>CM050842.1:34647960-34702960 GCA_027580175.1 Siniperca scherzeri | reverse complement strand
AGGCCTCAGTAAGAGCAACCGGTCCATCAGTGCTAAGCCAGGTTTCAGTTAAAAACATATAGTCCAGTTTGCGGAGCACCCAGGTATGGCTGCTGGAGGGTTCAGAAGCAACTATTAATTTAAAGCATCTATTAAATATTGTCTCTCACCTTTTGTTTCTGAGAATGTCCCACAAAAAATATTGTATGGCAACAGCTCTTGTGTGTAAAGTTTCAGCTTTGGGAGCCGAGGGCTCAGAATAAGCTCTAAAGGACCTTTTGTAGTTTCCAGTCTAGTTCTGAAAGAGAGAAAACAAAAATAATGAAATGATATTACACCAATTATTAATTAAAAAACTTCCATTCTATCCGTTCCATTTTGTAATTTGTACCAGCAGTACAGCAAAATGATGCATATATTTGATATGTTGATTGTTAGATGTAAGGTTTACTTGAGTGCTGCACTATGACACAGGTTTCCAAACCAGTAGCTGATGCAGCTCTTGATATTAAGGGTGAACCAACACATGTCATTCCCTCACAAATCTCTATTCTCTCTTGTTGAGTAACAACAAAGAAAAAGCCAGTCAGCAATAAATCAGTAATAGGAAAGACAGTGTTGAAGGTAAGTGTGGATTTTGCATACTATGCCATATTTCTCATACATACTAGCCTAATGCGTTTAGATTAGCAACTGTAAGGCTTACCTCTCTGAGCCATCTTCAACCTGAAACATAACACATAACAAACATAACAAGATAAACTTGCTCTAGACATATTTGAGAAAGGGCCCACTCTCTCTATGCAGCTCAGCCCAAACCTAATTTCAAATTGTTCAACATAGACATAGTACATAGCAAGTAATAAAACAAACTTAACTACAGAAGTCCTGGGACTGACAGGGGCACAACTGGAAATTAGAGCTGTAAAGGGAGACGAAAAAAGTCAGGTAAATTATACAGGCAAGCAGGCATATCTGTGCCTTTGGGTTTGGATTTTGTTTTTCATGTTCACGGTTAAGGACAGCAATTAATGTGTATGTTAGCCTATGGCATTGCTCACTTACAAATATACAACAGAGCCATCACTGATATCACCATATAGCTAAACAAGCTATGGTATTTCTAATAATTTGGCAGTGTTCATCTTTTACATTAAAATATAAATGCCATTGTATGCTTCTATCTTACATTCACAGGTGACAGGTGTGCTAGTAGAGGAGCAGCCCGATTAAACTTGCACCCTAAGGTTCCTTATGCAGGATCAAATGCAGCCAAGCTTTGTTCAAACCCACAAAACTTTATTTCACTTTCTAGTCAAGATCCCAAGGTTTCCATACCAAACATGTCAGGTTGAATTACAAGGAAATGTGTATAAAATTATGCTCAAGACATCTGGACTTTTCCATTTGATGTAGTTAGCCTAATGCTACCTGTGCAGCCATAAAAAAGGCGTCTTTGGTTTGAATATTTCACTCAATATGAGTTTGATATAGCCTCAATGAAGTGTGAATGAAGCAAACACAGAATATATTATGTAGAATTGTCTTACAATGTGGAAAACGTCTAACAATTAATTGTTTTATTACTTAACTAAGTTAGTGATTACTTAGTTTACCAATTAGCCATGACAAAAGCTAATATTTTTGTAATAACATCAACCTAACATCACTGAATACCTCAAAGCAGACATGTAAAACATGCTAATTAGTAATGCAAACCACTTAGCTTAAATACAAACTACGCTTTTTGCAGTAACTTCAAGCTAGCACAACAAAAGATTGGTAAAGCATGTAATATCTAGCAAACTACAAGTACAACCGTCATCTCAAGTCAACACTTATGTCATGTTACCTTAAAACTATTTTTCTGTATTGATTTTTGCTTACTGACTAAATAATCACTATTTAAATACTCTCATTTAAATCATCTTACCTTTACATACCACCAGCTGACAGACGTACGTGGTTATTCCAATTACTTCCAGTTGAAATACATGAGCTTGAAAGTCGTGCTGAGTCTCACGAAAAAAAGAAGGAAAATTTGCATCCTTGTACAAAAATCAATAGAATAAATTTCATGAACTGGTGTGAGCCTGGCTTGCTCCATCACTGTCTTTACAGCTACACGCATTTACAAGGTCCTCTGTCTCAGCAATGTGAGCCTCAAGCTCCTGTATGTTGACTGGGTTGGATGGAAAGTGTGGAACCGGGACTTGGCAAGATGATTGCAGTTGATGCAAGTGGTGGAACTGGAAAAACACTCACATCCCACATCCTCAACAAAGTCTGTGCACAGGGCAAGGTAGCCCTTGCAACAGCTGCAAGTGGCATTGCAGCTACCCTCCTGCCTAAAAGGACCACCTTTCATAGTAGCACCAGGTGCCCTCTCATTCTCACTGATGAGTCCACTTGCAAAGACAACAGCACTGCAACACTCAGAATGACTCATGTCATGGTGGTGGATGAAGTGTCAATGATGGATCGCAGCGTATTAGAGGCAGAAGATCATACATTCCAGTGGCTGCGGGGTTCAGAGAAACCATTTGGTGGCATCACAATGGTATTCAGTGGTGACTGGAGGCAAATCCTTACTGTCATGCCACATAGTAGCCGCACTGAGATAGTAGGAAGGTGCTTGAAGACCTCCACATACCTGTGGAGAAATGTCAAGATTCTTCGTCTTACTAAAAACATGAGGATCAGGCAGGCTGCTGGAGACCAACAAGATGAAGCAGATTTTGTTAAATTCCTGCTGGACCTTGGCAAGGGAAAGATTCATGTGATTCCAGAGGAGGGCAAATTTTCTGTTCAACGAATTGCTCACTCTTCCCAGTGAAAGACTCAAGGACATCGTCAGTTGGATGTATGAGGACATGCAGACCAACATTGCAGACCCTGAGCTTTCTGAGGACCCGGTGAGTTGCTGCATTTTTAACCGGTTTAACAGAATATTTATCAAAAACGTTTTCTCATGCTAGACGTGTGGGGTGGTTTGGACCAATATTTCCAAGAAGAGCTATCGCCATCATCTCAGCCACAGGATGACATGATCATACTTGCCTCAGGCAATCAAAACATTAGTCGTTCTCTAGAGGCTGTCCAGTTGACCGCAGAAGATCCTGGGGATGTGATACCGCATCAATATTTTGAAGAACAACCGTCTCTCATTTTGCATCTTAAGCAAACACGAAAGGTTTTGTACGTGTGAAATTAAAGAGACTGTGTTGTAAAATGTCATTTTCATATAAGGTATTTTTGACTCTCTTGTTGTTATAAGCTATTATCGCCATTGGTTTGAGTTATAGCTCTTCAGTGTTTTACACGAGTATTATCTTGGTGTTTATAGATAGGGATAAGCTGTTATAAAGGTGAATTTCTAGGGTTTTTGCATTTGTTATTCTCGTCAGTCTCTATTAAAGTAACACACAGACACACGTTTATGAGGTCTGTCTGTCTGTTTACATACCCAATTTAAGGGGACAGTTGTGTTTATGAGGTCTGTCCATTTATAAAGTTAATGTTTCTCTTTGTTTCTCTCTCCCTTTTTGTCTCCAGCAAACCCAGGTCCAGGTGACCTCAGTGTTGCAGATCTACACGACAGCAGTTGGTTCTGATGTCTAGAGCCTTTTGGCTCATGTGTACATCGTGACAATTTATAAATGTCATTTGTAAATGCGATATGTAAACTGTTTCAGACACTGATTTTTATCATGTGGATAAATTGCAATGATGTTGATTTAAGGTTTTTAATAGTGTTTGATTTTTATTAGGTCATGGATCAAAATACACTAGTAGCTATTGAATTGTTAGAGTTTAGCAGACTCAGTAGCACAAAATCTTCAGAATGAGTCAGGTTTGCAAAACGATTTAACTGATAATGATTTGAATGAACACGACACAGCCACTACATCTAACAGCTCCGAACAGCCGGTAAATCCTGTCCCTGCTTTAAGTTGATTTGCAAATTATCAAATCAGACAGTTGCTAAACTTCCCCCCCCTGCTTAACACAGTTGGAATAATGGACTACGGTATATTACAATGCAACTTTGCAACAAGCAGATGCATTGCTACAGCAAGCATTGGCATACGCGACTCCTCGAGATGCGTTGCAGTTAAAGCTGTGTGGGCAAAATCTCCATAGTAACGTTTCGGTTGTCTTACAGAATGACGAGCTCCCCAGCCTAGCCGACTTTGAAAGGCTCTTACTCCCTGTTGTGCAGTCCAACTGGGCCGTTCTGGCTGATGGACAGCTAGAACTTGTCGTGGAAGTGATCCAGAACCCTAGGGGTGGTGGGAAATGAATTCTGGGGAAAATGCTAGACTGTGAAATCATAAAAAAAGACATTTTCTGTACATCGTCCAGAACAGAGAGAATCAACTATGTTTTGCCACCTGTTTGGCTCATCTGTTACAACCCGATATCAGCGATAGAAAAGCCCTCGAATGTGGTTGGCTGATTCAAAATGAAGTAGGGTTAGACGATTAGACCACTGTATCCTTTAGTGACATCCCAAAATTTGAAAGGGCATTGGACTGTAAAATTGTAGTGTTTTATAGAACCGAGGATGACAGGGCTCTCCGCAAATTCTCGACAGATAGCCCAAGACGGAGTAAAACCCTAATTTTGTTTCTCTTCCAAAATCACTACAATGCAGCTAAAAATCTCAAAGCCTTTCTAGGTTCGCCTTATGTTTGTGAGCACTGCTTTACAGGTTTTAACAGCGTGTTGGGCCATACTTACGACGATCGTAGCACTGTATGCTTTGTTTTGTGTGACTAATGCAACAGAACGTGTCGCTCACCTTTCTGTTTGACCAAACACAAAGAACCTACAGAGAGATCGAGAGGTCAAACATACGCCAGCGCTTGTGCCTTCTACAAACAATGTACCAAATGTACAAGGCTTTACTACTGTGCCATGAACAATAATGGTAAACAACACAAGTGTCAGACTGCAATGTAAAATTTGCGGCAAGAAATTGGTCTGTGCTACATCCAAACATTACCCCCTGAAACAAAACACAATGAAAAGTGGTGTTTTATGATTTTGAAACCTATGTCACTGAGAACGGCGTTCTTTAGTGTGTACACAAACCTTAGATGGTAAAACATGGAGCTCTCAGGGCACAGATTGTGCCAAAGAGATTCTACTGCATTTCAGATGATTTTGTACAAAAATGCACTGTTTATAGCACACAATGCCCAAGGTTTTGAAAGCTATGAGCTTATCAAAGCCATGGTCGAACTGGGTTTAAAACCCTTTGATTATGCAAAGGTCAAAAGTCATTTGTGTCACCGATATTGATTACAAACAAAGACTCTTTGTCCTTTCTTACCATGCGTTTAGCCACCATACCCAAAGCATTAGGCTTCAATGATAAAATCAAGGAGTACTTTCCTCACGGTTTCAGCTCAGAAGCCCATTTGAGTTAGACAGGTGAGTACCCATCCCCTCAGTCTTACAGTATTGAGACCATGACAACGGAGCAACTAAAATACTTTTACAGCTGGTACGGACGGTGCGGCACCACACATTCAACTTCATGAAAGAGGCTCGCCTCTATTGTCAAAACGATGTGGACATTCTCGCTGAGGGCTGCATGCTGTTCAGAAAACAGTATGTCAATGAAACCGCAGTTGATCCCTTCAGCCGAGCGACCATCGCGTCAGCATGCATGAAGGTGTTTCTTACAAACTTTCTACCACCGAAAACTTTAGCAATCCCCTCACCGGACGACTACAGGCGTCAGTTCAAAACATTTTCAAACGCAGATATCCAATGGATAGAGTGGTTGTCACACACCCATGACATCCCTATCTAACATGCTTTAAATAAGGGGGACAAACAGCTGGGGCTATTCCTTGTAGATGAGTATGCTGAGATCGCTGGGGTGAAATATGCCTATGAGTTTCTAGGATGTTTCTATCACGGTTGTTCAATTTACTATCAAGCGCACGACACCTGTCCTCTGATAAGCCGTCCCTTCGGAGAGTTGCAGGCGAGCTGTGAGGAGAAATTACGTGAGTTAGAAGCCGTGCACGAGGTAAAACTCATCATCATGCGTGAGCATACATGGACGATGCTGAAGAAATCTCATCAGGGGTTGAAGTTTCTCAAACAATATAATGCTCCACAGCCATTGTCACCCCGCAAAGCTTTGTCTGGAGGGCGTACCTCTGCTATAAAGTTGGGACACACCGCTGCGTTGAACGAGACACTCTCTTATGTAGATATGACAGCTCTCTATCCTTACTGTAACACCAACTTCCCCTTTCCTCTCGGACACCCTGAAATAATCTATAATGATTTCCAAGAACCTCAAAGCTACTTTGGGCTAATCAGGGCAAGGGTCTACCTGCCAAGAGAGTTGTATTTTCCAGGCCTGCCCTATAGAATGGCGGGGGCTATGCTTGTGTTTACCCTTTGTCAAGCATGCACCGTGCTCAATTTTCAGGAGGGTCCATGTTGGCGTAGCGATGGCCACGTTGACCGGTGTCTGGGTCACTCCTGAATTTAACAAGGCTTTGGAGATGGGCTATTGGATAGCTGAAATAACTGAGGTATGGCACTTTGATAGACAGAGCGATTCTATATTTGTCAACTATATGCACACTTTTCTGAAAGGTAAACAGGAAGCTTCGGGTTACCCGTCCGACGTTGTAGATCAGGAAAGCAGAGAAAAGTACATCAGTGACTATCATGCAAACCAAGGGATTTTGCTGGAGTCTGATAAAATCAAACTAAAAGGCAGGTGTCTAAATTATGTCTGAACTCCTTTTGGGGTAAGTTTGCACAGAGATGCAACCAAACACAAACCAAACTAGTCACAGACCCAAAAGAATTCTTTAACCTCATGTACTATTCTACTAAAAAAAAAATTCTACGTGGTATCCCTAACCCTATACCCTTCCCCCAAACCCCTCCCTCTCTCTCTCTCTCTCTCTCAAAACCTAACATGGCAGCGGCGGATTGAGTCTAGTTCTGTGCAAGGTTTCTGCCTTTTAAAAGGAAGTTTTTTCTTGCCACTGTCGCCAAATGCTTGCTCATGGTGGGATTTGTTGGGTCTCTGTAATTAATATTATAAGGAGTACGGTCTAGACCTGCTCTATAGAAAAAGCGCAATGAGATAACTTCTGTTATGAATTGGCACTATTTAAATAAAATTGAATTGTTTTCAGAAAAATATAAAGTCAAGTACAGTGGTGTGCAAAAGGGTTTGCCCCCTTCCTGATTTCTTTTTTTTTTTGCATGTTTGTCACACTTAAATGTTTCAGATCATCAAAGATAACACAAGTAAACACAAAATGCAGTTTTTAAATGAAAGTTGTTATTATTAAGGGAAAACAAAATCCAAACCTACATGGCCCTGTGTGAAAAAGTGATTGGCCCCTAAACCTAATAACTGGTTGGGCCACCCTTAGCAGCAACAACTGCAATCAAGCGTTTACGATAACTTGCAATGAGTCTTTTACAGCGCTGTGGAGGAATTTTGGCCCACTCATCTTTGTAGAATTGTTGTAATTCAGCCACATTGGAGGGTTTTCGAACATGAACTGCCTTTTTAAGGTCATGCCACAGCATCTCAATAGGATTCAGGTCAGGACTTTGACTAGGCCACTCCAAAGTCTTTATTTCAAGGCCAAAAATCCTTTACAGTGCTGTAAAAGACTCATTGCAAGTTATCGTAAACGCTTGATTGTAGTTGTTGCTAATAATAACAACCTTCATTTAAAAACTGCATTTTGTGTTTACTTGTGTTATCTTTGACTGATATTTAAATTTGTGTTGATCTGAAACATTTAAGTGTGACAAAAATGAAAAAAAAAATGTGTGTGTGTGTGTGCGGATGGGTGTGAAAGGAAAGATGGTGGACTCAGTGACCAGGTGGTGAACTGAGGACCACGTGGTGTATGTGTGTAGGTGAGGAGATACATAAAGGAACTGGTGAAACAGGCAGAATATTTTAAAACACAGACCTGGGCCATTTGCGCTAAACTTTGTTGCAGAGATCTAATAGGCCTTCACAGCGCTTTTGGTAGATCAGGAGACTTCAGTTCTGCTGTGTGTTTCTGCTCCGAGCAGATTACACAGCGAAGCCGGGAGGAGAGAGTTCACTTGAGTGTCTGCTGGTGAGGTCACACGGGTCACACTAACAGGTCACAAGCCTTAAACCTTGGGAACCACTAGTTTCATCTTAAACAATGTGTTGTATTTTATAAAGTTAATGTTTTTTATATAAAATCTTAATCAGAAAAGTGACTACAACTGTCAAATAAATGTAGTGGAGTAAAATGTATAAAATTTCTCTCTGAGATGTAGTTAAGTAAAAGTATAAAGTAGCATTAAATGGAAATACTCATGTCAAGTACAGTTGTGGTCAAAAGTTTTGAGAATGTCAAGTATTGGTTTTCACAAAGTTTGCTGCTTCAGTTTTTATGATGGCAATTTGCATTTACTCCAGAATGTTATGAAGAGTGATCAGATGAATTGCAATTAATTGCAAAGTCCCTCTTTGCCATATATATATATTTGCCGAAGGGCATCGGCAAAGGAACCAGAGGAGCCAAACACCAACTCCTGGTTGACAGAACAGTCACCCAACCTCATGATATTTCCTCCCCCAAATCTATCTCCCATAATAACCTAAGCATACACTCACTTGATTCGATTAAGTTATGAAAGTTATGAAAAACTACGGATTTGTAAGTATCTGAAAAAGTGTCCTTTAGGAAGCGAAAATTGGTCCAACAGCTGCTGAAAAGATGCAAAAACACTGTTAATGTATAAATCTTTAAAAGGATTTAACACCTGTATTGGACCACACAAAAACGCACCATATACTAGGGAAGGGGGAAATACATGATTAGAAACTAAGGGGGCATTAGTAGAGAATAAATGTAAACCAAAGTAACATCTAAACTGAAACCAGATCTTAAAGGATGATTTCACAATTGCATATTTTGTGTATAGATATATATCACCCAATGTGTATATCACACCACATCCTGTTAATTGCACCTTTACATTCTGATTTGTTTTATCAGGACAAGGTAATGATAAACGGTATTGATATTAAGATCAAATTTATAAGAGCTAAAAACACATTTTGTTTAATGCGTAACACTATAGATGATTTTTGAGTCAATATTCTATCTGCAAGCCTGTTTGTAGAAGAAGGCTCTGAACCATCATTTAACCATCTTGTTCTCACTGTTTAGTGTTGTAGTACAAGTTTGAATACAAACCTAATACATTACTGTTACTATCTTTACTATTTACTATTCTACTACATCATTTACTAAAACCCCACACTGTTCTACAGTTATTATGTCTCAGTTAAACAGCCTTACAACCCCTGAAGTTCTTCTCCATCTTTGCCCCAGCCAGGGATCGAACTGATGACATTCTGCTCTGCAGCAGATACACAGGAGCAGAATCCCCCTTCCCTCTCTCCCAATTTATACAGAAGAACGAACCATATCCTTTGCGCAGAAGAGCACCACACTCTTCTCTACAATGTAATTGCTGCTGTTCTAACTTCCACCTCCTGTCAAAGCCAGAATGCCATCGGATGTGACTTATGAATGTCAGTGTATTTGGAGGTCAAAGTTAAATTTAATTCAACTTTGCTGAGATATTTTACCATTTTTTTTTCCAGTGCACATGGCTATGGCTCACTCACAATCTCAGGAGGGACCCTGCTCTGTGCAATGTCATATGTGCATTTAGTGTGAAAGCAGGATAAGGCAGATGGTGCCGATGTCATCGTGTAACAGTGGCTTAGTTAATTGGTGCCTTTGTATATTCGGGAAGGGAAATTAGAGAGTCCCCACAATTATACAAAGAAATCTTGTGTTCCTTTACATTCGTGACTCTCAACCCCAGTAGATCCTATTATTAGATCCTGTTATTTGGCATTAGGGACTCTTTGCTATGGTGTTTCAGCACAGTATGTTCCATGGATCACTTTTCAGCAAGTGTGGTCAATACATTAAACTTTTATTTTCACAAGTTAAAAGTAGAACAGTTTTAGTGTCTTTAGGTGCTGTCTTTGTTTAACCATTCTATTCATTCAATCTATTGCAGCTTATGCTAACTACCTAGTTGTTCTTCTATTTAATATTTGCTTAGGATGGAGCCATCTGTTTGAGCATCTGTGACTACTACAGTATAGCCCCAATGAGACACTCCAATAATGGAGACAACTTGATAGCTGAAATCACTCTGACTAACATTTACTTACACATGTGCAAAGCTGAAAATTGTCTGTACATTTATGTCACGTTTGTATCAGCAGGTGATCTCTCGTCACTTTTGAACTTGACAAACCTCTTATTTACTGAGGGTCTCAAACCTCACTTATAGCCCCACCATGATTCAAGTTAATAAAAGCCTATGGAACAATTTGCTAGTGCTATATAGCCTAAAACATTTTTCGTTGACAGTGCTTTTTGCTTATAGTTCCTCCACCTTGTGCATATTTCCTCCAAGTACAAATTGGCTGAATGTGTCGGTAAGTGGTTCGTTGAATTGTCTATTCCAGGTCCGCCCAGGCGGTCTCTGCAGAGTGCTTGTTTTACATCTCATCCAGTGTGCTTTTACAGATCATTGTTTGCAAATGGAATGAACCCCCTCCTGTGTGCTTGTCATTTGTGCTGTGAATAGCTCTTATCTGGTGCCCAGCAAGACTCTAGAAAGACAGCCAATCACTGGTAAGAGAAAAAGAGGGAGCAAAAGAGAGATGAAAAAGACTTAAAGACCAATAGAGGGTGTAGCATGATCAACCCCGATCCTGATGAACATTTTGGATCTTTATTAATGAAAGGAATTAGACTTTTCTGAAATTGCCTTTTTTAATGTTCCATCAAGGAACAGAGACATGTATTTTTATAAAGAAGTGGGCACCAAACCCGCTAGTCCAGTAACACACGAAATATCTGAAAACTTAGTATTCTTGATGTACTTAAGAAAGGGGCCCCAAACCTTGACAAATGTATTGGTTCTTCCTTGGAGAGACAGCCTTATTTTCTCCAACTTAAGAAAGTATAGCACGTCCCGAATCCAATGTGCAGGAGATTTCCACTTCATTTTGATCAGTCTCTTAGTCAGTAAAGTGGTGAAGGTGATACATTCTTTTGGAATGGAGAGAAAGAGGGTAAAGATGCTTTCGGCCCAGTATTTTTAAAAATCATCATCGAGAAGTTAAACAAGGATGGACAGAGCCAGAGCTGTGAGCCAGAGCTGCCTGCCTTATGTGTATAAGGTTGGCAGGGGCCTGATGACATCTATCACAGATCGGGGGAGACATCCTTGTTAATCTTAGATAGACGAGCCTTGGTGAAGTAAGTGCGGTGCACCACTTTACATTGTATCAAACCATGCTTCGTACAAATAGAGGAGCTGTGTACTTTTCCCAGAATCTCCCCCCAAACCTCACGATATTTCCTCCCCCAAATCTGTCTCCCATAATAACTTAATCGAATCAAGTGAGTGTATGCTTAAGTTATGAAAGTTATGAAAAACTACGGATTTGTAAGTATCTGAAAAAGTGTCCTTTAGGAAGCGAAAATTGGTCCAACAGCTGCTGAAAAGATGCAAAAACACTGTTAATGTATAAATCTTTAAAAGGATTTAACACCTGTATTGGACCACACAAAAATGCACCATATACTAGGGAAGGGGGAAATACATGATTAGAAACTAAGGGGGCATTAGTAGAGAATAAATGTAAACCAAAGTAACATCTAAACTGAAACCAGATCTTAAAGGATGATTTCACAATTGCATATTTTGTGTATAGATATATATCACCCAATGTGTATATCACACCACATCCTGTTAATTGCACCTTAACATTCTGATTTGTTTTATCAGGACAAGGTAATGATAAACGGTATTGATATTAAGATCAAATTTATAAGAGCTAAAAACACATTTTGTTTAATGCGTAACACTATAGATGATTTTAGAGTCAATATTCTATCTGCAAGCCTGTTTGTAGAAGAAGGTCACAATATCTCCTGCTGTTAAACTAACTCATGCCACGGCTCTAATGCACAGTAATGTGAAATACCCTATCAACAGAGTATATCTCAAAAATTTTAGCATTCCAATGGGCACACAGATTTGTAATCAAGAAAACACATTCTTAGGACAGATACCTAAATTTATTGTTGTAGGATTTGTAGATCATGAAGCGTTTATAGGTAGTTATGCACATAATCCATTTACAATTAACCATTATGATATAGTTTGTGTTTATATGTTGAGGGACAGCAATACCCATCAAAGCGGTAGAGAATAGTGGCTCGTTTTAGAAATCCTCTTCAGCAAAGACGGTGTAGTCCCTCATTCATCCAGGAGTGTTCTATCATAGAAAAGGTTTCAGTCGTAGTCATCTGGACACTGTTTTCAGAATCAAGACGTTTCGGCTCCCATCCGGAAGTCATTCTCAATTGTGAAAAAATGGGACGGGAATTAGAAATTTAAGCTACTCTGAGTAGTCTTAAGTTAAAAGAGCCAAAAAACAGGACAAAAGTGTAACAGAACCAAGAAGGAACGGTGTCTCCATTCCTTATGTATCTGGACTGTCTGAAAAACTACAAAGGATCTTTAGACAACACGATGTTCCTGTTTTCTTTAAACCAGGCAACACTTTAAGACAGAAACTCGTTCACCCTAAGGACAAGTTACCCACACAGAAACAGAGCAATGTTGTCTACTCCATTCAGTGCAGTGAGGAAAACTGCAAAGAACGGTACATAGGCGAGACCAAACAGCCACTTCACAAAAGACTTTATCAGCACAGACGACACGCTAACTCAGGATTACAGAGCGCCGTGCATTTGCATCTAAAAGCTACAAACCACACATTTGAAGACAGCGAGGTGAAGATTCTAAGTAGAGAGAAGAGTTGGTTTGAACGGGGTGTCAAGGAAGCCATTTTTGTAAAAAAAGAGAACCCCTCTTTGAACAGAAATGGTGGTCTGAAATTCAATCTGCCCAAGGTCTAACAGAGTGTATTATCACCTTGGTCACGCCAATCACATGCTAATCAGGTACTTAACAGTGATGAAGTAGATGCAGCCAGAAAACAATAGGCCTGATTACTGATTACTGGCCCATCTTGGAAACTATTAGGTCAGTTTCAGGTGAAACTAGCTATTAACAGATACTCAGGCAGATTCCTTCCTGAGGGCAGGGCTTATGTAACACAGAGTAGCTTAAATTTTTAATTCCCGTCCCATTTTTTCACAATTGAGAATGACTTCTGAATGGGAGCCGAAACGTCTTGATTCTGAAAACAGTGTCCAGATGACTACGACTAAAACCTTTCCTCTTCAGCAAACAATAAATGCGGTTATTTATGTTACATTTGATTCTATAATTGAGATATCGTCAAGAACTAAGTTCTTACTGACTTATTCTAATTTTAAATAACTGTAATATTAATACAATTAGAATTGTTGGAAATCCTTGATAAGTTGGTGAAACAAAGTATCTTTTTAGGGGTATTTGCCAGTGATCAACTTCCTAAATCAATTATTAAAAAGAGACCTGTCATGCTAATGATAAATACGGATCCTTCTTACTTGAGCGGCCAGCATTGGGTCACTATTTACATTAATAAGCAGGGTATAGGATTATTCTTTGACAGTTTTGGGAACCCGCCTCCATACTCACATTTTCCGGAATCATTTTCAGTTTTCCTTAATAGAAATTGTGAGTCTATGCAACATTCTGTAAAACAGGTATAAGATGTGTGTTCTGCCGTGTGTGGTCAACACTGTATTTTTTTTCTTTACCATATGGATAAAGGGTTATCTTATGATGATCTAATGATGAAATATAGTGAATATACAAATTTGTGAATAAAATACATCCCTCAGTTGCATGTATTAAAAGTTATTTTAGATGTGTCCAATCAGGGGATTCTTTTAAACATGTGAAAAGTAGTACATGTATTGTGCATAATTATCGAAAAACATATGCTGAATAAAATGTAAACATACAGTAAGTTTTGTAGATCTTGTAGATCTAAATAAACGACAATGATAAATGTTTTCAGTCAGTTAAACATGTTTTAGGATATAAAAAAGGACTTGTTTCAATTTCTCTTAGTCGTTTCCTTCTGCTAATAAGAGGAGTGGGGGCATCAGATGTCTGTCTCTTAAACTCTTAAATTTTTCTCTTGACTTGATGATTTGGTTTAACTGATAAAAAGGACATTCAGCATAGCTAAGTATTCGTTCCATCCTGTAGGCAGGTGACTGTCAGGCACATTGTGAGCAGCAGTCACATTTCTTATTAAATCATACAACACTTTCATAATATTTCCATTAAATACAAATTCTCCTTGTTCAGTCCACAAAGTAATGTTCTTTTAGGCCTTATTCTTGCTGTTTTTTATAATGTCATTTAAAATTTCCTCAATCACAGAGTCTTTTCTTTCTTGACCATGCATTTTAGCCTGTTCTGAACCATGAACATCTTCATCGATTGGGATAGACAAAGTTTAGAGTATTCTGATCCCGTTCTCTCTGCTTTACAATACGGTAGAAATCTTTGCAATGCTATGTAATATTTTTTAGCCTTTTCATGAATATCTTCAGTCTTCTAAAAAGATCAAATTTTTGTTGAGACATGGTCTTCTATTTCTGCCATGAAGCAGTAAGACTCGATATAAAGGGCAGAGCAATACTCTGGAGAAGCAAGAGAAATGATCTAGATCAATAATAATCAACTTCTTTTTTCCCTTTGACACACACACCTTTTTATTAGCAATTAGTCTAATCCCCGCCTTCTTTTTTAATTGTTGGTACTGTGATTTGTTTAAAAGGTACCTTTCCTTTTAAAACACTGTATGCTATCTCGCATAATGTTAAAATAAAGTCTGGGGATGCTGATTTAATGATATTCTTTCTCTGAGAAGGAGATACTCCATGCAAAATTTTCAATAAAGGCAAGTTTCTTCTGATGCGTTCGGATATGATTTTATTTCTTCTTAGACACATACACAACAGGCAGGTCAGAAAGCAGATCAGTTCTGAGCCGGAGATGACAAAACAAAACAAGATAATTTATGCTTAGATTAATTAGCCTGCTGGCTTTACCTTGAAAAAACTAATTTTGGATCAAATATAAACAACTCAAGTTTATTTGATGCACATACTTTGTAAATAAATTTTGCACCTCAACATTATTACTAGCTGCAGTCATTAAATCATCAATAATCAACAAATTGCTTTTTTTATTTACAGGTAACAATGCATCATCACATAAAGACAAAGGCAGACCTTCAATAAAATTCACATTTCAATTTTGCCAGCATGAAGAAATACATACATATTCAATGTTTTTTAACATCTGTTTTTCAGCATTGTCAATCAACATTTTTACAAAATAATACGTTTCACCATTTGACAGCCCTTTTTAAAATTAGACTAAATGGATGCTGTAGTCTAAAATCAAAATCAACATTCTCTTTACCACCCATTTTAATAGCCATAGGGTAAAGTTGTCAGATCAGAGAAGACCTGATGTTTGGTGTACACCACTTGAAACCTTTTAACAACAGATTTGTTTTTTAGCTCAAATGCCTTTTTATTCCTCACTATTGTGTCTGATATCGTCACTAGATTTTATGCTGTATTGTCACAATTCGCAAACTCGTACACAAGAGTCACTAAGACTACTGTTGTGTGTGACAACGGATGTTCAGAGTGATTCCTTTGCGTGCATTCAGAGTGATTCCTTTGCATTTAAACTGTTTCTTGTTGTTCAGAGTCTGATAAGCATAACATTTTGGACCACCGGACACAAATTCTACAATGTAATCATCACCTCCGGTGTCTTCATTAATTTCAACAGTTATGTCCTCTAAAAAGGGACCTGTCTCTTGGACCCATCTCTATCCTTTGCCACAAAAACTACACTCTTTGTCAGAATAGATGCATCTCTCCCATAGCTTGTCCATCAAATCATAAAGCATAAGTCTTGCATGAGCAGTCGTAAAGGCTACAACAAATATGTTTATGTTTTTAGTTTTAGCAGCCTCTGCCATTCTGTATCTCCACTGAACAAGAGCAACATCATCAGATACAAATGTAAACTGTCTGACATCATACTGATCGCTAAACATGTAGCGGGCAAATTGCTCAGGGTTGGTCACTATTTCGCATGTACACATCGAAAAATGACCGCACAAAGAATTGAGCTCAACAGTTTGTTGATACTTCGCACAGCTTTATTGGTAAGAATTTTTTCTTACCAATTTTTTCACCCCAGATCCCCAACGGCGGTCTCCAGTTCCTGCGCCACGGCAGCCCACTGAACTCTCTGCTGGATCACAGTAGGCTCTGGTTGGGCCACCATCTCCTGCTCTAGTTGGGCTGCAACCACCTGAGCTGCTGCCGCAGCACCCTCCTGTTTCACTGGAGCAGCAGGCTCCGGTTTCCCTGGAATCACAGGTTCCGCTGGCTCCTCTACCAGTCTCCCCGTCGCTGGCTTCCTGTCCTGCTGCCCTGTCGCCAGGCCCCGATATTGTTCTCCAGCCACACTGCCAGCCTCCAGCAACCTTCGGCCTGCAGCAAAGTCGGAACCCTTCTTCTGCATTATGCCAGACCTCCTGATGGTTTCGGTCTTTGTCACCAGCCTCCAGCGACCTTCGGCCTGTGCTGCCAGCCTCCAGAAGGATTCCGCCTGCACTGCCAGCCTCCAGAAGGATTCCACCTTTGCCACCGGCATTCTGCCAGACCTCCAGATGGTTTTGGTCTTCATCACCGGTCTTTAGTTCCGGCCTCCGGAGGGGTTTCGCCTTCATCAGGGACTGCCTTCATGAGTTACTCCGTATGTCTGGTCATCACTTGGACCTACTCAGTCTTTCAGCCCTGCCTCCGGGTCACCCGCCTGACTTGCTCTGCTCTTCTGTCCAACCCTGCCAATGTCATCTACCCAGGAGTTATTGTTGCCATCATCCTGAGATTTTGGAAAATAATTAGGCATGTCGTAAGTTGGCGGCACATCACACCATGCATAAATCTTCATACCTGTACAAAACATTTGCTAAAAATCAGAACAGTCAAAATGTTCAACATTTACATTTTTTTCTTTTTGTGCATCTTTCTGCACAAATGTTTTGAATGGCCCTATAATTGGTAGAGGTTTGAAATATTTGAGTTCATCAGGCCTACTGGTCTTGGCAAAGGTGCACATATGCTGGGGCCTGCCCCCTCCAATTTGTTCTCCTTATCAGAGTGTCAAAAAGTTATAGTGCTTGTAAGCCTTATACCATCTGAATAATGTATCGATATGTAAAAAAACATCAAGAGTTCTCCTCGAATCACTCCACTGGACTACAAAACCAGTGGTAAACCATGTCTCCCATTCTTTAGATGTAATGGGGTAGACTTTATTCTCGTCAGGGGTGCCCCTACAAGCCTTTTGAATTTTGAGTTATCCATGCATAGTCTGAAAAAGATTCAGGGTCGTAGACCTCAAGGATGTTTCTACACGATAGGTCTCTCCAGACACAGATCCATGTAATTGTGCTGTGTACACCCCTTTTTACAAATTTTGTTTCTGAAATGATCCCAGTCTCTGGTCTGTTAATTACTTAGGTTATAAGTGGACAATATCCTGTTTTAGTGTGTGGTGCCTTCCAACAACTGATAAGACAAAGCTTTAACAACAACGCCTGACTGAATCCCAAGGCCCAGCAGACCTCAACTTACCAGCAGAGGGACCAAAGGCAAGAATGCATATCCAACATCTCTGAAAGTCATCTTCAGTCTTGCCATCTCGACAAGGTTAGAAAAGAAGAAAACCTGGGCCTTACACACCAGTCACGTAGTACAGAAGAGAAATAGAGAGAGATCGAACAAAATAAACTAAAAGACTTTTAAAGAAAGAAACTATTAGCAAATTTAAATTGCTGATATCAGATTACTTGCTACATCCAGTTGCAGCACCGGAGTCCTAAGGAGGACGTAACGAACTTTAAACTCAGCCAACAGCTGGCAGACGCTCACACTGTATTGCCGTCATCAGCCTGCTCACGGAGAAAGAGATCCGACTCAGGCCAAAGTCGCCGCTTGGGACCAACGCGTCCTGGGCATGTCCTGAAACATGGAACTCAAGGGAGTTTCATCCGGAACCGATCGCCACTGAGTGCCCAGAGAAATGGCACTGCTTCTTCTCTTCTCAGAGAAAAACTCTGGTGGAACAACAGATACTTTTCTGTGTCATTGGGGTTTTATGCTTTAACTTAATAGGAACAATTAGAAAACATAGATGAAAATTAGGATCTTCCATCAAGATATCTATGATAGCTAAATTACATTAGGTGATTAATAATTCCTAATAATAATTTCCCTTGACTTTCCAAAACTTGTCAGTTGCTGAATGGTGCTATAGTTTATTCATTTGGTAATTATTAAACCACATAATGGTTTCCTGTGTTTACACAAGTTAATACCACCAACCAAAACATTAATTCAATTATTAATTATTCATTGCTGCGTCATATCATTCCTTCATGGTTGCAATTATCCATTCATTTGTGTGTCAAGTAGTATAGTTGTTTGTGTAGTCCAGTAGTTATTGTCCTGGGTGTGTAGTTTGTAGTTATTGTGTGTTTGTGTGTATGAAATATTCCAGTCACTGTCCTGATGAACTCTGTAGCAACTTCAGATCGAGACAAAATTGATTATTAAATTGGTTAATAATAATTAATGTATTAATTAGTTTATCCTTGTAAAGGAGTGGTGTCCCATTTTAAAATTAATTTACTGAGTTAAACACTTATTTAATATGAACGCTGATATATTCTGATAGCCGGAAGTGAGTGTAAACCTGCTCCTTCCTCTTACCAAAATGAAGGTAATTCGATATGATCAGTTTAATGCATTTAAACCTTTAATCTGCTACAAGGGGTTGACAATTGGGGGAGTCGGAGCAGAGAAAAGAGGAAAAAGGTAAAGGCATTGCACTTGTTGCAACATTATCCTCAAAGTGGAAGAATGTTGATGAAAGAAATGTAGGAAGAGGGGAGGTATGGAATTCAGATGGAGAGAAGAAGAAAGGGAACCCTGCCTGCTACTCCTCAACCGATCCCAGCCCCAAACTCATACCTAGGCACCCGCTTGGCTCTCGGTGGACCTCGCAGCCATCGGACTGCACCCCAGTCTGCTGGCCCTTACTTACCTCCTACGTGCTAGTCTCCAGTCAGCATCTCAAGGTGCCAGACTTGGTGCCAGAGGTCGCCAAGGTGCCAGACTGAGGTGCCACCTGCAAGCCAGGAGGCACCTCAGTCTGTTGCTTTCTCCGAGCCTTCCGGGAAACGCTCCAGCAGGAAGCATGGCTCCCACAGTTGCTCGCCTGCCCCGCTGCTTGCCTGCCCCGCTGCCCAGCTGCTCGCCTGCTCCGCTGCTGCCTCCAGTCCCAGCGCCACGGCGGCGGCCTCCAGTCACAGCTGGATCACAGCAGCCATCACTCCCTGCTGGATCGCAGCAGCCCCCAGTCCCTGGACTCTTTGCTGGATCACAGCAGCCCCCAGTCCCTGGACTCTTTGCTGGATCACAGCAGCCCCAAGTCCCTGGACTCTTTGCTGGATCACAGAAGCCTCCTGCCCTGGTTGGATCGCAGCAGCACCAACCCCTTGACGCTGCTGGATCGCAGCCGCCTCCTGCCCCGGTTGGACCACAGCACGCCGCAGAACTATCTGCTGGGTCGCAGCACGCCACTGAATTCTCTGCTAGATCGCAGCAGTATCCTCCTTCTCTGCCAGAGTGGCAGGCTCCAGGTTCCCAGACATCAGTGGTTCTGCCAGCTCCTCTACCAGTCTCTCCATCGCCGGCTCCCTGTTCTGCTGTCCTGTTGCCAGGCCCTGATCTGGGTCTCCGGCCTCCAGAAGGGCTCCGCCTTCGTCACCAGCCTCCAGAGGGGTTTCGTCTTCGCTGCCGGTCTCCAGAAGGTCTCAGTCTTCGCCGCCGGCCTCCAGTGACTATCCGTCTGGAACTTGGCTAGATCCTGGATTTTGTAACTTGCCTGCTCCCTATTTGAACTGTTTTGCCACCTTGGACTCACTTCCCTGCTTCCACCACTACCAGCCGATAACCTATCTGCCTTTTTTCTGTTTGTTGCACTGTCTGCCTACCGGTCTGTCTGCCTGTATCTGCCTGTAAACCATCAACCCCAATAAACACTATAGCCATGTGGCTACTTCACCTCATACTGCTTCCTGGTCATCTGCATTTGGGTCCACATACCATTACACAGCACATACAACAAAAGTTAAGTTATTTTTTAACAGGTGGGGCAATTACTTTTTCACACAGGGCCATGTAGGTTTGGATTTTGTTTTCCCTTAATAATAACAACCTTCATTTAAAAACTGCATTTTGTGTTTACTTGTGTTATCTTTGACTAATATTTAAATTTGTTTGATGATCTGAAACATTTAAGTGTGACAAACATGCAAAAAAATAACAAATCAGGAAGGGGGCAAACATTTTTTCACACCACTGTAAGTTAGTCACGGCGGATGGCAGCAAAGAGGAACACAGCATAGGCACCATCATCTTTGAAGACCCAGTGTATGAAATTCTTAATCTGCTTTATGATCTAAGAGAAGAGGAAATCTTTCAAAATCCTAACCTCGATGTCAAGTGAATTGGGACCCGTCACAAGGAGATGGAGCCAAGAGGAGAATGTATCCATGCCTTCCACATGCCCCAGAAGAACCACATGTCTCAACAGTTCCACCAGCCACAGGCGTCCTCTCCACAAGGAGCCGCTATGGTCCATACAGAATAGGATGATGGAACATTGTAATACACAACGTCACCCTCGACCAGCACAAACCCACCTTACAAGGAGGAACACAGCTAATGAATACCTCACCAATGGAACTGGGATGACACAAGCAATAGCCAGAGAAGCGGGGCCTGAACATACTCGAGAATGTAAAACCATATTACGAGGAAAAAGGCAGAATAGAATGCCATTAGGAAAATGTAGGGTGACCAAAGCTCACTTATTAAGTCCTGGTTATGCTGTTATTATAAACAAATCCATCATCCAATACTGCCCCCAGGCTCTGATTCGATCACAACACTCCTGAAATGCTACACAAATACTCTGAAGAAGTTCATACATCAACACAAACAAAGGAAGACAGCAGCATGCAACAATGACCTTGTTCGGCTGTGGAACCTATGGACACTAAGTCCCTATAAGCATGATTGCCCTCCTGGATGAAGTGAGGATGGAAGTACCAGACGTTCCAGTGGACCTGGATCTGCTAATCTCCGACCCGGCCGAAGCTCGGGCCATCTCCCAAGGGCTCAACGAGTATTGCAGTCAGCCAGCAGCACCCCCTCCTTCCCCCCTTAGAAGTGATGCAATCCTGCGCCAAGACAACCTAGACAAGAATACTTAAGGATGAGATTTAAATGTGTGTCCTCAGCACCATCATCAGAGCAGTTCTACTCACCCAGTTAACTTTTGCTGCAGTGGAAGGAGAAGTGATAAACATCCTGGTGGATTCAGCAAGGGATTTGAGAATAGCTACAGTCCTCTCCCAAAGTCTCCAAAATGATTCAGATGACACGCATCAAGCCACGACAGCTGGAGCACCTACTAACTCAGACCCCTCCGACTCAGATTCAGGGGAAGATGACCATACAGGAGGAAGTGCTTACTTCCCTGATCCCCAAGATTATGAAGGAGATAAGGAAGGATCTGAACTGCCCCTTCAACAGATCCCCGGCCCACAAGTGCCAAGGTATTTTTCCCCATTAATAACCCTGTCAATGAAAAGCAGGGCTTGGCCCTTATCACCCCTCACCAGAGTCCACACCAGGTTCTGCACCCAGGAGGGGGCCCAGGAGAACTAGCACCCCTGTACCTAATCAAACCCCAACCAAGAGAGTGACCTTAATCCATCCAATCCCCAGAGCAAGAGCCAGATGCCCGAAAGCAAAGCCAAGTCAGTCACTTGATCCAATGAAATTCCCCCTAATAGCCACAGGAAAAGTACTCCCTGAGTGGAGCTCCTTTCGCTTTTCCAACAGCAGCTATCCCCACGGGGCCCCCTTTGGACATTCCCCCAGGCGTCGATACAAGCATGATCCAGGACCAATATGAGCTTAGCTGGGAGGACGCAAATGTATACTGCCAAGCCACATATAGTACTCAGGTCAGACAAACACCAGGAATAGCGGGGTCCTGGAAGGAAGCATTCATCGACGCAGGATATGATTGCATGAAAGGCAGCCTAGATGCCATATACAGACAGATGGCAGCCACTCACATAGCAAGCTCAGCTCCCACAGCCGGCCCCAAGGTGCATATTGGCTACCTGCTAGTCCTACCTCACATTTATGGAAGTACTGAGAATAATGACAAATCTATGCCCGACCAGAGAGGTAGGCGAGCCAGTACAACATTACCTCAAACGAGTACAACATGTTCCCCCAGAAGTCCTCAACACTGAACATGCTGCCCTGCATATGAACACCAAGCATGGGACCAGGATACCTGCAGGGATGATGATCTTGCAAGATGCAAGCACCATAATCCAAACGCCTGTAACCGACCCAAATTCTGAGCTAGAAAAACGGCTAATTAAAGAGTTACAGACAGGATCAACCACCCTGAGACTGGCCTTCGCTCAAGTCCAAGGCCGAGTTAACCCAACCAATCAAACCACAATTTTAGAGATAATCTGTAAAGCCATCCCAGGAGGAAGTCAACTAGCTGCAAAGGTGGCTATTTTAACCCCTACTGCGTTGATCATGGAACCACAGAACTATGATGCACACAGGGCCATCATGGATGAGAGAAAAGATAAAGAGAGGGCTCAGACACTACAAAATAAACTTCCTCAGGGTAATCGATCCCCACAGCCACGTAGATGTAACCTCTGAGGAAGACCAGCCCTATGAGCCCTCAGAAACTATCAACAGGGCTGGTCCAAGAGGACAAAATCCATCCAGGCTGCCTTATCAGGGGAACCAACATCCATGATAGACAGCATGATCAAGCTCAAACAAAACCATGGATGTAAGAAGAGAACAGACCGGAACCCAATACAAAGTCACATGCTCTTTCCCAAAATGCACTGCAGAAATATTACACGAATGAAGAGTGGGCAAGGCTCCCACCTGACCAGAAGGCAGCTGTAACTGAGGTACGAAAGGTTGCTAGATCAACCCAAAGCCAGGGCCATCCAAAAAGGAAACTGTGAGCGTCTCCAAAAATGAAAGACCACTCCTATATATAAAATAGCTAAACCGACCTTTGAGACCGATTCACAATTAAATACTCACTTCATGGTAAAGAATTTGTCTTAGACACGGGCAGAAATCATTTTCAGAGGGAATGAACAGGTGGTTCAAATTAAAGAAATACAAACAGGGGTGGTCACGGGGGTTCAATCAGGAAAGACTTTAGTCTCACTAAAAGATCTAGATCACAGAGAACCAATTCCAGTTAAATGGATTAAAGAAATAAATAACGATGAATTAACAGACAAATTAGTTGAAGAGAGCAACACACAGTTTAAAGACAAATTGAGAGAAATCTAGATCTGCCTAATCCATCAAAGTTTAAAAATGACCGTGGGCTGGTTGATGCAAAATACACATACACTATCTGAGGTGGCGTCCTGCCTCGACAAGCCCAACATCCCCTAGCACCTGTGCATAGAGGAGCTGGGTAAAACAATTAATGAATCAGAGAAATTAGGAAGTTATAGTCCAACTAACACTCACACACCCATAATGGGGGTGGCCGAGCCTGACAAAACATGGAAAATGGTTCACAATCTAAAAGCCTTAAACACAAGATCATACACTGACACCAGGTCACTGATAAATCCCTCGTGAAAGGTTAGAACCCTTGAAAACCGCATATGGAAAGCAACCTTAGATTTTTTTGGTCAGTACTGATATGCCCACTGATATGTCTGCAGAGACAGGGAGAGCCATCACCACTGAATATAAAGAGAGTCTAAAATCCCTACCAGACCCAACCACTCTAAAAGAGATAGAAACCAGCTTAGGAAAATGCGAATATGTTGCAAACCACGTCATAGCCTTCTTCCAGCTAGCAGCGCCGCTACATAAACTCAAAGGAAAACTGAAAACAGGAACAGGGTTGTTCACTAAACAACACATCAAAGCATGAAAAGGCTTAAATGTGCAATGGCTTAAATGCAGTAGATCTTGTACAACGAAATCCATAAAAGGACCTCATTGTAAATCCACACATAGAAGAGGGAGGCATATTGCTAATATGTCAAAACCAGTTATAAAAAGGACCATGTATGCTGTTGTCATACACCTTTAAACCCCCAGAGCAGAAATATACACCTCAGGAGAAATCTTTAACTGGAGCCTACAGGTTCTATAAGACTAACAGAGGTCGCACAGAGAACGCATATTCATCTACTCGCCCTTCCCCTTACTTGGAACAAAGTCTAAAGCAAAGCTAGTGGATTCCAAAGCATTAAACTCAAGGTGCAGAAAATGGGATCTCATAATAATAATAATAATAATAAGAAGAAGAAGAAAAATAATATAATAATTATAAAATAATAATAATATTCCAATTGATCATATGTGCTGTGGTGTAGTCTGAAGTTATGAAATTGTTAAGTTTCTATGTTATCATCTAACATAATCATGCTAATCATAAAAATGCTCTTAATCTCCCCATTAGAGATGAGGATAGCACTCTTCCCACTGCTGCAGGATGATTCATTGCCTCTAGCTGCCACAGTGCAAATTGTGATTGCCCTGTATAACGCCCCCGACATACCAACTGAGAAGTGAACACAACGGTTGCCAAAACGCCTTAAAGTACCTCACTATGTTTGGATGACAGAATTCACTAATCAGGGTTATGAGGGCATGGTCTCACACAGAAAAGTGGTCCCTCTTGAGGTAACTGACATTAATCAACTAGGTGATGGCAAGGTGCTGACAGACGGCGGTGTAACTACTTGGCCCGATAATGGGCCGCAGGTGCCAGTTAAAAATGTTAGCCCGGTAAAGGGGTACTGACCTGGATGTACAAGTTGATGGTGTATCTGAAGCTATTAAGAAAAAAATCACAGAAAACAAATGGTGCCAGAAAAAGGACAGGTCAAAAGTAGTAGAACCTGAAGGTAAAGCAGGTAATGCTTGTAAAAGCTGGCTCCAAAAGTTCCGAGCCAGTAAGAAAGCCAAAATAGTCTAAATCAGAGCTGTTCTTGTCCTCAGGGCTAGAGAGGGGAAGATGGAGGGCCTCGACCCTGTAATTAGGATAGGAAAAACTGCATTGAAATACTTAAATGGGGCTATAATATGGTGTGCCACAGCAATTCTAATGACTTTATGGTTCCCAGCTGTTGGGATTTACAATGGTTACAGCCCATGTAGACAGTGGGCATATCAGATTACAAAACAGTAACCCACCAAGCCTTACTGGGCACCAGAGTAAGTATAGAGACACCACTGTCCTACACTAGTTAGAGAGGAAACTGAAAAATACCTAAAAACAAATCCACGAGCCCTTGCTGGGATGAGTCAAATCGCAGCGTCACACTCTACCAAACATATATGCCGAAGGAGCTTAATCGAACTGAATTCAACCTTTCCTCTGCATGGTACAAATCTATGAATTGGAGAGACATCATAAATGCCCAGATGAACAAAACAAAAAAGGTGTAATATCACTTGGTTCACCCTATCTCAAATGCAGACAGAGGAAACCAACAAGCAGGCCTCCACCCAGGTAATATACAAGAAATTGCTTCAGAGACTTTTATAAAGGAACTATATTCCAGCAGAGTAAAGCCCACTGAAACAGATTTTTGTAGTTTTTTCACTAACCTAAATATTCCACAACTAGATGGTATATCTAGAGATAACAGTGACACCCCAGTCTCTAAGGGTGACCTTTTGGAAGCTATTCGAGCATTCCCCTCTGGAAAAGCAGCAGGCCCAGATGGCTTTGGCTGTGAATTTTATAAGGCGTTTCATGGAAAAGTTGTCTCTTTCATGTTAATAATAGTGAATGATTCAGGGAAAAATAAGAGGCTCCCCAGCTCACTCTATGAAACTAAGATTTGTTTGCGCCTAAAAAAGGGGAAAGTAGAGACTGACCCTGCAAGTTCTTCTGAATTGTGACCAGAAGGTGATAACTAAAATTGGCCACAAAATTGGGTAAGCATATCTCAACAGTTGTACATTCTGATGAGACTGGATTTATAACCAGGTAGATTCTCATTTAGTAATGTTTGTCTGCTTTTGAATACAATATATTCGGTCCATGACAAGGACATGCAGGCTGCCATCTTATCTCTTGACGCCCAGAAGGCATTCGATCAGATCGAATGGTACTATATGCTAGAGACAGTAGACAGTAAAACAGTTCGGGTTTGGGGTGAACTTTATAGAGTGGGTTACAATAATTTATTCAAATCCATTACTCATACAGACAAATCCCAACCTTTTGACCTACAGCACGGTGTGAGACAGGGCGATCCCCTTTCTCCCCTGCTGTTTGATATTGCTTTAGAACCTCGTGCAATAGGAATCAGGGGTCACCCAGGTATCCATGGTGTAAAATGTGGTAATTTTGAAAACCTTGTGAATTTATGCGGATGATTTATTAATATGTTTATATGATTCAGTAGTGTCAGTTCCTAACCTCCTGAACTACATTAAGTCATTTAGTAAACTGTCAGGATATATAATAAATTGGGATAAAAGTTAATTCATCCCCCTGACGAATAATTTGAGTCCTGCTTTCTTGAAATACTTGCCATTTAAATTAGTTACCACCCACCTTACCTACCTTGGAGATTTCCAGAAGCCCCAAATGTTTATTTAAATTATATTTCGTGGATATGGGAGACAAATTAAAAGCTAACATTTCGAACTGGAAGCTGTTTCCCCTTTCAATGATTGGCCGCATCAATGGTATTAAAATGGTTGCACATCCAAGGTTCTTGTACCTTTTCCAAAACCTTCCTGTCTATTTACCAATATATCTCAACTGGATTCAGTTATCCAATTTAATCCATGTTAGTTTCAGAAACCTTACTCCCAGTGTTGCTCCTTTCTGGAACACAGCTTTCCTAATTAGTTGGTCATAACTTAATTTTCAGAAATTCCCTGAGGATTCTGAATCAAATTAAAAAGTCCTTTAGATAGGTAAATGTCTCAGTACACACTCCTATAGCATACAATCACTTATTCAAGCTGGCACTGATGGATAGAGTTTCTTGACTATAGGGGAAGGGGGCTGTGTTGTATTGGTGAGATTAATTCAATTTAAAGTCTTACACAGACTGCATTACTCCAGAACCAAACTTAACAAGATTTTTGAACAAGTTTCCTCCTTGTGTGCAGATGTGGTATTGCAGAAGGATCACTAGCACACTTATTCTGGCACTGTCCAGTATTAAGTAATTTTTGGAGTGACATATTTAACTGTTTTTCTAAACAATGTCGAATAAACATTCAGCCAGATTGTAACCTGGCTATTTTTGGTTGCTCTGACAGTACAAAGGCCCTTCCTTCCCATTGGAAGCAGATTCTTAGAGGAAGCATAGTTGCAGATAAAAAATTAATATTACAAAATTGGAAATCTCTCAATGTCCCCATGTTTCAGGAGGTGGCTCAGCGAAATGCTTTCTATTGCTAAGATGGAACAGATTCGTTTTAATAAAGGGAATTCACAAAACTACTTCTTGAAGGTGTGGAAACCATTTTTGATATTGCTTGATTTGATATTGCCTGATTTGTGTGTTTTGCTGCTATGCTGTGTCCTTAATCTGCACAAACTCTGATCTTGCACTCTGACTAATACTCAGGCAGCCCTCCACCCGTGTTTTTTTTTTTTTGTTCATTTTGTGCTGTTTTCTGTTTTCTATGTCTACTGTGTGTGTCTGTTAAGAGCAAATTTGAAAATAAAGTATTAATAATATACCTGAAATTAAATGTAACCAGCTGGTGCAAGGTATGTCTGGCATTCAAAAATTCCATCCACAGTTACATGTTGGCAATTCAAGGCCCGAAGAGCCTCAGGGGGCGGGTGGCAGCAATACTCAAATTTATCAACGATTCAGGAATCATGAAAGCCTTCCCCACTGAGGAAGATGAAGTGATAGTCAATCTAAAAAATTATACAGAACCAGAACTACTTATTCGAGTTAGACTACAATACCTATTAATCAAACATCTCTGTGGGCAACATTCTTGAGTTATATCCAAGGATATTACCAAACAAATATAAGATAATGCGATAACCTTAGATCTGCCTGAGCCAATTCCAAGCCACACAACACGAACCGCTAAGACCACTCTAAAAGCTACCCCATGGTACCAAGGAGTAGGCGACAAACCGCCCACCCACCATAACAAACTTAATCCAAGAACTCTGCAGGTGTAGAAATGGCCTGTAACTAAAGCTTAGCTGCACAAAAAACAGGCAAAATGTGGCAATTAAGGGAACCTTACGCTCCCCATCCTTAGCTTCATTAAGGAAAAATCTACCGTGGATAAAACATGTACGAATGAGGAATTCTGAAAACGTTCCAGTAAATATCAGCTACATAGAACTCCCTGACCCAGATTCTGAGGCCTGGAAGTCCATATATAAAAATAACACAAATACATGCAAAATATGGTATGACTTACAACAGTGTGTTATAATAAAATACAACCACACGTGGGGAGTCTTGCATGCAACTAACTATCCTCTTTCTAACCTGGCACTGTTTATCCTATACAGTACACATGTACACTTCAATTTGGCCCTTTAACAGAGCCACACTCAGTAACCCACACGGCCTAGCTGCCATTGTGAATTTCCTTTGTCTAGCCATGCGGCCGCTGATTTCTTTTGTTTGACGCTATCTTGGACCCAAGCAGCCATTTTGGACACACACACACACACACACACATTTTGACTGGGACCAGCCTCTCCCACTGACACAAAGCAGACAAACAGAGCACATCTGATCCCACATAACAAGAGTAATCCCATCTCTCTCTCATAGACACACACACACACACACACACACACACACAGCAATATGATGGGATTTGACATGAGTGGAGTTTGACTGTGTTTCAAAATAGGTAATAACATGCATTCACTACATATTTCCATTTAAAATCAAGTCTAATAGAATTACAATAAACAAAATATTCTGTTATAAAAATAGGCTATTAAACTATTTATAGTGCTCATTCTAGAATCTACAGTTCTTATTACCTGATTAAAACAATTCTTATTCCCTTATACCTTCAGTCACACACAAAAATTACACACATGCCCGATGTGGTGTAGTTTAGTGTATTTAGAGTTAGTCTTCGTATTGTGTGTTTTTGCTTTATTATCTTTAATACATGCTCGTGTATAATTATGCTGGTTTCTTTAATGTTTCACAAGAGTGAGTAATTTGCCAACCTCTTCTATGCTGAACTCCAAATCCTTAAACCTACTAGCTATTGGTGGTAATTCTGGTTATAGTTATTAATTTGATTATTAATCTGAGTTCCAAATTGGTAGTTTAGTGTATTTTTATGAGACTCAATCAATTAAATGGCTATCATTTCTCTTCCTTAAAAAAAAGAGTGGTGCCCCCGAGGACTTTATTGATTAAAGTTATTTATGATTATCTTTGATAATTCTGATACCATAATTACTTGATCCCATCAAAACAAGTGGGTGCCCCCCGTTAACCATTGTGAATCCCAACAACAAAATAAGACAACAAAAATATAAATTACAAAAACACATAACATTAGATTCCCCCCCCCCGCCAGTTCAGGAGACAACTGCAGCTCCAGAGTTTCAGGATACGGCTGCAGCTCAGGCTCAGTGGTTTGCTGCAGGACAAGAACTACTGTCTGCTGCAGCACAGAGAGTTCAGGAAGTTGCTGCCCAGAACAGGGTATGGTTGCGGCCCAACCGGAACAGGAGATGGCTGAGGTGCAGGCTAATTGCTGGTGGGCTGAAGTGAAGGCTGGTTTTTCTGGTGACAGAGGAAGTCCATGGCTCACTCAGGTATAGAGTCCCTCAGCCAAGGCTTGGAGGACACTGCATAGTGTGCACAAGTCATAATTGTCTGTCTGTACTGATCATTATATATGTACTGACAAGAACTAAGAAAAGAGCTCATATTCCTCCAATATTAGCTTCTCTGCACTGGCTCCCTGTAAAATCCACAATAGAATTTAAAATCCTTCTCTTCACCTACAAAGCTCGTAATGGTCTGGCACCATCGTATCTTAAAGATCTCATAATACCTTATTATCCGACTAGAACACTGTGCTCCCAGAATGCAGGGTTACTTGTGGTTCCTATTGTCTCCAAAAGTAGAATGGGAGCCAGAGCCTTCAGCTACCAAGCTCCTCTCCTGTGGAATCAGATCCCACTTTGGGTTTGGGAGGCAGACACTCTCCACATTTAAGAGTAGGCTTAAGACTTTCCTCTTTGATAAAGCTTATAGTTAGGGCTGGCTTGGGTGAGTCCCGAACCATCCCTTAGTTATGCTGCTATAGGCCTAGACTGCCGGGAGACTTCCCATGATGCACCTCTTTCCTCTCTCCTTCTCTCCCTCTCCATCTGTATGCATTTTTCTCCCATTACTGCATGTTACTAACTCAACATCTTCTCTCTCCTGTAGTTTTGTGCTTTCTCGTTTCTTTCCTCTCTCCTTCTGTCGCTTTCAGCAGGTATTTCTGACTCCGGAGCTGCATAAACTGGATCTGTGGTTGTGGGCCACCTGCTCTCCCCTTGTTCCTGCTCGACATCTACTACTACAGTTGTCGTTATTGGCTCTGTTACTAATACTGACATTATTTTTCTATAGCTGTCATTCCTATTATTACAAATGTATTAATATTAACACTACAATTACTATTCTACTATTTCAAAATAAATAAATAAAAATTCTAGGTGGTATTTGCATTGTGCCTCCCTCTCCCTTCCACCAGTTTGTCTGAATAAAAGTCAGCTGAGTCCATGATGGTCAGATCGTGGACGTTTAGTGTCCAACAGGGAAAAACTGGGAACTGGACCCAAATGCAGACTAGGAGGCAGGGCAAGTGCAGATAAACGGTTTAATAATGTTCACAAGCTTACAGGGGTTGTCAGGCAGACAGAGATCAGCAAATCAGGTTGCAGTCCGAACAGGCAAATAATTCCAAGGAGGGAGCAAAATCCAGAAACACACAATGCAAAATCCAGAAACACAATAAGTCCAAGACAACACGAGGGAAAAAGGCCTGGGATGCTAGACACCAGGATAAACAACGATCTGACACAGGACAAAGGAAGAACACAGGCTAAATACACTCAGGTAGGGGAGACAACAAGACACAGGTGAAACTAATTGACACTAGTGAAAACAATCAAAGCAATCGACAAATGACAGAAAACAAAACTACCAGACAAATGAGAGAAGGAGAGTATTTCAAAAGAAAACAAGAAATCAACTAGACACAAACCCAAAACCATGACACCCACAGCATATATACCCGCAGGTGATCTCGTGCCTTTTATACTCAGAATAGAATTGTTTGAAATTGAATGGGGGGTGTCTGTAAACATGCAAGATAAAGTGCATATACACATAAACTAACAAATTAAAGTGGGCAATACACATATAAATATCGATAAACATACTGATGTCTTTGGAGTGAAGCTTCCAAAAGATATTATTTAGGTCAATAAAGATGATTTTGTTATATTTTAACAACAATAAAAATGTTAACATGTTAAAAGTTAAGAGAAAAAGATTTGAGAAAAAAAGAAATGAAGACAATTACGCTTAAAATAATCAGAAGTAGAGATAACAAAGTAAGTGTAATTTGTAAAAAGTGACCAAAAAGAGCCTGAGATGGAGCAGTAGGGGCCTCCACAACTGAGGGGCCCTGACAACAAAGGCTCCGTCCCTCTTGGTGATTATGCATACTATCAAAACAATCAGGAAGGCCCCTGTTACGTCCCATCTGAGGGAATAGGAGCTCACCGTAAGAGCAGGTATTGTGCACTCCCTCAGCGCCTAGTGTACACTCAAGTTGAATTATTTATTGTGAATGGCATCTCAAACAAAGCATTCTCATCACAGTGAACTTCAGCCAAAATAAGACACAAAAGACTCTAATTTCTAAGTGGGGAAACAAACAATAAAACACTGCTGTCAGCTGTCAATCAGGACTGATGATCTGGGGCAGAATGTTGGCAGAGCACATAGTACGAACAGTATAATCTTTAAATAATTTGTTGCAGAAGCAAGGAAAGGTGTCAATTCAAAGTTTATAATGATATACTGTAGGTCTTTAAGGACAAGTGAATTCAAACCTGGAGTCCCACCGCAGTGCTCACAGAAAAGATGGCAGGCACAATAGGAATCCAAGGATAATTTCCAAGAATTGTATCACTTTAGGTCATGTGCTGAAAAAGATCACCTACTTTTTTTCAGTGAATGGACATACAAAAAGCCCAGTCTCCATCAGACAGCAGGGGAGGTGCTGAAAGAAACACTGCTTGTGGAAAAGGTTTATTGACGCTAGAGTGTAATTTGGTCACAGCTTTCAGATTTGGTGAAAAGCTTAGCAGCAGCATTTTGTATCAGCTGGAGGGGAAGAATGGTTATTGCGTACGGATTCTCAAAGAATTCTATTTTCACTCTATTAGAGTGAAAAAGCCTCTGAAGCAGCAAACTGATGCCTACTGTGACAATAACAACAGCAATAATAATATTTATAATAAAATAATGAGAGGAAGAATTTATTCATGCATTCCCAAATGGCATCCTAATAAACATTTATTTTGGATCTATTGATGAAATGAATGGACACCAAGCTTCCTGTATTCATTTGTGACTTTGGTGTGTCTTGATCGATGTTTTGAATAAGATTCCTTTATACAAAAGCCTAGAAACAAACCAAATAAAACACTTCCTCTTCTCCTCATTAAACAGGATTATAGTTATCCTTGGGCGTACACAGAGCAGGAAATTTAGGGGTTATGTGGATAGTAGCAAACACATTAGTTAATTGAGCAAAGAATAGATTTTTGTTTGCTGAAATTGAATTATTCGTTGCATAATAATTGACAAAATGTAACTTACTGTATATGCTTGCAAAAAATATTTTTCGGTGTTCAAAATGTTCCATCACACACTCAGAATTAAGACACAAATATAATAAAAAACAAAGCTGCTCTGTATTTTCTAAAGTTTCCTCATTAACATGAACTGTGAAAACTGGCAGTTAATTTATCACTCTCTACGTTGACTTCTTACAGTTATAAATATGTTGTGCTAGAAAACTTTATTTGTCAGAAGTTGAAGCTGACACATGGGGATTTCAGGATAGCTGGTCTTATCTTACTGGTATATCCATGATGGGACTCATTTTCACACACACACACACACACACCCTTGTACTTCTATCTTTATGAGGACTGACATAATGCATTCCCTAGACCCTTACCCTAACCTTAACCATCACAACTAAATGCCTAACCCTTACCCTACCCCTAACCATAACCTAATTTTAACCTAACCCTTAAAACCAAGTCTTAACCTTCAAACAGCCCTTTGAAGTTGTGAGGACCAGCCAAAATGTCCTCATTTTCCAAAATGTCCTCACTCTGTAGGTAAAAAACGTGTTTCAGTCCTTACTATGTAGCAAGAACAAGTACACACACATACATACACTTGCCTGTCTCCAGAAGCATTGTATTATTGATAGAGAAGCAGTCGGAGGGTGATGTTTTGTACCGCAGCTGAATAAATCAACACCATGAATAACCAAATCAAACCATATTTACAACCAGGGAGAGCCATCAACCTTATCCTGCATCACTCACTCTCTGTCGCACTCTCTCGTCCTCTTCTTTCTTTTTAATTACCTCTCGCAGCTCCTCGCAACAGTCTCCTTGTCTTTTTTAGTTTCCTACCCTTCTGTCTTCTGTGTCAGTTTTGTCCACCATTTTGTCCACCATGATATAAGTTTCAAGTGGCAGTGGTTCTCGAACTGGGGAGCGTAGAGCCACTGCAGGGGGGGCGTGGATATTGAGCAGACCTAAAGTTGCATGACCATGATTCATGTGATGACATAAACAAACAAAAGTGCTCTGATGCTAGCAAGGGTCCGTGTACCATCCTATCATTCAATTATTCCATTCAATCTGGCAAACGAAAAACAAAAAAACGAGTCAATAATGAATTTTTGTCTGTATGCACCAAAAATTTAAAACAGATGGTTGTTTTCCTGTTTTAAGCTCGAAATGCAAAATCAAAAAAACAGTGTATACACCAGGCCGTGATGGACCAAGTACTCTGCAAGCAAATTGAGCCAACTTAGCAGGGCCGGTGGGCAACAGAGCAGGCAACGAAATAGATGCATCGTTTGTGCTTTTTAGCGCTGCAATGAGAGAGGATGACATGACAGTGGAAAATATTTCAGGTAATATGGTCATTGAGCATTGCTTAACGTTTACACACAATATATCTCCTTGCCAAATATATCTAGTGTTAGCTAGCTAACTAATGCTAGTTTTGCTAGCCTTAAGTTTTGAATGTGTGGCATTGGGTGGGCTGTTAGATAACTTAGCGACAGCTAAGGTTAGTTAACTGCCAGCTGCAGCATAAGTTAGCCTAGGTGTTTATGTCCCATAAATTACTGATCTCTAATATAGCCTACAAAGTTATGAGACACGTATGCCCCCCCTTCTTCCTCCCTTAACCCCACTCAACACTCCACTGCAGTCACCATTCGATGCTTTCCAGCAAGTCATTGCCTTAATGTTATAAATCAACAACAAACTCATGTTAAAGTTTGAGTTTTTAGACACAACATACTGTAACATTTACTCTCATATGCAACACTTTTTAATCAACAGGTGATGGATGGTGACCTCTGACCTTTGATTAAACATGACTTAAACCAGCTATTATTGCAGTTGGTTTGAGTTATAGCTCTTCAGTGTTCCTCATAAGTATTATCTTGGTGTTTATATATAGGGATAAGCTGTTACAAAGTTGATTTCCTAAGGTTTTGTACGTGTGAATTTAATGAGGTAGTGCTTTAAAATGTAATTTCTATAAAGTTGACTCTCATAAGGTATTTTTGACTCTCTGGTTGTTAAAAGCTATTAATGCTGCTGGTTTGAGTTGTATCTCTTCTGTGCTTCTCACAAGTATTATTTTTGGTGTTTATATATATATATAAAAACTTCGTCCTTCACCCTCCGCGGGTGGTCTCATCCTTCGAGCTTGGGTCCTCTACCAGAGGCCTGGGAGCTTGAGGGTTCTGCGCAGTATCTTTGCTGTTCCTAGCACTGCACTTTTCTGGACCCAAATGTCTGGTGTTCTTCCAGGGATCTGCTGTAGCCACTCCTCCAGTTTGGGAGTCACTGCCCCGAGTGCTCCGATGACCTCGGGCACCACTGTCGCCTTCACCTTCTCCAGCTCTTCTCTGAGCCCTTGGTATTTCTCAAGTTTCTCATGTTCCTTTTTCCTGATGTTGCCATCACTTGGTATTGCCACGTCAACCACAACGGCTTTCCTCTGCTGTTTGTCCACCACCACAATGTCTGGTTGGTTCGCCATTACAATCCTGTCAGTCTGAATCTGGAAGTCCCACAGGATCTTGGCTCGGTCATTCTCTACCACCTTTGGAGGTGTTTCCCACTTTGACCTTGGGGTTTCCAGTCCATACTGTTCCTGTACACTATGCCAGCCACTTGGTTATGGCGCTCCATGTATGCTTTTCCTGCCAGCATCTTACACCCTGCAGTTATGTTCTGGATTGTCTCAGGGGCCTCTTTGCACAGCCTACACCTTGGGTCTTGTCTGGTGTGGTAGATCTGGGCCTCTATTGCTCTGGTGCTCAGGGCCTGCTCCTGTGCAGCCATGATGAGTGCCTCTGTGCTGTCCTTCAGTCCGGCCCGCTCTAGCCATTGGTAGGATTTCTTGATATCAGCCACTTCAGTTATGTTCCGGTGGTACATCCCATGTAGGGGTTTGTCCTCCCATGATGGTCCCTCGTGCAGCACCTCTTCCTCTGTTCCCCATTGCCTGAGACATTCACTGAGCACGTCATCTGTTGGGACCTTATCTTTGGATGTTTCATCCTGGATAGTGGCTCTCACACTCACTAGTCCACGGCCGCCTTCCTTACGGCTAGCGTACAGTCTCAGGGTGCTGGATTTGGGATGGAACCCTCCATGCATGGTGAGGAGCTTTCGCGTCTTAACATCTGTGGTCTGTATCTCTTCCTTTGGCCACCTTATTATTCCCGCAGCCGCGATGATGCCTGACATGAGCTTCCATGTTGTGGAGAGACAGGTTATTGGCCGATAGTTGGATGGGACTGTACCCTTTGCAGGATCCTTCAGGATTGTACGCCCTTCGGTAAGCCATTCAGGGTGCGTCCCATCTCTTAGCAGCTGATTCATTTGTGCTGCTAGGCGCTCGTGGAGTGCAGTGAGCTTCTTTAGCCAGTAGGTAGATCCTGTCAGGGCCTGGTGCTGTCCAGTTCTTCATACCTGAGACTCTTTCTTGGATGTCTGCCGCTGTGATGGTGACTGGGTTCTGTTCAGGGAGGTTGCTGTGGTCCTTTCTCAGAGCCACCAGCCACTGTGCATCGCTGTTGTGTGATGCCTCCCTCTCCTCTGCATGTAACCCTGTGACTAGGGTTACTGGAGTAGTAGCATTCCAACAGAGCCTTGTTATCGCATCTCGCCCATCTCCGTCTTGTTCTTGTTGCAGTAGCCCATTTCTCATCTCGATGCTCTGGTTCTTGAGACCTTGTTTGGCCGTGCGACGTCTGAGCCGGCATGTCATATATTTTATTGTCACTCATCATCATCATGAGGTAGGCAGTAGCGTGAAGGGCTATAATTATTAGGGCTTTTGCATTTGTTATTCTCGTTGGTCTCTCTTAAAGTAAAAAACTGCTGTTTCTGGGTCCTTACTATTTGTCTTGGCCAGGCATTTGTCAGGCATTAGATAGACCCACCAATGCTGTGAAAGGGTCAAATAGTGATAGTGTCAAAGATCTGGTTCAGGATTATGTGCAAAACTCTGGCGAGAGGGCAGTCATAAAAATCCCAAAGCACAGTATTGTGCGAGATAAGGCTTCCTTCTAAAAAACACATCATTCCAAAAACAGTACAGAGTTGTATATAATAAGAGACGGCTGCCGAGTCTAAGAAAAACATGGCATTTTGGTTATTGAGGAGAAAATGTTTTCATCCGGAGAAATTGAATTTGAGCCGAGACTGAAAGTGCCTTTTTCTTGCCCGATCACAGGACCGAGTGGTTGTGACAAGACTTATTTTGTAAAGTCTGTTTTTGAAAATAGATATACTGCCTGATAACATTGTATGGATTTTTACATTGTTTCAACTGTTGTATGCTGAACTGCAAAAGAAGAATAAAAAGATTACATTTGTTGAAGGCCTGCCTCCTTCTTTTGATGATGAAAACCTGTTTCCCCCTGATCAAAATCATTTGATTATTTTGGACGATGTCATTTTTCAGGCCTCTGACCATCCCGATGTAGTCAAGAACATGTCTGTCATGATGCTAACTCAAAATCCAAAAAAAGTGTTCAGCAAACACAAAACAGTCTGTTTCTTGTCCAGCAATTTAAGACTCTTCCTAGGGAAATTAAAGCTCACGTGAAAAGCGTCTTCTTGTGGTAATGGCAGTTACCGTGGAGAGAGACGTGATCTGCGTTCTTTAGTAAACAGGTTACTGTGGAAATGGCAATGGGCAATGTGGAGTGCCAGGCTAAATAGAGTTGGTGTTGTCATAGCTGTGTCGGATGCAAATGTTAACGTCACTGCCTCTTGTCACCTGCTACTGCTTCCACGAGCAGCCAGTTTCACTTGTCCAGGTCAGCTGGCTCAGCAAGTTCCTCACTGCCATGCAGGGCCCAATCTCTGAAATTCTGAAGAAGAATGATGGTTGTAAGATTCACTGAGCAGGAGGCCAGCGTCCCAGAGAGCCAAAGTAAAAGACTCCTTAGGAAGTAACAAACAACACATCCTGACAGATCACAATAGAGTAGACATTTTGGACCCGGAAGGAACAAGAGGTGCTTCAGTTGAACAACTTTATTTACCTTGTCAGTTTGCAGTTTTGGTTACCCTGTGTCTTGAAGATTTACTTTGACAGGCTGCAAAGATTTTGTGGGCTTTGAATTGCAGCATTGGCATTTATAAATCCCCACATTTCAAACTGCAGCCATAAACAATGTCAAACTTTTACAGCCATTTCAGATAAAACTAAACTATTGTGCATTGACGTGTCTGTCTCAACAATTAGCTCTTATTCAATTAAATTCAATTTCATTTATATAGCACCAATTCATAACAGAAGTTATCTTATTTGCGCTTTTCCTATAGAGCAGCTCTAGACCGTACTCTTTATAATATTAATTAATACATTATGCATTTTTTAACTCCTTTAGCCTCCTTTTACTGGAAGCAAAACTCTTGAAAAATCATGGCTGTACCACCTTGTTGACTTCCAAACTGTGCAACAAAAGAGGTGGAGAATCTAGCAAGTAGGACTGCTAGTGGCCTCTGTTACACCCCCTCACTTTTTCCTCCTGACATCGGTCACATCAGACATCGGTAAAATGCTAAGCATGGCCTTCATATAAGGTGTCAAAGATATAGGCCCACTAAAGAGCCAAGCTGGTCTGACACAACATATTGAAAGAGACTAAATTAAAGCAACTAAAAGAATATCATGTTCCTCAGTCAGTCCAAAATTTGTCCAAACACACTGCCATGTTGAGTCTTTTTATTTTCTTTGCAATTAATGTATCTCCTTTGCTCTGTTCACTGGAAAGTTTATGTACTATTTTAGAGTGGCAAAATCTTAAATGAACATAAGTAAAAGCAATGTTTTCTCACTGTGTCCACAATCAGTGTGAATGTTAATGGCAAATATCTCACAATTAATTGTATACATTCCCAGTTGCCTGTGTGAGCTTAAAAATATAATGAATACATAAATAAAATATATAAATAAATGATTTAATATATACATGATGTTTCTGTTTCATAGACGCAGAGATGATGAGGGTGGACCGGACTGTGTGTTCTCGGAAATTGAGGAGGTTGTTCTGGCTGTTCAGGGTTTGTCTCAGGAACTCTCTGAACTGGTCCATCAAAAGAGGAAGACATTAGTACTGACAAAAGAGCAGTCAAGGAATGTGAGGAGTACCGCCACTTGTTTGGTTTGCAGAGGTCAGTCTTGTCCTTGAGTAGAATTTATTCAGCTCATTTCGATTTTATTTCTATAGCGCCTGTCCTTGAGTAGAATTTATTCAGTTCAATTCAATTTTATTTCTATTGCGCCAATTCATAACAGAAGTTATCTCATTGCACTTTTCCTATAGAGCAGGTCTAGACTGTACTCTTTATAATATATATAAATTAAAATTTATTAAAAAAGGTTATTCAGAAATCAGTCTGCTCTGACAAACATAAGGTTGAAGGTTGAACCTCTTCCCTATTACCATCGGTAAAGGCCCTCCTCTTGGCATTCAGGAAGTCCTTGATGTCCTTTGTTACCCACGGTTTGTTATTTGGATAACAATGGACCATCTTAGTTAGGACATTGCAGTCCACACAGAAGTTAATGTAGCCAGTAATGCACTCAGTGAGCCCGTCAGTGTCATCTCCATTAGGCTCACAGAGTGCATCCCAGTTTGTCACTTCAAAACATTCCTGCAGTGTCTCATAGGCCTCCTCTGACCATCTCCTCACTGTCCTTGCGGTCACAGGCTGCCTTTTAACCAGAGGCACATAGTAGGGTTTGAGGTGAACCAGGTTGTGGTCTGACCTACCCAAGGGGGGGAGGAGGGAAGAGCTGTATGCGTCCTTAACGTTAGCATACAGCAGGTCCAGTGTCCTCTCCTCTCTAGTAGGACAATTCACATACTGGGTGAAATTAGTCAGTGTTGTTGAAACACTGACATGGTTGAAGTCACCTGAGATTAATTTGAGTGCACTCGGGTGTCGAGTCTGGAGTTGTGCTATGGCGGTGTGAATGGTGTTGCACGCAGATGCCGGGTCAGCAGAGGGGGGGATGTGAACAGCCACAACAATGGCTAAGAGAATTCACGTGGCAGATAATATGGCCGGAGTCCCACAGCTAACAGTTCAATGTCCGGGCTACAGATACTCTGCTTGATTGATGGTAGCATGACCAGGGTTACACTATCTGTCGTTAACCAGAATAGCAAGCCCGCCGCCTTTCCGCTTACCGCTCCCGGTGTGATCCCTGTCGGCCAGATCAGTCTGAAAGCTGTCGATGGAAACGTTATGATCCGGCATATCCTGGTGTAGACATGTCTCTGAGAAGCACATCAAACTACACTCATGGAACTCTGTCTGACTCCGGGCTAACGCCGTTAGCTCATCCATTTTATTCGCCAGTGATCTCATGTTGCCCATTATACAAGAAGGCAGACATGGCTTAAATCTCTTGTTCTTAAGTCTCTTTTGTCTGCACCCCTCTCTCTTTCTTCGCCGCTTCGTTCCACCTCTGCATCCTCGGTGTGTCCTCCTCCAGATCTTAGTGGGGACATTGGTTGTCCTGGGCGCCATGCCGCTAGGCTTCAGCGCAATCAGCTGTTCCCTGGTGTAAACAATGCGGCCAAACAACTGATCTGCAGCAGTGCCCTGACCGAGTAGCAGGAGAAGAAGATCCACAGCGAAAAAAAGTACTAAAACACTTTCTAAGACAGAGCTACGGCAACAGGCAGCATGCACGTTGGCGCGTGACGACACGCTAACTGAGGATTGCAGAGCGCCGTGCATTTGCATCTAAAAGCTACAAACCACACATTTGAAGACAGCGAGGTGAATATTCTAAGTAGAGAGAAGAGTTGGTTTGAACAGGGCGTCAAGGAAGCCATTTTTGTGAAGAAAGAGAATCCCTCTTTGAACAGAAATGGTGGTCTGAGATTCAATCTGCCCAAAGTCTATCAGAGTGTATTATCACCTTGGTCACGCCAATCACATGCTAATCAGGTACTTAACAGTGATGAAGTAGATGCAGCCAGAAAACAATAGGCCTGATTACTGATTACTGGGCCATCTTGGAAACTATTAGGTCAGTTTCAGGTGAAACTAGCTATTAACAAATACTCAGGCAGATTCCTTCCTGAGGGCAGGGCTTATGTAACTCAGAGTAGCTTAAATTTCTAGTTCCCGTCCAATTTTTTCACAATTGAGAATGACTTCCGGATGGGAGCCGAAACGTCTTGATTCTGAAAACAGTGTCCAGATGACTACGACTGAAACCTTTTCTACGATAGTAGGCTTAAAACTTTCCTCTTTGATAAAGCTTAGGGTGAGTCCTGAACCATCCCTTAGTTATGCTGCTATAGCCCTAGACTGCCAGGAGACTTCCCATGATGCACTGAGCTCCTTTCTTCTCCTCTCCCTCACCATCTGTATGCATTTTTCTCCCATTAATGCATGTTACTAACTCGACATCTTCTCTGTCCCGTAGTTTTGTGCTTTCTCGTCTTTCTCCTCTCTCCTTCTGTCGCTTTAAGCAGGTATTTCTGCCTCCGGAGCTGCAGAGTCTGGATCTGTGATTGTGGGCCACCTGCTGGCCCCGTGTTCCTACTCAACAACTGTTACTATAATTGTTATTTATTTTTTTATTATTAGTCTTAATACTATTATTGTCATTATTATTCCTATCACTACCATTCCTAGTATTATTGCTTTGTTAATATTAATATTACTACTACCATTACATTGTTATTATTTTGGAATTCTGGGTGGAGTTTGCATTGGGCTAAAATATTCTTCATGACCCACCCAGGTTTCAATAAGACAAAATAAGTCAATATGATAATCTGATATTAATTTATTCACTAGTACAGCTTTAGATGCCAGAGATCTGACGTTTAAGAGTCCACATTTAATTCTCCTATTTTGTTGTGCTATTTCAGTGGTGGTCTTTTTTTGGATTTTATGTATAACTCCTCTTCTGTTAACTTTTGATTTAATTAATAGTATAAGATACTAGTATAATAGTATAATTAATAGTAAAAGTAGTCTGGGGGCAGACGCTGTCACTAAGGAGTTTTGGGTGGGTAACTGCTCTGGAAGCACAGAGAAGCATGTAGGACTGCAATTCTGCCTCCTGGTCTCAACTCTGGGTTGTCATGGTTTAGGTCCACTAATAAACTCAGTCAGATTTCTAGATATGAGAGCAGCTCCATTCAAAGTGGAATGAATGCCGTCTCTCCTAATCTTACCAGGTCTATCTATAAATACCTCGAAAGCCAGCGATGGAATGAATACATGCAGCTAAACATATCATCACTAGTCAGGTTTGGCAGGGGCCCAGAAAAAACTACGGTCCAACATTGTCTTTGCGAATGTACACACCGACTCAACATTAATTTTAGTGACGTCCGATTGCCGTAATCAGGAGTCGTTACCACCGACGTAAATAGCAATCTTACAGTACTTACACTTATCCTTAGCCAACATGATTCAACATCACCCACTCTAGCGCCAGGAATACATTTGATTATGGTCGGTGTAATCCCTCATTCGTCCAGGAGTATTCTATCGTAGAAAAGGTTTCAGTCGTAGTCATCTGGACACTGTTTTCAGAATCAAGACGTTTCGGCTCTCATCCGGAAGTCCTTCTCAATTATGAAAAATGGACCGGGAACTCAGAAATTTAAGCTACTCTGTTTTACATAAGCCCTGCCCTCAGGAAGGAGTCTACCTGAGTATCTGTTGATTACTCTGCCTAGTTTCACCTGAAACTGACCTAATTGTTTCCATGATGGCCCAGTAATAAGTAATCAGGCCTATTGTTTTCTGGCTGCACCTCCCTCATCAATGTTAAGTACCTGATTATCATATGATTGGCATGACCAAGGTGCTAATACACTGTGGTAAACTTTGGGCAGATTGAATCTCAGACCACCATTTCTATTCAAAGAGGGGTTTTCTTTTTTCACAAAATGGCTTCCTTGACACCCCTTTCAAACCAACTCTTCTCTCTACTTAGAATATTCACCTCACTGTCTTCAAATGTGTGGTTTGTAGCTTTTAGATGCAAATGCACGGCACTCTGCAATCCTCAGTTAGCGTGTCGTCTGTGCTGATAAAGTCTTTTGTGAAGTGGCTGTTTAGTCTCGCCTATGTACCGTTCTTTGCAGTTTTCCTCACTGCATTGAATTGAGTAAACTACATTGCTCTGTTTTTGTGTGGGCATCTTGTCCTTAGGATGAACGAGTTTCTGTCTTAAAGTGTTGCCTGGTTTAAAGAAAACAGGAACATAGTGCTGTCTAAAGATCCTTTGTAGTTTTTCAGACAGGAAGCTGGGTATAATCCGGACATTACAACATAGAGCCCAAGAAGTGCCCACCGGCTCAGAGGGTAAGAAGAAAGAGGAAAGGCATGTCCAGAATGCACTCTCAGCCTGTGGTTATCCTACTTGGGCTATCAACAAAGATAAAAGAGCCAAAACACAGGACAAAAGGGAAACAGAACCCAGAAGGAACGGCGTCTCCATTCCTTATGTATCTGGACTGTCTAAAATGGACCCAGCAGATATTGGTTCCCTTTCCGAGGAACTTAAGGAGGTGAACAAAATTTTTGAGAAACTGCAATTGGCCATAGCAAGCTCCACGGATACTGAATGCAGGATTTTTGCATACTCTTTAATGGAGAAGGCCATTAGTGGTCATTTCCATCCTCAAACAAAGCCTACTTCCCTGTCTGCTAGCCATCTCTTTGATTTGACACAATATCTCTGTATTTTAGATCTACGTCACGCATTGTCATGTGAAAAACTGTAGCTTGTCTGGAAAACCACTTCCAGGAGCGTCCATGTCTTCATGGAGACACTCCCACCAGGGACCCGAGACCGATACTTGGGACTATACCAAGCCCTGCGCGATGAATACTCACTGTATACGGACCAAGCCTCCGCCACCCTCTGTGCCTTTGCCATCGTGCAGAAAAGACATGAGCCTCCAAAGGAGTACTACAGACGGTTGAGAGCTGCATACTTCCAGTGACGCAGTTTGAAACGTCCTGCCATTCATCCGCAAAGTCGGACCCACCAAAGGGAACTGACACTGAACCCCCGTCAGCATGACTAGACAAGGGGAATGCTCCCTTAACCTCTAAAGTCTACTGTGTCGGTTGTGATAGAGAATCCAGGGTACCCATGGCACTTCCTGAGATCACCACTCCTGATGCCCCACGGCCTTGTTTCTTGAACTTCCTGGGTGATCTGACGTGATAGTGAGCTGCTGTAACAAAAGAGTTTCCCCTCAGGGATCAATAAAATATTTCTGATTCTGATTCTGATACAGAGTGGCATCTGAAGCATATATCCAGGTAGCCAAAATGGCCTGGCCAAATACTGGCCAAAATCTAGCTTGCTGGGTTGACACAATCATGACAGTCTCTTAGTGAATGATGTCCAAGAATCATCATAAGCAGACTTGTCCAATTCCAGGTCAAGTGTCAGTCTATATGACCCTAAATCACTAAACTGGACATTGGATCATTAACATCACTGCAATACTTGAAATATTGTGCAATATTCTCTGTTTAATACTCCTGTACAATATATTTACTTATTACTTATATTATTACATTGTATTAAACCGTACTATACTTATCAACCTGTAAATCCACTTTTGTACTTAATTTATCTTAGCTGTATTATGGTGAATTATATTTTGATTTGCATAGCTCTTATTTCTTACTAGAAATAACTGTCTCGTTGCGGACTTATTTTATTATTATTGTTATTTCTATTCTATTAGTACTTCTATTCCTGTTTGCAATGATGTGATAGTGAGCAGCTGTAATGAAAGAGTTTCCCCTCAGGGATCAAAAAAGTATTTGTGATTCTGATTCTGAATTCTGGTTAAGAGCTCCAAATTGATAATTTTGTATATTATATGAGACTCAGTCAATTGATTGACTATCATTTCTCTTCTTTAAGAAGAGTGGTGCCCCCGAGGACTTTATTATTTAAAGTTATTATTTATGATTAATTTTGATAGCCATATTTAATTGATTGCACCTACACAATTTGGTGCCCCTTTAACCATTGTAAATCCCAATAGAGGGAATGAGTGTTGAAGTCTGGAGAGGACATCAGCAAGGGAGTAAAAGATGAAGCTGTGAAGTCAGCAAGGGGAGGAAGGAGGATAGAGTGAGGAAAGGACTGAATATTTGAGAAGAAAAAAAGATTCATGAGGGCTTCAATAAAAAGCTTCAGTGAACACAACACAAACCCACAGGCCTGATGGTCTCTCTCTCTCACACACACACACACACACACACACACACACACACACACACACACACACACACACACACAGCGGGGTGAGTTGAAATCAACCATATTTATTCAGATTCTTCCTGCTCATCACAGAATCCCATCATGCATTTCACTCCAACGGTCTTGCCCTGTCAGAATATAACAAGCTCTCCTCACCACACAGCAACCCACACATACTCACATGCAAACACAGACACATACAGTACATACACTATGCATACGCAGTGGTTCTCTGTAGAATATGCATAAATTATATCACTTGAGTTTTTGCAGATTTTCACAAACACACACAGACAAACATGGAGGTATTAAAAAGGTATAAAAAATGTATCCAAAATATTCAATAGATAAGCTAAAAGGGAAAAAACAGCAAACACTAGGCCGTGTCATTGTGAACATACTGTCAATATTGTAATTTATTGTACGATTAAACATAAATACTGCAACAACAGGACATGAAAAATAAAAATATATAGTTGAAATTGCAAAGAGATCCCACCAATGAAATGTTTTGGACAGCAAAACAAAAAAGAAAAAAATCTATGGGGAGAACTGACACCCTTGACTTCTACCTCATTTCAGAAGGAAGAGACTGAGAAAAAGAAATACAGGGTGCCTGAAAAGTCTGAAATCATATAAGTATATTCATAGTCTGTTAAAAATATAACTGTCCATTATTTTTGTTGTAAAGTTGAGATGTTACAGGATTCATTTGGATGACTTATTTAGTTCTTATGGCAGGCAGGAAGTTCTTATTCTTCCATTACGGATACACTTTGGTGGGGTGTGATTAACATTGCAGCCTCTAGGGTCTAGTAGGGGACTATAGACTTTTGGTCTTGTTTTACTGTTCAAGTTTGGATTATTTCGTTTCATTGTCTATTAAGCATATTTCAGCAAAAATATGTCTCATCTGAACGGTTGTGGGGTCTAAATAATGTATAGTCAAAAGTTTTAACATTGAGCAAACAAACTTTCAACTTTATTTATTACAGTTTTTCCTCAAATGCTAAAACACATTTCACAAACGTTTCCTCCATGTTCCCCAATGTCTAACACCTTCTCACTTCAAAACTCAAACTTTCACACCAAAAGAGCAGCTCGAAGCTTTTAAAAATGTAAACACTATACACATCATTACACACTACAGCAAAACAATTGAAAACACAATGCTCAATTTGTGAGAAGGTTCTTTGTTTCATAACTGCCAATGCATATTTTTAGAAACTTTACAGTAATGGATGTTCTTAGATCTCTGCAGAGGATTAGGCATTTAGATTTGTGAGTTTCATATGAAGAGTATAAATCTATAGTAAATTCTGCATGTACACTACTGTAACACAACTCAATGCAAAAACAGAATCTATTGCACACAACAGTACTCTTGAAAACATGATCAGGGTGTGAAGTTTTTTTATTTACTTTATTCACACACCACAATCACTGTGCGGCATCATGTCGCTGAGCTGCATCGGGCCACATCACCTCATCCACATCGCAGGCTATATTGTCTCTTTCCAGGCACCGCGGGAAAAACGCCCTGGAATGGCGAATCCATCCTTGGAAGGCCTCCACTGGGATGTCAACACAGGCCAGCTCCATTGCCCTTAGGAGGTTCTCTCTAGTGTATGGTTGTCTGTCATAAACCTTCCATCTCCACGATGAGAAGAACTCCTCTATAGGGTTCAGGAAAGGGGAGTAGGGTGGCAGACAGATGTTTAAAAAGTGGTTCCTGTTGGTGGTGAACCACTCTCTGATTTGGTTTGTTTTGTGGAAGCGTACATTGTCCCAAATGATCACATAAATGTGATGTGCGGGCCCAGGATGGTGTTGTTGGCGGTCCTGGAGGATGTCTTTTAGCTCCTCTAGGAAGGTGAGGAGACGTTGGGTGTTAGACCCAAGGACAGCATGCCGGCGGACAAGCCCCACCAACAAGAGTAATATTACCCCCCCGTTGGCCAGGAACCTTAGTGATGGCTCTTTGGCCAATGATGTTACGGCCTCTTTGCCTTCGTTTCTGCAGGTTGAAGCCAGCCTCATCCAGGAAGAGGTACTCATGAGGTCTGGCCATCGCATCCAACTGTAATATCCTCTGTGAAATTGTGAAAGTGCACAGGTGTTCAGAACAACAGTCAATCAGGTAGCACAGTATTGTCCAGAAGTAATGTAGGCCACTGAGCAACACAGTATGTCCACTAACTGTACTGTGAACATGGATGTATACTTACTTGCACATACTGTAACGTAGGTCTTTGTGTCACGCAGAGTTGCGCTCAAAGGGAACCCTATAGACCTGTTTCATCCGCATCTTTTGGCGCGGAGAACTCGGTCTATTGTGGCCAAGCTGACATCATCAATGCTCTCAAAGTTGACATTATCGGCAATGACTTTGTGTCTGATCTCCCGGAGTCTGATGAGGTTGTTCTCACGAACCATATCCACAATGAGGGTTTCTTGTGCCACTGTAAATATGGCAACCCTCCCACCTCTATGTGGCATTCTTTCAACTCTAAAGAAAGAAACATGTGTTGTCAATTGACATGTTTTTACAATACAGTAACAACTGATTTGAAACCAATAGACTACTTTCACAGGCTTGTAAAATTGTATTGTGACAAAGAAAGCAATAGAGTACAATACCTGTTGTGTTGTCTGAATGCCCTGATAATGGTGGCCACGGTGAACCTACTCAGGTTTGGACGGACTCGTAATCCTGCTTCAGCCATTGTCATGCCATGGACAATGACATGGTCAATGACTGTTGCTCGCATCTCGTCCGTAATGATGGTGCGAGGTTGTCTTGCTCTCCCTCCTGGACCTTCTCCTCTCCCTTGTTGGCCTGCTTCTCTTCCTCCTCTGATTTGAACTCCTCTTCCTCGTTGGCCTGCTCCTCTTCCTCCTCTGATTTGAACTCCTCTTCCTCGTTGGCCTGCTCCTCTTCTTCCATGGCCAGCTCTTCTCCCTCCTCTAACTCGAATTCCTCTTCCCCTGACTCTGCCTTCATCCATTGTGTTTGTTTGGAATCTTCAGCAAACTGTGCACTCTGAACTTGCTTTTATACATGTGGTCACAGCATTAGCAACAAGTGTCTTCAATTTTGAGTCGTTGTGTGTAATGAATGACGCCAGGTGTGTTCATTGTGTTCAAATATTGCTGACTGTGGCAAGCATTTTGCATCACATGAGCTTTCATTTGAGAATATGAGCAGAGTTCTTTTGCAGCTTGTGTTTTAGCAAAGAAAAATGTGTAAGATTTATGAGAACGGAGGATTGTGTTTTGTGAATTGTGTCTTCATGTGAAATGTGTTTATGATATTGGAAAATTATGGCTAGATTTAGTAAATGTGTTTAGACAACTGGTCATTTGGTTTAGAGGATTGGCTTTTGTGTTTTAGCATTTGAGAAAAACTGTAATTTGATTTGCAGGCAGGCATTAAACACAGAGATCACAGGAACACACTGCTAACAATAAGCACGAACAAGTTTGACTCAGTGATGGCGATGCACACTCGCTCTGTTTGCAAGACTACAGACATTGTCATATATGTTGTACAGCTGAGACTGGATGATTGTTACCTGAGATGATGATGATGGTAAATTGCTACCTAACATCTTGTTGTGTGTCCTGGTGTGAGTGCTGTGGTGACTGACAGACAAAGGAATCAGATTACAGACGCCCTGAGGTATCAGACATGCGTTTCTTCATAAACAAGCTAGTATTCTGCTTTACTTACTTCCTTTTCATCAGGGGGACATACCAACTCACCTTTTTGTGTTCCTACTTCCTCTCAAAACATTGAGCAGAGAGTTTCTTCCTCCTCCAAACTATCCAACATTTTATAAACCATAAATACAATGTACACAACACTGTGTGAGCCAAGTGTCAGTTGACATAACTCTGTCACTGAAATAGAAGGTGTAATACAAGTCAAAGATTACAGATGTGGTCAAAAGTTTTGAGAATGTCACAAGTATTGGTTTTCACAAAGTTTGCTGCTTCAGTTTTTATGATGGCAAATTGCATATACTCCAGAATGTTATGAAGAGTGATCACATGTATTGCAATTAATTGCAAAGTCCCTTTTTGCCATGAAAATGAACTTAATCCCAAAAAAAACCAAACATTTCCATTGCATTTTAGCCCTGCCACAAAAGGACCAGCTAAGATCATATCAGTGATTCACTCGTTAACACAGGTGAGAGTGTTGACGAGGACAAGGCTGGAGATCACTCTGTCATGCTGATAGAGTTAGAAAAACAGACTGGAAACTTTAAAAGGAGGGTGGTGCTTCAAGTCATTGTTCTTCTTCTGTAGATTGCACCTAAATCAACCATTTATCGGATCATCAAGAACTTCAAGGAGAGAGGTTCAATTGTTGTGAAGAAGGCTTCAGGGCGCCCAAGAAAATACAGCAAGCGCCAGGACCGTCTCCTAAAGTTGATTCAGCTGTGGGATCGGGGCACCACCAGTGCAGAGCTTGATCAGGAATGACAGCAGGCAGGTGTGAGTGTATCTGCACACACAGTGAGAAGAAGACTTTTGGAGAATGGCCTGGTGTCAAGAAGGGCAGCAAAGAAGCCACTTCTCTCCAGGAAAAACATCAGAGACAGACTGATATTCTGCAAAAGATACAGGGATTGGACTTCTGAGGTCTGGGGTGAAGTCATTTTCTCTGATGAAACCCCTTTCTGACTGTTTGGGGCATCCGGAAAAAAGCTTGTCCGGAGAAGACAAGGTGAGAGCTGTGATCAGCCCTGTGTCATGCCAACAGTAAAGCATCCTGAGACCCTGAGACCATTCATGTCTGGGGTTGCTTCTCAGCCAAGGGAGTGGGCTCACTCTCAATTTTGCCTAAGAACACAGCCATGAATAAAGAATGGTACCACAACATCCTCTGAGAGCAACTTCTCCCAACCATCCAAGAACAGTTTGGTGATTAACAATGCCTTTTCCAGCATGATGGAGCACCTTGCCATAAAGCAAATGTGATCACTAAGTGGCTCGGGGGAAGAAAACATTAAAATTTTGGGTCCATGGCCAGGAAACTCCCCAGACCTTAATCCCATTGAGAACTTGTGGTCAATCCTCAAGAGGCGGGTGGACAAACAAAAACCCACGAATTCTGATAAACTTCAAGCATTGATTATGCAAGAATGGGCTGGCATCAGTCGGGATGTGGGGAATGGTAACAAAGAGAGAGAAGGTAGTCCACACAGAAAGGGTCTCACTCCCAGAAGGAACAATAGCAGGATAGCATGGAGCACCATATATGGCCATTTCCTGCCAGCATCTTACACCCTGCAGTTATGTGCTGGATTGTCTCAGGGGCCTCTTTGCACAGCCTACACCTTGGGTCTTGTCTGGTGTGGTAGATCTGGTGTGGTAGATCTGGGCCTCTATCGCTCTGGTGCTCAGGGCCTGCTCCTGTGCAGCCATGATGAGTGCCTCTGTGCTGTCCTTCAATCCAGCCCGCTCTAGCCATTGGTAGGACTTCTTGATATCAGCCACTTCAGTTATGTTCCGGTGGTACATCCCGTGTAGGGGTTTGTCCTCCCATGACGGTCCCTCCTCCCTGAGCACGTCATCTGTTGGGGCCTTATCTTGGATGTACTTGTGGATCTTGGTTGTTTCATCCTGGATAGTGGCTCTCACACTCACTAGTCCACGGCTGCCTTCCTTACGGCTAGCGTACAGTCTCAGGGTGATGGATTTGGAATGGAGCAAATCCACCTATGGAGCGATGGTGAGGAGCTTACGCGTCTTAACGTCTGTGGTCTGTATCTCTCCCTTTGGCCACCTTATTATTCCCGCAGGGTATCTGATCACTGGCAGGGCGTAGCTGTTTATTGCCAGGGCCTTGTTCTTGCCATTGAGCTGACTTCTTAGGACTTGCCTTACTATGGCAAAGGTATATATATATACATATATACACACATATATATATATATATATATATATATATATATATATACACACACACATATATACACACATATATATATATATATATACACACACATATATATATATACACACACATATATATATATATATATATATATATATACACACATATATATATATATACATATATATATATATATATATATATATATATATATATATATATATATAAATAAAAGCGGCTGATAGCTCAATTGGTAAGTCACAGGACTTACACACAGGGGACCAAGGTCCAACGTCTGGATAGCTCGATTTGGTAGGCCACGGGACACTCACGAGGGAACAAGGGTTCGAATCCCCCTCGGGGCGCAATGGTCCTTAGGCAAGACCCTTCACGCTGCTGCCTACCTCATGATGATGAGTGATGAAATATATGACATGCCGGCTCAGACGTCGCCCGGCCAAACAAGGTCTGCGTCAGGTGTTGGGGAACCAGGGCATCGAGACGATAAATGGGCTACTGGAACAAGACGGAAATGGGCGAGATGCGATAACAAGGCTCTGTTGGAATGCTACTACCCCAGTAACCCTAGTCAGAGGGGTTACATGCACAGGATGTGGGATGAATGGTTACTTCGAAACCCACAATCGAGGCTTACGGCGAAGCAACTAGTAGCTCAGTGTTCCAACATCCACAAGCGGCAACTGCTATCACAACTTGAGATTGACGAGGTACAACACAAATGCTACGGCAAGGGGGAGCCAGGACTACAGGTCAGAGGGGAGCAACCAGCAGCTCCCCAACCAGAGATTGGGTACGAAGCCCCAAGAGAAATCACGCAGCGACTGACCTGAAAGATAAGATCATGGCGAGGATGAATACAAGGCAACCCCGACGCCAACTAAGTGAAGTACCATCAGAAAGTCTCCTAGAAGATGTGAATGCAGCATTGAGAGCGATCCCTACCACAACCATCACTGAAACCAATGAGCTGAAACCAATGAGCTGATATACGCCTCAGCAGCAGTGATCCTAGAGATGCTTGGCTACAAGAGCAACCATGGGAGCCATGAGAGACAATACCCACCATGGAAACGAAGGTTGGAGGCAAAAATCAAGGAGGCCCGGAGAGAAGTGAGCCAACTGACAGAGGCTGAGAGAGGTGCAATGAGAAAGCAAGTACCCAAGAAGTACAACCAGATGCCCATACCTGAAGCACTCGAAACTGCCAAACAAAGGCTCCAAGCCTTGGCCAGCCGCCTAAAGAGATACACAAGAGATAATGAAGCCAGAAGAATAAACCGGCTGTTCGCAACTCAACCTGCGAAAGTGTACGCTCAATGGCAGGGTAATAACAGCAGAGCAGACCCACCAAGGCTGGAAACGGAGCAGTACTGGAGAAGTATATGGGAAAGGAGGCATCACACAACAGCGATGCACAGTGGCTGGCAGCCCTGAGAAAGGACCACAGCAACCTCCCTGAACAGAATCCAGTCACCATCACAGCGGCAGACATCCAAGAAAGAGTCTCAGGTATGAAGAACTGGACAGCACCGGGCCCTGACAGGATCCACACCTACTGGCTAAAGAAGCTCACTGCACTCCATGAGCGCCTAGCAGCACAAATGAACCAGCTGCTAAGAGATGGGACGCACCCTGAATGGCTTACCGAAGGCGCACAATCCTGATCCTGAAGGATCCCGCAAAGGGTACAGTCCCATCCAACTATCGGCCAATAACCTGTCTCTCCACAACATGGAAGCTCATGTCAGGCATCATCGCGGCTAAGATAAGTGGACACATGGATCAATACATGAGCAAAGCACAGAAGGGCATTGGCAGAGGAACCAGAGGAGCCAAACACCAACTCCTGGTTGACAGAACAGTCACCCAAGACTGCAGAGCCCGACACACCAACCTGTGCACTGCCTGGATTGATTACAAGAAAGCATATGACTCAATGCCGCACACATGGATCACTGAATGCTTAGAGATGTACAACATCAACAGGACTCTAAGGGACTTCATTGCAAACTCGATGAGGCTGTGGAAAACCACCCTTGAGGCCAATGGTAAGCCACTTGCACAAGTATCCATCAAATGTGGCATATACCAAGGAGATGCTCTGTCCCCACTGCTGTTCTGCATAGGTCTGAACCCCTCAGCCAAATAATCAACAAGACTGGCTATGGATACCGACTCAGGAACGGGCCACCATCAGTCACCTCCTCTACATGGATGACATCAAGCTATACGCTAAGAGCGGCGGGACATCGACTCACTGATCCACACCACCAGGATCTACAGCTCTGACATTGGGATGTCATTCGGGCTTGAGAAGTGCAGTCGAATGGTGACAAAGAGAGGAAGGTAGTCCACACAGAAGGGGTCTCACTCCCAGAAGGAACAATAGCAGACATTGAGGATGGTTACAAGTACCTTGGAATACCACAGGCAAATGGCAACCTCGAAGAGGCAACAAGGAAGACGGCAACGGCCAAATACCTCCAACGAGTAAGGCAAGTCCTAAGAAGTCAGCTCAATGGCAAGAACAAAGCCCAGGCAATAAACAGCTACGCCCTGCCAGTGATCAGATACCCTGCGGGAATAATAAGATGGCCAAAGGAGGAGATACAGACCACAGGCGTTAAGGCAGCTCCTCACCATGCATGGAGGGTTCCATCCCAAATCCAGCACCCTGAGACTGTCGCTAGCCGTAAGGAAGGCGGCCGTGGACTAGTGAGTGTGAGAGCCACTATCCAGGATGAAACATCCAAGATCCACAAGTACATCCAAGATAAGGCCCCAACAGATGACGTGCTCAGGGAATGTCTCAGGCAATGGGGAACAGAGGAAGACGTGCTGGAGGAGGGACCATCATGGGAGGACAAACCCCTACATGGGATGTACCACCGGAACATAACTGAAGTGGCTGATATCAAGAAGTCCTACCAATGGCTAGAGCGGGCTGGATTGAAGGACAGCACAGAGGCACTCATCATGGCTGCACAGGAGCAGGCCCTGAGCACCAGAGCAATAGAGGCCCAGATCTACCACACCAGACAAGACCCAAGGTGTAGGCTGTGCAAAGAGGCCCCTGAGACAATCCAGCACATAACTGCAGGGTGTAAGATGCTGGCAGGAAAAGCATACATGGAGCGCCATAACCAAGTAGCTGGCATAGTGTACAGGAACATCTGCACTGAGTATGGACTGGAAACCCCGAGGTCAAAGTGGGAAACACCTCCAAAGGTGGTAGAGAATGACCGAGCCAAGATCCTGTGGGACTTCCAGATCCAGACTGACAGAATGGTAATGGCGAACCAGCCTGACATCGTGGTGGTTGACAAACAGCAGAGGAAAGCCGTTGTGGTTGATGTGGCGATACCAAGCGATGGCAACATCAGGAAAAAGGAACATGAGAAACTAGAGAAGTACCAAGGGCTCAGAGAAGAGCTGGAGAAGGCCTGGAAGGTGAAGGCAACAGTGGTGCCCGTGGTCATCGGAGCACTCGGGGCAGTGACCCCCAAACTGGAGGAGTGGCTACAGCAGATCCCTGGAAGAACACCAGACATCTCGGTCCAGAAGAGTGCAGTACTGGGAACAGCAAAGATACTGCGCAGAACCCTCAAGCTCCCAGGCCTCTGGTAGAGGACCCGAGCTCGAAGGATGAGACCACCCGCGGAGGGTGAAGGACAAAGTTTTTTTTTTTTTTTTATATATATATA
>CM050842.1:34642960-34645460 GCA_027580175.1 Siniperca scherzeri | reverse complement strand
CCTCTTCGGGCTGTGCCCGGCCGGGCCCGTGGGGAAAGGCCCGGCCACCAGGCGCTCGCCGTCGGGCACCCACCCAGGCCTGGCTCAGGGTGGGGCCCGGTAGCGCCAATCCGGGCGGCGTAACTGGCCTTGGTTTTAAATAATCCATAAGGGTCTTCTGAACCGCTCTTGGTCTGACCCGTCACCCTGGACCTGTTTGCCATGGGAGACCCTACCAGGGCATAAAGCCCCAGACAACATAGCTCCCAGGGTCATTCGGTACTCAAACCCCTCCACCACGTTGTATATATATGTATATATATGTATATATATATATATATATGTATATATGTATATATATATATATATATATGTATATATATATGTATATATGTATATATATATATATATATACATATATATATATATATATATATATATATGTATATATGTATATATGTATATATATATATATGTATATATATATATATATAATATATATATATATATATATATATGTATATATATATATATATATATATATATACACATATATATATATCCATCCATCCATCCATCTTCTTCCGCTTATCCGGGGCGGGTCGCGGGGCAGCAGTCTAAGCAGGGACTCCCAGACTTCCTTCGCCCCAGACACTTCCTCCAGCTCCTCCGGGGGATCCGAGGCGTTCCCAGCAGACCCTCACGATACGCTTGGGCCTGCCAAGTCTGTCCGGCTTCCTCCCGCCAGCGGATCCAACTCACCACCAGGTGGTGATCGGTTGACAGCTCCGCCCCTCTCTTCACCCGAGTGTCCAAGACACGGCGGCGGATCAGATGCCTAGCCACCTCAGCTGGCTCCTCTCGGCGATGGAGGAGCAGCGGCTCTACTCGAGCTCCCCGTGTGACTGAGCTCCTCACCCTATCTCTAAGGGAGGCGCCCAGCCACTCGTGGAGGAAGCCCATTTCCGCTTGTATCCGCGATCTTTTTCGGTCACTACCCAAAGCTCATGACCATAGGTGAGGCAGGAGGCGTGGGATTGACCGGTAAATCGAGCTTTGTCTTTCGACTCAGCTCCTTCTTTACCAGCGGTCCGATACAGCGCCCGCATCACTGCAGGCGCTGCACCGATCCGCCTGTCAATCTCACGCTCCATCCCTCACTCGTGAACAAGACCCGAGATACTTAAACTCCTCCACTTGAGGCAAGGACTCCCCACCCGAAGAGCAAACCACCTTTTTCGGTCAAGAACCATGGCCTCAGATTTGGAAGAGCTGATTCTCATCCCAGCTGCTTCACTCGGCTGCAAACCGTCCCAGTGCATGCTGCAGGTCCCGGTTTGAAGAAGCCATCAAACGACATCATCTGCAAACAGCAGAGATGAGATCCTGTGGTTCCCAAACCGGACACCCTCCGACCCCTGACTGCGCCTAGAAATTCTGTCCATATAAATTATGAACAGAACCGGTGACAAAGGGCAGCCCTGGCGAGTCCAACATGCACCGGGAACAGGTCTGACTTACTGCCGGCAATGCGAACACAGCTCCTGCTCCGGTTATACAGGGACGGACAGCCCTTAACAAAGGGCCCCGGACCCCATACTCCCAGAGCACTCCCACAAAGCGCCCGGGGCACACGGTCGAATGCCTTCTCCAGATCCACAAAGCACATGTGGACTGGTTGGGCAAACTCCATGAACCCTCGAGCACCCGATGGAGTATAGAGCTGGTCCAGTGTTCCACGACCGGGAATGGCTCCTCTGCTCCTCCTGAATCCGAGGTTCGACTATCGGACGAATTCTCCTCTCCAGTACCCTGGAATAGACCTTACCGGGAGGCTGAGAAGTGTGATCCCTCTGTGATTGGAACACACCCTCCGGTCCCCCTTCTTATACAGAGGACCACCACCCGGTCTGCCAGTCCAGAGGCACTGTCCCAGACCGCCAGCGATGTTGCAGAGGCGTGTCAGCCAAGACAGTCCCACAACATCCAGAGACTTAAGATACTCAGGGCGGATCTCATCCACCCCGAAGCCTTGCCACCAAGGAGCTTGCCAACAACCTCAGTGACTTGGCCAGGGTGATGGATGAGTCCGCCTCCGTCCCCAGCCTCCGCTTCCTCTTGGAAGGCGTGACAGCGGGATTGAGGAGATCCTCAAAGTATTCCTTCCACCGTCCGACAACATCCCCAGTCGAGGTCAACAGCTCTCCACCCGCACCGTACAAGGTGTTGGTGAAGCACTGCTTCCCTCCTGAGCCGTCGGACGGTTTGCCAGAATTTCTTTGAGGCCGACCGATAGTCCTCCTCCATGGCCTCTCCGAACCTCTCCCAGTCCTGAGTTTTTGCCTCTGCGACCGCACGGGCTGCAGCACGCTTAGCCTGCGGTACCGTCAGCTGCCTCGGGAGTCCCACGAGCCAACAAGGCCCGATGGGACTCCTTCTTCAGCCTGACGGCATCCCTTACTTCCGGCGTCCACCACGGGTTCGGGGATTGCCGCGCGACAGGCACCAGAAACCTTGCGAC
>CM050842.1:32911971-33336960 GCA_027580175.1 Siniperca scherzeri | reverse complement strand
CACTTTCAAAGTGGAAATGTCAAAACGTGGAGCAATTAGGGTAAAGACGTGAGTTATTAAACTATCCTCATTTCGCATCTTGGAGATGGTACATAATCGTTTTAGCACTCATTCACTGAGTTAAGTTGATTTTGAACCTTATGCCTTGTTGAGCTGTCACATTTTCCCAGAAGGTCTTGGAAGAGGATTTCTGCTTTGGAATCATTAATAACTGGATGAATATGAAGGAGACATAAATGAATTGTAGCTTGTTTAAATTCTCATGTTGCAGACTGTTCATGTCCATTTTGGCACGCATTCACTGAAATAAGTTGATTTTGAACATTTTGATGTGTTGAGATGTCATGTTTTCCCAGAAGGTCTTGGAAGAAGATTTCTGATTTGGAATCATTAATAACTGGATGAATATGAAGGGAGACATAAATGAATTGTAGCTTGTTTAAATTCTCATGTTGCAGACTGTTCATGTTCATTTTAGCATGTTCATTTTGGCCATTGATTACATAGTGAAGCTCATGAATACAAAGAAAATATGGTTTCATATAAGTTTCTTTTAGTTCTGTCCTCAAACTCACAGACAAGAACCTGAACATGTGAATAGGCTTATAAACATGTTCAGATTGGGCTTTTAGTGCATTGTTAGCTCATTATTAACTCTATTTGGAATTTTGATGTCAATGCTTCCAGGAAGCTCTTTGACACCACTTTCTGAAGTGGAAATGGCAAAACGTGAAGCAATTAGGGTAAAGACGTGGAGTTTTTAAACTGTCTTTATTTCGCATCTTGGAGATGGTACATAATCGTTTTAGCACTCATTCACTGAAATAAGTTGATTTTGAACATTTTGATGTGTTGAGATGTCATGTTTTCCCAGAAGGTCTTGGAAGAAGATTTCTGATTTGGAATCATTAATAACTGGATGAATATGAAGGGAGACATAAATGAATTGTAGCTTGTTTAAATTCTCATGTTGCAGACTGTTCATGTTCATTTTAGCATGTTCATTTTGGCCATTGATTACATAGTGAAGCTCATGAATACAAAGAAAATATGGTTTCAGTTTAGTTTTTTGTTCTGTCCTCAAACTCACAGACAAGAACCTGAACATGTGAATAGGCTTATAAACATGTTCAGTTTGGGCTTTTAGTGCATTGTATAGCTCATTATTAACTCTATTTGGAATTTTGATGTCAATGCTTCCAGGAAGCTCTTTGACACCACTTTCAAAGTGGAAATGTCAAAACGTGGAGCAATTAGGGTAAAGACGTGGAGTTTTTAAACTGTCTTTATTTCGCATCTTGGAGATGGTACATAATCGTTTTAGCACTCATTCACTGAAATAAGTTGATTTTGAACATTTTGATGTGTTGAGATGTCATGTTTTCCCAGAAGGTCTTGGAAGAAGATTTCTGATTTGGAATCATTAATAACTGGATGAATATGAAGGGAGACATAAATGAATTGTAGCTTGTTTAAATTCTCATGTTGCAGACTGTTCATGTTCATTTTAGCATGTTCATTTTGGCCATTGATTACATAGTGAAGCTCATGAATACAAAGAAAATATGGTTTCAGTTTAGTTTTTTGTTCTGTCCTCAAACTCACAGACAAGAACCTGAACATGTGAATAGGCTTATAAACATGTTCAGTTTGGGCTTTTAGTGCATTGTATAGCTCATTATTAACTCTATTTGGAATTTTGATGTCAATGCTTCCAGGAAGCTCTTTGACACCACTTTCGAAAGTGGAAATGTCAAAACGTGGAGCAATTAGGGTAAAGACGTGGAGTTATTAAACTGTCTTTATTTCGCATCTTGGAGATGGTACATAATCGTTTTAGCACTCATTCACTGAAATAAGTTGATTTTGAACATTTTGATGTGTTGAGATGTCATGTTTTCCCAGAAGGTCTTGGAAGAAGATTTCTGATTTGGAATCATTAATAACTGGATGAATATGAAGGGAGACATAAATGAATTGTAGCTTGTTTAAATTCTCATGTTGCAGACTGCCCATGTCCATTTTGGCACGCATTCACTGAAATAAGTTGCTTTTGAACGTTATGCCTTGTTGAGCTGTCATGTATTCAAAGAAGCTCATAGATATTCATTTTTTCTTCAGAATCTTTAAAAACTTGATGAATACAAAGAAAATATGGTTTCATTTAAGTTTCTTTTAGTGTTGTCATCAAACTCACAGATAGGAACATGAACATGTGAATAGGTTATAAACATGTTCAGTTTGGCCATTGATTACATAGTGAAGCTCATGAATACAAAGAAAATATGGTTTCAGTTTAGTTTTTTGTTCTGTCCTCAAACTCACAGACAAGAACCTGAACATGTGAATAGGCTTATAAACATGTTCAGTTTGGGCTTTTAGTGCATTGTATAGCTCATTATTAACTCTATTTGGAATTTTGATGTCAATGCTTCCAGGAAGCTCTTTGACACCACTTTCGAAAGTGGAAATGTCAAAACGTGGAGCAATTAGGGTAAAGACGTGGAGTTATTAAACTGTCTTTATTTCGCATCTTGGAGATGGTACATAATCGTTTTAGCACTCATTCACTGAGATAAGTTGATTTTGAACATTTTGATGTGTTGAGATGTCATGTTTTCCCAGAAGGTCTTGGAAGAAGATTTCTGATTTGGAATCATTAATAACTGGATGAATATGAAGGGAGACATAAATGAATTGTAGCTTGTTTAAATTCTCATGTTGCAGACTGTTCATGTTCATTTTAGCATGTTCAGTTTGGGCATTGATTACATAGTGAAGCTCATGAATACAAAGAAAATATGGTTTCATATAAGTTTCTTTTAGTTCTGTCCTCAAACTCACAGACAAGAACCTGTACATGTGAATAAGCTTATAAACATGTTCAGATTGGGCTTTTAGTGCATTGTATAGCTCATTATTACCTCTATTTGGAATTTTGATGTCAATGCTTCCAGGAAGCTCTTTGACACCACTTTCTAAAGTGGAAATGGCAAAAAGTGGAGGAATTAGGGTAAAGACGTGAGTTATTAAACTGTCTTTATTTCGCATCTTGGAGATGGTACATAATCGTTTTAGCACTCATTCACTGAAATAAGTTGATTTTGAACATTTTTATGTGTTGAGATGTCATGTTTTCCCAGAAGGTCTTGGAAGAAGATTTCTGCTTTGGAATTATTAATAACTGGATGAATATGAAGGGAGACATAAATGAATTGTAGCTTGTTTAAATTCTCATGTTGCAGACTGTTCATGTTCATTTTAGCATGTTCAGTTTGTGCATTGATTACATAGTGAAGCTCATGAATACAAAGAAAATATGGTTTCATATAAGTTTCTTTTAGTTCTGTCCTCAAACTCACAGACAAGAACCTGAACATGTGAATAGGCTTATAAACATGTTCAGATTGGGCTTTTAGTGCATTGTATAGCTCATTATTACCTCTATTTGGAATTTTGATGTCAATGCTTCCAGGAAGCTCTTTGACACCACTTTCTAAAGTGGAAATGGCAAAAAGTGGAGGAATTAAGGGGAAGATGTGGAGTTATAAAATTGTCTTTATTTCGCTCCTTGGAGATGGTACATAATCATTTTAGCATGCATTCACTAAGTTAAGGTGATTTTGAACATTTTGATATGTTGAGCTGTCACATTTTCCCAGAAGGTCTTGGAAGAAGATTTCTGATTTGGAATCATTAATAACTGGATGAATATGAAGGGAGACATAAATGAATTGTAGCTTGTTTAAATTCTCATGTTGCAGACTGTTCATGTTCATTTTAGCATGTTCAGTTTGGGCATTGATTACATAGTGAAGCTCATGAATACAAAGAAAATATGGTTTCATATAAGTTTCTTTTAGTTCTGTCCTCAAACTCACAGACAAGAACCTGAACATGTGAATAGGCTTATAAACATGTTCAGATTGGGCTTTTAGTGCATTGTATAGCTCATTATTAACTCTATTTGGAATTTTGATGTCAATGCTTCCAGGAAGCTCTTTGACACCACTTTCGAAAGTGGAAATGTCAAAACGTGGAGCAATTAGGGTAAAGACGTGGAGTTATTAAACTGTCTTTATTTCGCATCTTGGAGATGGTACATAATCGTTTTAGCACTCATTCACTGAAATAAGTTGATTTTGAACATTTTTATGTGTTGAGATGTCATGTTTTCCCAGAAGGTCTTGGAAGAAGATTTCTGATTTGGAATCATTAATAACTGGATGAATATGAAGGGAGACATAAATGAATTGTAGCTTGTTTAAATTCTCATGTTGCAGACTGTTCATGTCCATTTTGGCACGCATTCACTGAAATAAGTTGATTTTGAACGTTATGCCTTGTTGAGCTGTCATGTATTCAAAGAAGCTCATAGATATTCATTTTTTCTTCAGAATCTTTAAAAACTTGATGAATACAAAGAAAATATGGTTTCATTTAAGTTTCTTTTAGTGTTGTCATCAAACTCACAGATAGGAACATGAACATGTGAATAGGTTATAAACATGTTCAGTTTGGCCATTGATTACATAGTGAAGCTCATGAATACAAAGAAAATATGGTTTCAGTTTAGTTTTTTGTTCTGTCCTCAAACTCACAACAAGAACCTGAACATGTGAATAGGCTTATAAACATGTTCAGTTTGGGCTTTTAGTGCATTGTATAGCTCATTATTAACTCTATTTGGAATTTTGATGTCAATGCTTCCAGGAAGCTCTTTGACACCACTTTCGAAAGTGGAAATGTCAAAACGTGGAGCAATTAGGGTAAAGACGTGGAGTTATTAAACTGTCTTTATTTCGCATCTTGGAGATGGTACATAATCGTTTTAGCACTCATTCACTGAGATAAGTTGATCTTGAACATTTTGACGTGTTGAGATGTCATGTTTTCCCAGAAGGTCTTGGAAGAAGATTCCTGCATTGTAATAATAATGATCTGGATGAATATGAAGCATAAATGAATTGTAGCTTGTTTAAATTCTCATGTTGCAGACTGTTCATGTGCATTTTGGCACGCATTGACTGAATTAAGCTGATTTTGAACGTTATGCCTTGTTGAGCTGTCATGTATTCAAAGAAGCTCATAGATATTCATTTTTTCTTCAGAATCTTTAAAAACTTGATGAATACAAAGAAAATATGGTTTCATTTAAGTTTCTTTTAGTGTTGTCATCAAACTCACAGATAGGAACATGAACATGTGAATAGGTTATAAACATGTTCAGTTTGGCCATTGATTACATAGCGAAGCTCATGAATACAAAGAAAATATGGTTTCATTTAAGTTTCTTTTAGTGTTGTCATCAAACTCACAGACAAGAACCTGAACATGTGAATAGGCTTATAAACATGTTCAGTTTGGGCTTTTAGTGCATTGTATAGCTCATTATTAACTCTATTTGGAATTTTGATGTCAATGCTTCCAGGAAGCTCTTTGACACCACTTTCGAAAGTGGAAATGTCAAAACGTGGAGCAATTAGGGTAAAGACGTGGAGTTATTAAACTGTCTTTATTTCGCATCTTGTAGATGGTACATAATCGTTTTAGCACTCATTCACTGAGATAAGTTGATTTTCAACATTTTGATGTGTTGAGATGTCATGTTTTCCCAAAAGGTCTTGGAAGAGGATTTCTGATTTGGAATCATTAATAACTGGATGAATATGAAGGGAGACATAAATGAATTGTAGCTTGTTTAAATTCTCATGTTGCAGACTGTTCATGTTCATTTTAGCATGTTCAGTTTGGGCATTGATTACATAGTGAAGCTCATGAATACAAAGAAAATATGGTTTCATATAAGTTTCTTTTAGTTCTGTCCTCAAACTCACAGACAAGAACCTGAACATGTGAATAGGCTTATAAACATGTTCAGATTGGGCTTTTAGTGCATTGTATAGCTCATTATTAACTCTATTTGGAATTTTGATGTCAATGCTTCCAGGAAGCTCTTTGACACCACTTTCTGAAGTGGAAATGGCAAAACGTGAAGCAATTAGGGTAAAGACGGTGAGTTTTTAAACTGTCTTTATTTCGCATCTTGGAGATGGTACATAATCGTTTTAGCACTCATTCACTGAAATAAGTTGATTTTGAACATTTTGATGTGTTGAGATGTCATGTTTTCCCAGAAGGTCTTGGAAGAAGATTTCTGATTTGGAATCATTAATAACTGGATGAATATGAAGGGAGACATAAATGAATTGTAGCTTGTTTAAATTCTCATGTTGCAGACTGTTCATGTGCATTTTGGCACGCATTCACTGAAATAAGTTGATTTTGAACGTTATGCCTTGTTGAGCTGTCATGTATTCAAAGAAGCTCATAGATATTCATTTTTTCTTCAGAATCTTTAAAAACTTGATGAATACAAAGAAAATATGGTTTCATTTAAGTTTCTTTTAGTGTTGTCATCAAACTCACAGATAGGAACATGAACATGTGAATAGGTTATAAACATGTTCAGTTTGGCCATTGATTACATAGTGAAGCTCATGAATACAAAGAAAATATGGTTTCAGTTTAGTTTTTTGTTCTGTCCTCAAACTCACACACAAGAACCTGAACATGTGAATAGGCTTATAAACATGTTCAGTTTGGGCTTTTAGTGCATTGTATAGCTCATTATTAACTCTATTTGGAATTTTGATGTCAATGCTTCCAGGAAGCTCTTTGACACCACTTTCGAAAGTGGAAATGTCAAAACGTGGAGCAATTAGGGTAAAGACGTGGAGTTATTAAACTGTCTTTATTTCGCATCTTGTAGATGGTACATAATCGTTTTAGCACTCATTCACTGAGATAAGTTGATTTTCAACATTTTGATGTGTTGAGATGTCATGTTTTCCCAAAAGGTCTTGGAAGAAGATTTCTGATTTGGAATCATTAATAACTGGATGAATATGAAGGGAGACATAAATGAATTGTAGCTTGTTTAAATTCTCATGTTGCAGACTGTTCATGTTCATTTTAGCATGTTCAGTTTGGGCATTGATTACATAGTGAAGCTCATGAATACAAAGAAAATATGGTTTCAGTTTAGTTTTTGTTCTGTCCTCAAACCACAGACAAGAACCTGAACATGTGAATAGGCTTATAAACATGTTCAGTTTGTGCTTTTAGTGCATTGTATAGCTCATTATTAACTCTATTTGGAATTTTGATGTCAATGCTTCCAGGAAGCTCTTTGACACCACTTTCTAAAGTGGAAATGTCAAAACGTGGAGCAATTAGGGTAAAGACGTGGAGTTATTAAACTGTCTTTATTTCGCATGTTGGCGATGGTACATAATCGTTTTAGCACTCATTCACTGAAATAAGTTGATTTTGAACATTTTATGTGTTGAGATGTCATGTTTTCCCAGAAGGTCTTGGAAGAAGATTTCTGCTTTGGAATTATTAATAACTGGATGAATATGAAGGGAGACATAAATGAATTGTAGCTTGTTTAAATTCTCATGTTGCAGACTGTTCATGTTCATTTTAGCATGTTCATTTTGGCCATTGATTACATAGTGAAGCTCATGAATACAAAGAAAATATGGTTTCAGTTTAGTTTTTTGTTCTGTCCTCAAACTCACAGACAAGAACCTGAACATGTGAATAGGCTTATAAACATGTTCAGTTTGGGCTTTTAGTGCATTGTATAGCTCATTATTAACTCTATTTGGAATTTTGATGTCAATGCTTCCAGGAAGCTCTTTGACACCACTTTCGAAAGTGGAAATGGCAAAACGTGGAGCAATTAGGGTAAAGACGTGGAGTTATTAAACTGTCTTTATTTCGCATCTTGGAGATGGTACATAATCGTTTTAGCATGCATTCACTAAGTTAAGGTGATTTTGAACATTTTGATATGTTGAGCTGTCACATATTCCCAGAAGGTCTTGGAAGAAGATTTCTGATTTGGAATCATTAATAACTGGATGAATATGAAGGGAGACATAAATTAATTGTAGCTTGTTTAAATTCTCATGTTGCAGACTGCTCATGTCTATTTTGGCACGCATTCACTGAATTAAGTTGCTTTTGAACGTTATGCCTTGTTGAGCTGTCATGTATTCAAAGAAGCTCATAGATATTCATTTTTTCTTCAGAATCTTTAAAAACTTGATGAATACAAAGAAAATATGGTTTCATTTAAGTTTCTTTTAGTGTTGTCATCAAACTCACAGATAGGAACATGAACATGTGAATAGGTTATAAACATGTTCAGTTTGGCCATTGATTACATAGTGAAGCTCATGAATACAAAGAAAATATGGTTTCAGTTTAGTTTTTTGTTCTGTCCTCAAACTCACACACAAGAACCTGAACATGTGAATAGGCTTATAAACATGTTCAGTTTGGGCTTTTAGTGCATTGTATAGCTCATTATTAACTCTATTTGGAATTTTGATGTCAATGCTTCCAGGAAGCTCTTTGACACCACTTTCTAAAGTGGTAATGTCAAAACGTGGAGCAATTAGGGTAAAGACGTGGAGTTATTAAACTGTCTTTATTTCGCATCTTGGAGATGGTACATAATCGTTTTAGCACTCATTCACTGAAATAAGTTGATTTTGAACATTTTTATGTGTTGAGATGTCATGTTTTCCCAGAAGGTCTTGGAAGAAGATTTCTGCTTTGGAATTATTAATAACTGGATGAATATGAAGGGAGACATAAATGAATTGTAGCTTGTTTAAATTCTCATGTTGCAGACTGTTCATGTTCATTTTAGCATGTTCAGTATGTGCATTGATTACATAGTGAAGCTCATGAATACAAAGAAAATATGGTTTCATATAAGTTTCTTTTAGTTCTGTCCTCAAACTCACAGACAAGAACCTGAACATGTGAATAGGCTTATAAACATGTTCAGATTGGGCTTTTAGTGCATTGTATAGCTCATTATTAACTCTATTTGGAATTTTGATGTCAATGCTTCCAGGAAGCTCTTTGACACCACTTTCTAAAGTGGTAATGTCAAAACGTGGAGCAATTAGGGTAAAGACGTGGAGTTATTAAACTGTCTTTATTTCGCATCTTGGAGATGGTACATAATCGTTTTAGCACTCATTCACTGAAATAAGTTGATTTTGAACATTTTTATGTGTTGAGATGTCATGTTTTCCCAGAAGGTCTTGGAAGAAGATTTCTGCTTTGGAATTATTAATAACTGGATGAATATGAAGGGAGACATAAATGAATTGTAGCTTGTTTAAATTCTCATGTTGCAGACTGTTCATGTTCATTTTAGCATGTTCAGTTTGGGCATTGATTACATAGTGAAGCTCATGAATACAAAGAAAATATGGTTTCATATAAGTTTCTTTTAGTTCTGTCCTCAAACTCACAGACAAGAACCTGAACATGTGAATAGGCTTATAAACATGTTCAGATTGGGCTTTTAGTGCATTGTATAGCTCATTATTACCTCTATTTGGAATTTTGATGTCAATGCTTCCAGGAAGCTCTTTGACACCACTTTCTAAAGTGGAAATGGCAAAAAGTGGAGGAATTAAGGGGAAGATGTGGAGTTATAAAACTGTCTTTATTTCGCATCTTGGAGATGGTACATAATCGTTTTAGCACTCATTCACTGAGATAAGTTGATTTTGAACATTTTTATGTGTTGAGATGACATGTTTTCCCAGAAGGTCTTGGAAGAAGATTTCTGATTTGGAATCATTAATAACTGGATGAATATGAAGCATAAATGAATTGTAGCTTGTTTAAATTCTCATGTTGCAGACTGTTCATGTTCATTTTAGCATGTTCATTTTGGCCATTGATTACATAGTGAAGCTCATGAATACAAAGAAAATATGGTTTCAGTTTAGTTTTTTGTTCTGTCGTCAAACTCACAGACGAGAACCTGAACATGTGAATAGGCTTATAAACATGTTCAGATTGGGCTTTTAGTGCATTGTATAGCTCATTATTAACTCTATTTGGAATTTTGATGTCAATGCTTCCAGGAAGCTCTTTGACACCACTTTCTGAAGTGGAAATGGCAAAACGTGGAGCAATTAGGGTAAAGACGTGGAGTTTTTAAACTGTCTTTATTTCGCATCTTGGAGATGGTACATAATCGTTTTAGCACTCATTCACTGAAATAAGTTGATTTTGAACATTTTGATGTGTTGAGATGTCATGTTTTCCCAGAAGGTCTTGGAAGAAGATTTCTGATTTGGAATCATTAATAACTGGATGAATATGAAGGGAGACATAAATGAATTGTAGCTTGTTTAAATTCTCATGTTGCAGACTGTTCATGTTCATTTTAGCATGTTCATTTTGGCCATTGATTACATAGTGAAGCTCATGAATACAAAGAAAATATGGTTTCAGTTTAGTTTTTTGTTCTGTCCTCAAACTCACAGACAAGAACCTGAACATGTGAATAGGCTTATAAACATGTTCAGTTTGGGCTTTTAGTGCATTGTATAGCTCATTATTAACTCTATTTGGAATTTTGATGTCAATGCTTCCAGGAAGCTCTTTGACACCACTTTCGAAAGTGGAAATGTCAAAACGTGGAGCAATTAGGGTAAAGACGTGGAGTTATTAAACTGTCTTTATTTCGCATCTTGGAGATGGTACATAATCCTTTTAGCACTCATTCACTGAAATAAGTTGATTTTGAACATTTTGATGTGTTGAGATGTCATGTTTTCCCAAAAGGTCTTGGTAGAAGATTTCTGATTTTAATCATTAATAACTGGATGAATATGAAGGGAGACATAAATGAATTGTAGCTTGTTTAAATTCTCATGTTGCAGACTGTTCATGTTCATTTTAGCATGTTCAGTTTGGGCATTGATTACATAGTGAAGCTCATGAATACAAAGAAAATATGGTTTCATATAAGTTTCTTTTAGTTCTGTCCTCAAACTCACAGACAAGAACCTGAACATGTGAATAAGCTTATAAACATGTTCAGATTGGGCTTTTAGTGCATTGTATAGCTCATTATTACCTCTATTTGGAATTTTGATGTCAATGCTTCCAGGAAGCTCTTTGACACCACTTTCTAAAGTGGTAATGTCAAAACGTGGAGCAATTAGGGTAAAGACGTGGAGTTATTAAACTGTCTTTATTTCGCATCTTGGAGATGGTACATAATCGTTTTAGCACTCATTCACTGAAATAAGTTGATTTTGAACATTTTTATGTGTTGAGATGTCATGTTTTCCCAGAAGGTCTTGGAAGAAGATTTCTGCTTTGGAATTATTAATAACTGGATGAATATGAAGGGAGACATAAATGAATTTTAGCTTGTTTAAATTCTCATGTTGCAGACTGTTCATGTTCATTTTAGCATGTTCATTTTGGCCATTGATTACATAGTGAAGCTCATGAATACAAAGAAAATATGGTTTCAGTTTAGTTTTTTGTTCTGTCCTCAAACTCACAGACAAGAACCTGAACATGTGAATAGGCTTATAAACATGTTCAGTTTGGGCTTTTAGTGCATTGTATAGCTCATTATTAACTCTATTTGGAATTTTGATGTCAATGCTTCCAGGAAGCTCTTTGACACCACTTTCGAAAGTGGAAATGTCAAAACGTGGAGCAATTAGGGTAAAGACGTGGAGTTATTAAACTGTCTTTATTTCGCATCTTGGAGATGGTACATAATCGTTTTAGCACTCATTCACTGAAATAAGTTGATTTTGAACATTTTTATGTGTTGAGATGTCATGTTTTCCCAGAAGGTCTTGGAAGAAGATTTCTGCTTTGGAATTATTAATAACTGGATGAATATGAAGGGAGACATAAATGAATTGTAGCTTGTTTAAATTCTCATGTTGCAGACTGTTCATGTTCATTTTAGCATGTTCAGTTTGTGCATTGATTACATAGTGAAGCTCATGAATACAAAGAAAATATGGTTTCATATAAGTTTCTTTTAGTTCTGTCCTCAAACTCACAGACAAGAACCTGAACATGTGAATAGGCTTATAAACATGTTCAGATTGGGCTTTTAGTGCATTGTATAGCTCATTATTAACTCTATTTGGAATTTTGATGTCAATGCTTCCAGGAAGCTCTTTGACACCACTTTCTGAAGTGGAAATGGCAAAACGTGGAGCAATTAGGGTAAAGACGTGGAGTTTTTAAACTGTCTTTATTTCGCATCTTGGAGATGGTACATAATCGTTTTAGCACTCATTCACTGAAATAAGTTGATTTTGAACATTTTGATGTGTTGAGATGTCATGTTTTCCCAGAAGGTCTTGGAAGAAGATTTCTGATTTGGAATCATTAATAACTGGATGAATATGAAGGGAGACATAAATGAATTGTAGCTTGTTTAAATTCTCATGTTGCAGACTGTTCATGTTCATTTTAGCATGTTCATTTTGGCCATTGATTACATAGTGAAGCTCATGAATACAAAGAAAATATGGTTTCAGTTTAGTTTTTTGTTCTGTCCTCAAACTCACAGACAAGAACCTGAACATGTGAATAGGCTTATAAACATGTTCAGTTTGGGCTTTTAGTGCATTGTATAGCTCATTATTAACTCTATTTGGAATTTTGATGTCAATGCTTCCAGGAAGCTCTTTGACACCACTTTCGAAAGTGGAAATGTCAAAACGTGGAGCAATTAGGGTAAAGACGTGGAGTTATTAAACTGTCTTTATTTCGCATCTTGGAGATGGTACATAATCCTTTTAGCACTCATTCACTGAAATAAGTTGATTTTGAACATTTTGATGTGTTGAGATGTCATGTTTTCCCAAAAGGTCTTGGAAGAAGATTTCTGATTTGGAATCATTAATAACTGGATGAATATGAAGGGAGACATAAATGAATTGTAGCTTGTTTAAATTCTCATGTTGCAGACTGTTCATGTTCATTTTAGCATGTTCATTTTGGCCATTGATTACATAGTGAAGCTCATGAATACAAAGAAAATATGGTTTCAGTTTAGTTTTTTGTTCTGTCCTCAAACTCACAGACAAGAACCTGAACATGTGAATAGGCTTATAAACATGTTCAGTTTGGGCTTTTAGTGCATTGTATAGCTCATTATTAACTCTATTTGGAATTTTGATGTCAATGCTTCCAGGAAGCTCTTTGACACCACTTTCGAAAGTGGAAATGTCAAAACGTGGAGCAATTAGGGTAAAGACGTGGAGTTATTAAACTGTCTTTATTTCGCATCTTGGAGATGGTACATAATCCTTTTAGCACTCATTCACTGAAATAAGTTGATTTTGAACATTTTGATGTGTTGAGATGTCATGTTTTCCCAAAAGGTCTTGGAAGAAGATTTCTGATTTGGAATCATTAATAACTGGATGAATATGAAGGGAGACATAAATGAATTGTAGCTTGTTTAAATTCTCATGTTGCAGACTGTTCATGTTCATTTTAGCATGTTCAGTTTGGGCATTGATTACATAGTGAAGCTCATGAATACAAAGAAAATATGGTTTCATATAAGTTTCTTTTAGTTCTGTCCTCAAACTCACAGACAAGAACCTGAACATGTGAATAGGCTTATAAACATGTTCAGTTTGGGCTTTTAGTGCATTGTATAGCTCATTATTAACTCTATTTGGAATTTTGATGTCAATGCTTCCAGGAAGCTCTTTGACACCACTTTCTAAAGTGGAAATGTCAAAACGTGGAGCAATTAGGGTAAAGACGTGGAGTTATTAAACTATCCTCATTTCGCATCTTGGAGATGGTACATAATCGTTTTAGCACTCATTCACTGAGATAAGTTGATCTTGAACTTTTTGACGTCTTGAGATGTCATGTTTTCCCAGCAGGTCTTGGAAGAAGATTCCTGCATTGTAATCATTAATAACTGGATGAATATGAAGGGAGACATAAATGAATTGTAGCTTGTTTAAATTCTCATGTTGCAGACTGTTCATGTTCATTTTAGCATGTTCAGTTTGGGCTTTGATTACATAGTGAAGCTCATGAATACAAAGAAAATATGGTTTTCAGTTTAGTTTTTTGTTCTGTCCTCAAACTCACAGACAAGAACCTGAACATGTGAATAGGCTTATAAACATGTTCAGTTTGGGCTTTTAGTGCATTGTATAGCTCATTATTAACTCAATTTGGAATTTTGATGTCAATGCTTCCAGGAAGCTCTTTGACACCACTTTCGAAAGTGGAAATGTCAAAACGTGGAGCAATTAGGGTAAAGACGTGGAGTTATTAAACTGTCTTTATTTCGCATCTTGGAGATGGTACATAATCGTTTTAGCACTCATTCACTGAAATAAGTTGATTTTGAACATTTTGATGTGTTGAGATGTCATGTTTTCCCAAAAGGTCTTGGAAGAAGATTTCTGCTTTGGAATCATTAATAACTGGATGAATATGAAGGGAGACATAAATGAATTGTAGCTTGTTTAAATTCTCATGTTGCAGACTGTTCATGTTCATTTTAGCATGTTCAGTTTGGGCATTGATTACATAGTGAAGCTCATGAATACAATGAAAATATGTTTTCATTTAAGTTTCTTTTAGTTCTATCCTCAAACTCACAGACAAGAACCTGAACATGTGAATAGGTTATAAACATGTTCAGTTTGGGCTTTTAGTGCATAGTATAGCTCATTATTAACTCTATTTGGAATTTTGATGTCAATGCTTCCAGGAAGCTCTTTGACACCACTTTCTAAAGTGGAAATGTCAAAACGTGGAGGAATTAGGGGGAAGACGTGGAGTTATTAAACTGTCTTTATTTCGCATCTTGGAGATGGTACATAATCGTTTTAGCATGCATTCACTGAGTTAAGGTGATTTTGAACATTTTGATATGTTGAGCTGTCACATTTTCCCAGAAGGTCTTGGAAGAAGATTTCTGCTTTGGAATCATTAATAACTGGATGAATATGAAGGGAGACATAAATGAATTGTAGCTTGTTTAAATTCTCATGTTGCAGACTGTTCATGTCCATTTTGGCACGCATTCACTGAATTAAGTTGATTTTGAACGTTATGTCTTGTTGAGCTGTCATGTATTCAAAGAAGCTCATAGATATTCATTTTTCTTCAGAATCTTTAAAAACTCGATGAATACAAAGAAAATATGGTTTCATTTAAGTTTCTTTTAGTGTTGTCATCAAACTCACAGATAGGAACCTGAACATGTGAATAGGTTATAAACATGTTCAGTTTGGGCTTTAGTGCATTGTATAGCTCATTATTAACTCAATTTGGAATTTTGATGTCAATGCTTCCAGGAAGTTTTGACACCACTTTCAAAGTGGAAATGTCAAAACGTGGAGCAATTAGGGTAAAGACGTGAGTTATTAAACTATCCTCATTTCGCATCTTGGAGATGGTACATAATCGTTTTAGCATGCATTCACTGAATTAAGTTGATTTTGAACATTTTGATATGTTGAGCTGTCATGTATTCAAAGAAGCTCATAGATATTCATTTTTCTTCAGAATCAAGACGTTTCGGCTCCCATCCGGAAGTCATTCTCAATTGTGAAAAAATTGGACGGAACTGGAAATTTAAGCTACTCTGAGTTACATAAGCCCTGCCCTCAGGACGGAATCTGCCTGAGTATCTGTTAATAGCTAGTTTCACCTGAAACTGACCTAATAGTTTCAAGATGGCCCAGTAATCAGTAATCAGGCCTATTGTTCTCTGGCTGCATCTACTTCATCACTGCTAAGTGCCTGATTAGCATGTGATAGGCGTGACCAAGGTGATAATACACTCTGATAGACTTTGGGCAGATTAAATCTCAGACCACCATTTCTGTTCAAAGAGGGGTTCTCTTTCTTCACAAAATGGCTTCCTTGACGCCCGTTCAAACCAACTCTTCTCTACTAAGAATCTTCACCTCGCTGTCTTCAAATGTGTGGTTTGTAGATTTTAAATGCAAATGCACAGCGCTCTGTAATCCTGAGTTAGCGTGTCGCCTGTGCTGATAAAGTCTTCTGTGAAGTGGCTGTTTGGTTTCGCCTATGTACCGTTCTTTGCAGTTTTCCTCACTGCACTGAATGGAGTAGACAACATTGCTCTGTTTCTGTGTGGGTAACTTGTCCTTAGGGTGAACGAGTTTCTGTCTTAAGGTGTTGCCTGGTTTAAAGAAGACAGGAACATCGTGCTGTCTAAAGATCCTTTGTAGTTTTTCAGACAGTCCAGACACATAAGGAATGGAGACACCGTTCCTTCTTGGTTCAGTTACACTTTTGTCCTGTTTTTTGGCTCTTTTAACTCTGTTGATAGCCCAAGTAGGATAACCACAGGCTGAGAGTGCATTCTGGACATGCCTTTCCTCTTTCTTCTTACCCTCTGAGCCTGTGGGCACTTCTTTGGCTCTGTGTTGTAATGTCCGGATTACACCCAGCTTGTGCTGTAGTGGATGGTGTGAGTCAAAGAGCAGGTATTGATCCGTATGTGTTGGTTTCCTGTACACTTCTATCTGGAGCTTTCCGTCCTCTCCTCTGAGAGTAGAACAATCAAGAAAGGCCAAGCGGTCCTCTTTTGCATCCTCACGCGTGAACTTGATGTTGGGGTCCACCGTATTAATATGCTCTGAGAACGCTTCCAAGTCTTGTTTCTTGATTTTCACAAAGGTGTCATCCACGTAACGGTACCAATGACTTGGTGGTGTGCCCGGAACGAGGATAATGCCTTCTTCTCAAACTGTTCCATGTACAGGTTGGCCACAATGGGAGAGACCGGAGAGCCCATAGCACAACCGTGAATCTGTCTGTAGAAGTGTCCCGGAATTGGAAGTAGGTTGTGTTGAGACAGATGTCTAATAGTTTACATATGTGTTGAGATGTCATGTTTTCCCAAAAGGTCTTGGAAGAGGATTTCTGCTTTGGAATCATTAATAACTGGATGAATATGAAGCATAAATGAATTGTAGCTTGTTTAAATTCTCATGTTGCAGACTGTTCATGTTCATTTTGGCCATTGATTACATAGTGAAGCTCATGAATACAAAGAAAATATGGTTTCAGTTTAGTTTTATTTAGTGTCCTCAAACTCACAGATAGGAACCTGAACAAGTGAATAGGTTATAAACATGTTCAGTTTGGGCTTTGATTACATAGTGAAGCTCATGAATACAAAGAAAATATGGTTTCATATAAGTTTCTTTTAGTGTTGTCATCAAACTCACAGACAAGAACCTGAACAAGTGAATAGGTTATAAACATGTTCAGTTTGGGCTTTGATTACATAGTGAAGCTCATGAATACAAAGAAAATATGGTTTCATTTAAGTTTCTTTTAGTTCTGTCCTCAAACTCACAGATAGGAACCTGAACAAGTGAATAGGTTATAAACATGTTCAGTTTGGGCTTTAGTGCATTGTATAGCTCATTATTACCTCTATTTGGAATTTTGATGTCAATGCTTCCAGGAAGCTCTTTGACACCACTTTCTGAAGTGGAAATATCAAAAAGTGGAGGAATTAAGGGGAAGATGTGGAGTTATTAAACTATCCTCATTTCGCATCTTGGAGATGGTACATAATCGTTTTAGCACTCATTCACTGAGTTAAGGTGATTTTGAACCTTATGCCTTGTTGAGCTGTCACATTTTCCCAGAAGGTCTTGGAAGAGATTTCTGCTTTGGAATCATTAATAACTGGATGAATATGAAGCATAAATGAATTGTAGCTTGTTTAAATTCTCATGTTGCAGACTGTTCATGTCCATTTTGGCACGCATTCACTGAGTTAAGGGATTTTGAACATTTTGATATGTTGAGCTGTCATGTATTCAAAGAAGCTCATAGATATTCATTTCTTCTTCAGAATCTTTAAAAACTCGATGAATACAAAGAAAATATGGTTTCATTTAAGTTTCTTTTAGTGTTGTCATCAAACTCACAACAAGAACCTGAACAAGTGAAAAGGTTATAAACATGTTCAGTTTGGGCTTTGATTACATAGTGAAGCTCATGAATACAAAGAAAATATGGTTTCAGTTTAGTTTTTGTTCTGTCCTCAAACTCACAGATAGGAACCTGAACATGTGAATAGGTTATAAACATGTTCAGATTGGGCTTTAGTGCATTGTATAGCTCATTATTAACTCAATTTGGAATTTTGATGTGTTGAGATGTCATGTTTTCCCAGAAGGTCTTGGAAGAAGATTTCTGCTTTGGAATCATTAATAACTGGATGAATATGAAGCATAAATGAATTGTAGCTTGTTTAAATTCTCATGTTGCAGACTGTTCATGTTCATTTTAGCATGTTCATTTTAGCATGTTCAGTTTGGGCTTTAGTGCATTGTATAGCTCATTATTACCTCTATTTGGAATTTTGATGTCAATGCTTCCAGGAAGCTCTTTGACACCACTTTCAAAGTGGAAATGTCAAAACGTGGAGCAATTAGGGTAAAGACGTGAGTTATTAAACTATCCTCATTTCGCATCTTGGAGATGGTACATAATCGTTTTAGCACTCATTCACTGAGATAAGTTGATCTTGAACATTTTGACGTGTTGAGATGTCATGTTTTCCCAGAAGGTCTTGGAAGAGATTTCTGCTTTGGAATCATTAATAACTGGATGAATATGAAGGAGACATAAATGAATTGTAGCTTGTTTAAATTCTCATGTTGCAGACTGTTCATGTCCATTTTGGCACGCATTCACTGAATTAAGTTGATTTTGAACATTTTGATGTGTTGAGATGTCATATTTTCCCAGAAGGTCTTGGAAGAAGATTCCTGCTTTGTAATAATAATGATCTGGATGAATATGAAGCATAAATGAATTGTAGCTTGTTTAAATTCTCATGTTGCAGACTGTTCATGTGCATTTTAGCATGTTCATTTTAGCATGTTCATTTTAGCATGTTCATTTTAGCATGTTCATTTTAGCATGTTCATTTTAGCATGTTCATTTTGGCCATTGATTACATAGTGAAGCTCATGAATACAAAGAAAATATGGTTTCAGTTTAGTTTTTTGTTCTGTCCTCAAACTCACAGACAAGAACCTGAACATGTGAATAGGCTTATAAACATGTTCAGTTTGGGCTTTTAGTGCATTGTATAGCTCATTATTAACTCAATTTGGAATTTTGATGTCAATGCTTCCAGGAAGCTCTTTGACACCACTTTCGAAAGTGGAAATGTCAAAACGTGGAGCAATTAGGGTAAAGACGTGGAGTTATTAAACTGTCTTTATTTCGCATCTTGGAGATGGTACATAATCGTTTTAGCACTCATTCACTGAAATAAGTTGATTTTGAACATTTTGATGTGTTGAGATGTCATGTTTTCCCAAAAGGTCTTGGAAGAAGATTTCTGCTTTGGAATTTTTAATAACTAGATGAATATGAAGGGAGACATAAATGAATTGTAGCTTGTTTAAATTCTCATGTTGCAGACTGTTCATGTTCATTTTAGCATGTTCAGTTTGGGCATTGATTACATAGTGAAGCTCATGAATACAAAGAAAATATGGTTTCATATAAGTTTCTTTTAGTTCTGTCCTCAAACTCACAGACAAGAACCTGAACATGTGAATAGGCTTATAAACATGTTCAGATTGGGCTTTTAGTGCATTGTATAGCTCATTATTACCTCTATTTGGAATTTTGATGTCAATGCTTCCAGGAAGCTCTTTGACACCACTTTCTAAAGTGGAAATGTCAAAACGTGGAGCAATTAGTAGATATTCATATCTTCTTCAGAATCTTTAAAAACTCGATGAATACAAAGAAAATATGGTTTCATTTAAGTTTCTTTTAGTGTTGTCATCAAACTCACAGATAGGAACCTGAACATGTGAATAGGTTATAAACATGTTCAGTTTGGGCTTTGATTACATAGTGAAGCTCATGAATACAAAGAAAATATGGTTTCAGTTTAGTTTTATTTAGTGTCCTCAAACTCACAGACAAGAACCTGAACATGTGAATAGGCTTCTAAACTCTTTCAGTAGTGCATAAGTGAAGCACTTTATTACCTCTATTTGGAATTTTGATGTCAATGCTTCCAGGAAGCTCTTTGACACCACTTTCTAAAGTGGAAATGTCAAAACGTGGAGCAATTAGGGTAAAGACGTGGAGTTATTAAACTATCCTCATTTCGCATCTTGGAGATGGTACATAATCGTTTTAGCATGCATTCACTGAGTTAAGGTGATTTTGAACATTTTGATATGTTGAGCTGTCACATTAACGAGAAGGTCTTGGAAGAAGATTTCTGCTTTGGAATCATTAATAACTGGATGAATATGAAGGGAGACATAAATGAATTGTAGCTTGTTTAAATCTCATGTTGCAGATTGTTCATGTCCATTTTGGCACGCATTCACTGAATTAAGTTGATTTTGAACGTTATGCCTGGTTGAGCTGTCATGTATTCAAAGAAGCTCATAGATATTCATTTCTTCTTCAGAATCTTTAAAAACTCGATGAATGCAAAGAAAATATGGTTTAATTTAAGTTTCTTTTAGTGTTGTCATCAAACTCACAGATAGGAACCTGAACATGTGAATAGGTTATAAATATGTTCAGTTTGGGCTTTGATTATATAGTGAAGCTCATGAATACAAAGAAAATATGGTTTCAGTTTAGTTTTATTTAGTGTCCTCAAACTCACAAACAAGAACCTGAACATGTGAATTGGCTCATAAACATGTTCAGTTTGGGCTTTTAGTGCATTGTATAGCTCATTATTAACTCTATTTGGAATTGTGATGTCAATGCTTCCAGGAAGCTCTTTGACACCACTTTCGAAAGTGGAAATGTCAAAACGTGGAGCAATTAGGGTAAAGACGTGGAGTTATTAAACTGTCTTTATTTCGCATCTTGGAGATGGTACATAATCGTTTTAGCACTCATTCACTGAAATAAGTTGATTTTGAACATTTTGATGTGTTGAGATGTCATGTTTTCCCAAAAGGTCTTGGAAGAAGATTTCTGCTTTGGAATTATTAATAACTAGATGAATATGAAGGAAGACATAAATGAATTGTAGCTTGTTTAAATTCTCATGTTGCAGACTGTTCATGTTCATTTTAGCATGTTCAGTTTGGGCATTGATTACATAGTGAAGCTCATGAATACAAAGAAAATATGGTTTCATATAAGTTTCTTTTAGTTCTGTCCTCAAACTCACAGACAAGAACCTGAACATGTGAATAGGTTATAAACATGTTCAGATTGGGCTTTAGTGCATTGTATAGCTCATTATTACCTCTATTTGGAATTTTGATGTCAATGCTTCCAGGAAGCTCTTTGACACCACTTTCTAAAGTGGAAATGTCAAAACGTGGAGCAATTAGTAGATATTCATATCTTCTTCAGAATCTTTAAAAACTCGATGAATACAAAGAAAATATGGTTTTATTTAAGTTTCTTTTAGTGTTGTCATCAAACTCACTGATAGGAACCTGAACATGTGAATAGGTTATAAACATGTTCAGTTTGGGCTTTGATTACATAGTGAAGCTCATGAATACAAAGAAAATATGGTTTCAGTTTAGTTTTATTTAGTGTCCTCAAACTCACAGACAAGAACCTGAACATGTGAATAGGCTTCTAAACTCTTTCAGTAGTGCATAAGTGAAGCACTTTATTACCTCTATTTGGAATTTTGATGTCAATGCTTCCAGGAAGCTCTTTGACACCACTTTCTAAAGTGGAAATGTCAAAACGTGGAGCAATTAGGGTAAAGACGTGGAGTTATTAAACTATCCTCATTTCGCATCTTGGAGATGGTACATAATCGTTTTAGCATGCATTCACTGAGTTAAGGTGATTTTGAACATTTTGATATGTTGAGCTGTCACATTTTCCCAGAAGGTCTTGGAAGAAGATTTCTGCTTTGGAATCATTAATAACTGGATGAATATGAAGGGAGACATAAATGAATTGTAGCTTGTTTAAATCTCATGTTGCAGATTGTTCATGTCCATTTTGGCACGCATTCACTGAATTAAGTTGATTTTGAACGTTATGCCTTGTTGAGCTGTCATGTATTCAAAGAAGCTCATAGATATTCATTTCTTCTTCAGAATCTTTAAAAACTCGATGAATACAAAGAAAATATGGTTTCATTTAAGTTTCTTTTAGTGTTGTCATCAAACTCACAGAGAGGAACCTGAACATGTGAATAGGTTATAAATATGTTCAGTTTGGGCTTTGATTATATAGTGAAGCTCATGAATACAAAGAAAATATGGTTTCAGTTTAGTTTTATTTAGTGTCCTCAAACTCACAAACAAGAACCTGAACATGTGAATAGGCTTATAAACATGTTCAGTTTGGGCTTTTAGTGCATTGTATAGCTCATTATTAACTCTATTTGGAATTTTGATGTCAATGCTTCCAGGAAGCTCTTTGACACCACTTTCTAAAGTGGAAATGTCAAAACGTGGAGCAATTAGGGTAAAGACGTGGAGTTATTAAACTATCTTAATTTCGCATCTTGGAGATGGTACATAATCGTTTTAGCATGCATTCACTGAGTTAAGGTTATTTTAAACATTTTGATAGGTTGAGCTGTCACATTTTCCCAGAAGGTCTTGGAAGAAGATTTCTGCTTTGGAATAATTAATAACTGGATGAATATGAGGGAGACATAAATGAATTGTAGCTTTTTTACATTCTCATGTTGCAGACTGTTCACATCCATTTTAGCACTCATTCACTGTATTACGTTGATTTTGAACGTTATGGCTTGTTGAGCTGTCATGTATTCACAGAAGCTCATAGATATTCATTTCTTCTTCATAATCTTTAAAAACTCGATGAATACAAAGAAAATATGGTTTCATTTAAGTTTCTTTTAGTTTTGTCATCAATCTCAAAGACAAGAACCTGAACATGTGAATAGGCTTATAAACATGTTCAGTTTGGGCTTTGATTACATAGTGAAGCACTTTATTACCTCTATTTGGAATTTTGATGTCAATGCTTCCAGGAAGCTCTTTGACACCACTTTCTAAAGTGGAAATGTCAAAACGTGGAGGAATTAAGGGGAAGATGTGGAGTTATTAAACTGTCTTTATTTCGCTCCTTGGAGATGGTACATAATCGTTTTAGCAGGCATTCACTGAGTTAAGGTGATTTTGAACATTTTGATATGTTGAGCTGTCACATTTTCCCAGAAGGTCTTGGAAGAAGATTTCTGCTTTGGAATCATTAATAACTGGATGAATATGAAGGGAGACATAAATGAATTGTAGCTTGTTTAAATTCTCATGTTGCAGACTGTTCATGTCCATTTTAGCACGTATTCACTGAATTAAGTTGATTTTGAACGTTATGCCTTGTTGAGCTGTCATGTTTTCCCAGTGGCTCATAGATATTCATTTCTTCTTAAGAATCTTTAAAAAGTCGATGAATACTAAGTAAATATGGTTTCATTTAAGTTCCTTTAAGTTATATCTTCAATCTAAAAGACAAGAACCTGAACATGTGAATAGGCTTATAAACATGTTCAGTTTGGGCTTTGATTACATAGTGAAGCACTTTATTACCTCTATTTGGAATTTTGATGTCAATGCTTCCAGGAAGCTCTTTGACACCACTTTCTAAAGTGGAAATGTCAAAACGTGGAGGAATTGAGGGGAAGATGTGGAGTTATTAAACTGTCTTTATTTCGCTCCTTGGAGATGGTACATAATCGTTTTAGCAGGCATTCACTGAGTTAAGGTGATTTTGAACATTTTGATATGTTGAGCTGTCACATTTTCCCAGAAGGTCTTGGAAGAAGATTTCTGCTTTGGAATCATTAATAACTGGATGAATATGAAGGGAGACATAAATGAATTGTAGCTTGTTTAAATTCTCATGTTGCAGATTGTTCATGTCCATTTTGGCACGCATTCACTGAATTACGTTGATTTTGAACGTTATGCCTTGTTGAGCTGTCATGTATTCAAAGAAGCTCATAGATATTCATTTCTTCTTCAGAATCTTTAAAAACTCGATGAATACAAAGAAAATATGGTTTAATTTGAGTTTCTTTTAGTGTTGTCATCAAACTCACAGATAGGAACCTGAACATGTGAATAGGTTATAAAGATGTTCAGTTTGGGCTTTGATTATATAGTGAAGCTCATGAATACAAAGAAAATATGGTTTCAGTTTAGTTTTATTTTCTGTCCTCAAACTCACAAACAAGAACCTGAACATGTGAATAGGCTTATAAACATGTTCAGTTTGGGCTTTGATTACATAGTGAAGCACTTTATTACCTCTATTTGGAATTTTGATGTCAATGCTTCCAGGAAGCTCTTTGACACCACTTTCTAAAGTGGAAATGTCAATACGTGGAGGAATTGAGGGGAAGATGTGGAGTTATTAAACTGTCATTATTTCGCATCTTGGAGATGGTACATAATCGTTTTAGCAGGCATTCACTGAGTTAAGGTGATTTTAAACATTTTGATATGTTGAGCTGTCACATTAACGAGAAGGTCTTGGAAGAAGATTTCTGCTTTGGAATAATTAATAACTGGATGAATATGAAGGGAGACATAAATGAATTGTAGCTTGTTTAAATTCTCATGTTGCAGACTGTTCATGTCCATTTTAGCACGCATTCACTGAATTACGTTGATTTTGAACGTTATGCCTTGTTGAGCTGTAATGTTTTCCCAGTGGCTCATAGATATTAATTTCTTCTTCAGAATCTTTAAAAACTCGATGAATACAAAGAAAATATAGTTTAATTTAAGTTTCTTTTAGTTATGTCATCAATCTCACAGACAAGAACCTGAACATGTGAATAGGCTTATAAACATGTTCAGAATGGGCTTTTAGTGCATTGTATAGCTCATTATTACCTCTATTTGGAATTTTGATGTCAATGCTTCCAGGAAGCTCTTTGACACCACTTTCTAAAGTGGTAATGTCAAAAAGTGGAGGAATTAAGGAGTTGGAGTTATAAAACTGTCTTTATTTCGCTCCTTGGAGATGTTACATAATCGTTTTAGCATGCATTCACTAAGTTAAGGTGATTTTAGCATGTTCAGTTTGGGCTTTGTTTACATAGTGAAGCTTCTGAATACAAAGAAAATATGGTTTCATTTAAGTTTCTTTTAGTTCTTTCCTCAATCTCAAGAACCTGAACATGTGAATAGGCTTATGTAATGGCAAGAACAAACAGACTCTCTGATATAATAACATACAGATATTATTATAATTGTTTGGCGTCAATACTTCATTTGTGTATGATTGTTTGGACTGCTAGATGAGAACAGTACACTGATAATCATGACATGGAACTACAAATTATCCTATTGACTGTTATGTCCAGACTTCAGGGACACTCTTCTCCCTGGGTTGAGGAGTCTGACCCTGAAGACTGGATAAATAACTGATGCTCTTTTTCCTCTGTACTCATTCAGAGCAGATTATACTGATGTATGTTTTTGCTGCTGTGAGTCCGTCTGCAGACGCTTGAAGTAAACCTACAGAAAGACAAGTGATTGTCTTGAGTGTTTCTTTATTCCGAAGGAATTGCCACTACAGCTTATAAACATGTTCAGTTTGGACTTTGATTACATAGTGAAGCTCATGAATACAAAGAAAACATGGTTTCATTTAAGTTTCTTTTAGTTATGTCATCAATCTCACAGACAAGAACCTGAACATGTGAATAGGCTTGGTTTCATTTAAGTTTCTTCTAGTTTTTTTTCTGTCCTCAAACTCACAGACAAGAACCTGAACATGTGAATAGGCTTATAAACATGTTCACTTTGGGCATAGTGAAGCTCATTATTATCTCTATTTGGAATTTTGATGTCAATGCTTCCAGGAAGCTCTTTGACACCACTTTCTAAAGTGAAAATGTCAACACCTGGAGGAATTAGGTGGAAGACGTGGAGTTATTAAACTGTCTTTATTTTACTTTTTAAAGATGGTACATAATCGCTTTAGCACACATGCACTGAGTTAAGTTGATTTTGAACATTTTGCTATGTTCAGCTGTCATGTTTTCCCAGAATCTCATAGAAATTCATTTCTACATCAGAATATTTAAAAATATTTGTACAGAATGCCTTTCCTGTTCAGAATCCGTAACCTTTTTGTACCTGCTGGCCAGATCTAGGGTGGAGAACCAACGTGCCCCAAAAAGGGCATTGAGGCTGTCCTCAATACAAGGTAAACGGAACCTGTCCTTCCTCCTCTTGCTGTAAAGCAGCAAGTCCACGGACATGCGTATGTTCCCATACTTTTTTCTGACCAATACAATGGGGGAGGCATATAGGCTACTCCTCTCCCTAACCACCTGAGCTGAGCTGAGTGATTGATGTGGGCCTTCACCGCCTCATACTTAGATGGGGGAACGCGCTTATAACTCTGCCGAACTGGAACTTCATCGAGCAGGGCGATGTCATGCGAGATGAGGTTTGTAGAGAAAGTCTGCTTGAGAAGAAACAGTTGCCGTGGTGGGCCTCACTCAGTGACTCATGTGAGTAGACTGACGACCAGAGCACTACTTAAAGCGCCAAGGCCACAAGCACAAGTGCGAGGAGGAACTCGTTCCCCATCACACTCCTAGCAAAATGACCCGGCTGCTGGCACCTTCAACAAATCAAAGGACTGTTGCAAGGTAGCCGAGTTTGCAATGAGGGCTTCTGCAAGGAGACAACCCTCTGGATGAGCTGGTTGAGCTCCTAGGACCTGAACTGGGTCCCCTCGCTCTGCACTGGTACGATACTGTATCTCCTCCTGTGCCTCTGCAGCAGCAGACAGGCGGCGGACACGCATACACGCCTGAATCTCTTTGGTCCATTCAGCAACACCTATGCCCATCTTACCATTAAACATGGGACACCTACGGCCTCTAGGTACCACCACCATCTGCTGTGTGACAGCAGCGCTGGCACCTGCAGATGGGTCATTACTAGCTGGAACCGAAGAAGCCGGGTAGTGGAGGCTGTAAATGTGGAACAGGCCACCCACTGTGATGCACAGCCTGGCTTACAAGCATCTGCAAAGTGCATGGAAACACTAAAATTACTAATTGGGAACTACACTTCAATTGAAAGAAATGCAAACTCGCATATACGTACTGGAGAGCAGAAGCTCAACTTCCCAAACAGCGAACGGGTGAGAGCTGCCATGCCGTGGCTTGATGACTATGAACAGCAGAGACCAAGTAAAATGATTACATTTAGTTGGAGGCCAAATGGTAGATGCCTGAAGTTGACAAAAATGTATATAAACCAACCTACCTCAGCAGGAGCAAAGTTGTGTTAAGCCAAGGTTCAAAGAAAAAAAATTCCACTGTTTTACAGACGCTTCTTTCCCAATATAAGTCTATGGGGAAAAGTATTTTTTGCCAGTGTGCTCTTTAGCAGTCAGCTCCCCCTGCTGTCCATAAGGTGCCTTTACGCCCCTGCCATTTCAAACCCTCCCTCCAGCCTTTGGGCCATGCCTCCTGACATATAGCTTGAAAAGCCAGATGTCAAATGCGAAATGGCATTTGCCTAATGGCAAATGTAAAAGATGAAATTTAAAATGAGTGAATTGTACTTTATGTTATTGTGGAAAGTAACGGACCTGTCCTTTTTTGTTGTGTGTTTTTGTGCTTAGCACATTCCATTGTGTACCACGTTGTTGGACCATTTAACTATTGTTATTTTAGCCACTGGGGTAGTTAGTAACTGTGCTTTATCAGACCAAAGTCCAGTAACACTGGACTGGCTGTTGAATGAAAGTTTGCTTCTGGGTTCCTGTGTGATAAAGGGACAGCTATTGTACTTTACCACAGCATTTTAGATTTCTTGTGCCTTACTCTGTGTGCTTTCTTTCTCCTTCCTCTCCACTAACCCACACACCTTTACACGTACAGGTGTATACTTACACACACATCTCAAATGACCCAGATAGCGTGGTAGCATGACCAGCTACCTACCATTTTGGCTCTGTGTGTGACGAAGACCCACGTGGTCACGTTCAAATGTTTGAAAATTTATAAGTCTTTCCACAGAATGTTTCTTTATCAAACCATTATTTAATATCTTTTGAACTCCTATTACTGGACTACACGCCATTAGGCAAAAACTCCTACTCTAGATGTCTCTCTGATAGTGCTGTAGCTAAATTTAAGGAAGCGATACCATCTGCATTTAATTCAATGCCATCTCTCAATATAACAGTGTATATGCTATATAATATGCTAATTTCTGTCCCTCCCAAATTGATCATCTTGTTGATAGTGCTGCAGGCTCACTGCGAACAACACTAAAAAAGAAGATAATAAAACAAAGAAGGTTAGCTCCATGGTATAACCCCCAAACCCGCAAATAAAAGCAAACATTGCGAAGGAAATGGCGTTCCACCAACCTGGAGGAAACTCAGGCCTATTGTTTTCTGGCTGCACCTCCCTCATCACTGTTAAGTACCTGATTAGCATATGATTGGGTGACCATGGTGATAATACAGTGATGAGGGAGGTGCAGCCAGAAAACAATAGGCCCCTTTACTGATTACTGGGCCATCATGGAAACAAAAGAAGGGCAGTTTCAGGTGAAACTAGGCAGGTTAAACAGCAGAAACTCAGGAAGACTCCTTCCTGAGGGCAGGGCTTAAGTAACACAGATTAGCTTAAATTTCTGAGTTGTCAGACCATTTTTCACAATTGAGAATGACTTCCGGATGGGAGCCGAAACGTCTTGATTCCGAAAACAGTGTCCAGATGACTACGATTGAAACCTTTTCTATGCCCTTCCTTATGTCTCCTGGCTGTTCCCTGTCTGTCGTTGTATGTGTATATGTGTGTGTGTCTGTGTTCTGGCCTGGCTTCCTGGTCTCCTGCCCGCGGCTGATCACTGGCACACCTGACTCTCATCTTCATCAGTCTCCACTGTTTATATACCAGGCACTTCCACTCTACTGACGCCAGATCGTCCCCGTACATGTGTACGCAACCTTCGTAACGGCCACAAGTAAGATAAGATTAAAAGTGTTCTTTGTTTCTGCCAATCTAGTAATCTCAGTTCTCTCTGTCATAGACACGCTCACTGCCGGTGATCACCGCCTCAGTCTGCCCTTCGGATCATCCAGACATCGGTACCACGCTAACCACCAAGACGCCTTCGCCATCTGGCCAACCTTGCCCCCCTGAGACAGCCGTCTCTCCAAACTACACGCCCGGCCTCACTGATTCCTCGCCTGGTCGGCTCAGACCATCCCACCATGCTCGCCAGCCCAGAACCAGCCCACCTCGTCCCCAACCTGGCCCGGTCGAGTCCCCGAGGCGGCCACGAACTACGCCGAATACTTCGTTTCACTACTACTATCTGCCCAATAAAGACTGTTTCCAACTTACCGTGTTCTGTCCTGTGTGTCCTGCATTTGGGTCCTAAAATCGGTCTCACGACAGAGACAGTGGTGGGATTGTAGGAAAGTAGAGATAAAGCAGCTCTTTCAGCAGTACACTTTCAATGTCACATGGCACACTACCAGATCTATGGAAGATCTAGAGACTGAAATTGTGGAACTGCAGAGTTTTGCAGAATCCACCAGAAATCAAGGTCTTATTTCATAAGACCTCAAGTCTTAAAAATCTGCTCTTACAGACCTACTAAGCACTAAGGCTCAGGGGGTGCTGGTCTGGTCACATTTCCAGAGTGCAGCGCTTATGGATGCACCATCCAAGGTCTTCTTTGGACTAGAGAAGAAGAACGGGCAGAGCAGGTTTAATAATGCTGTCTGTGCTACAGGACAAGAACTCAGAGACTCTAATGAGATACGAGCAGTGTGTTTTTACTCAGAGCTTTACAGCAGCGAGTATAAAGAAGATGAAGAACTGTTTGAATTCTTCTGTGAAGGGTCCCAGAAGACGTTAACGCTGAGTTGGAGGAACCACTGGCGTTGCAAGAACTTCTTACTTCTGCAGGGCATGAAGGGGGGAAAGGCCCCTGGCACTGATGGGATTCCAGGGAAGTTTTATAAAGAGTTCTGGAGGGAGATGGGTGAAGATCTAACTGTTTTAATGAGAGTTTTAAAGACTTGTTGCTGACGGAGCCTGACAGAGGAGGAGGTTAAGATGCTGCAGGAGTACAGTGGTGGAGAGGAAACTCCTGATGAGAATGATCCATTTCGAGAGCTGGTTTTTGCTCCAAATCTGGATAGGTTCTCAGGACCCTTATTAAATGTGATGTACTGTAAATATGTAGACTTGTACACAGTTAGGGAGGAAGGGGTTAAGGAAAGGGTTTATATAAATGTTGTGAGAAAGCACTGAACAAATCTAAACTGGATGGGAGAGTCGACACAGTGTGGAGACAAAAACTGGATGTGGACAGTGGTGTGAAACCAGTATGGACGGTTTTATATAAACCACCTCTAAAGAAAAGGACTGGTGATTTACAGTGGAGGATTTTATATGGTGCCATTGAAATAAATGTTTTTATCTTGGTGATCAACCCTGCAGTCGCAAGTGAATGTCCATTTTGTGGGGGAGTAGTTTTTCATTGTTTTTATGCATGCAAAAGACTGTAACCTTTTTAATGCACTGGAGAATGTTTTTAGTCGGTTTGGGGAAAGGTAGACTAAGACTGCCTTCATTCTAGAAGTTGGCTAAAAAAAGCTGATAGTAGGAAAGGATAGTAGGAAAGGCCAAACTGTCCATCTACAGCAGCAGGAAGAACAGAGTAGAAGATAGGCATCATTGGTAAAAGCCAATCTGGGTTGATTTTAGATTTTATTTGAATGAATGAGCAACATGGATGATTTTATCAAAACGTGGTGCTATAATGATGCAATATGTTCTGTGGAAGATGATGACTTAAGATTCAATACTAATTTTAGGTAGCTGTTGAAGTGTTTGTGATCTGAAATGCATTGTGTACAGCTTGGTTTATTTTCATGGTAATAATGTTCAGACTTTATGTAACTAATTTATTTATGTAAATAAAGGTTGTTTTTTTAAAATCCCAAATCTCTCTCTCTCTCTCTCTCTCTCTCTCGACCCAACCGACAGCGGCAGATGGCCACCCACCCTGAGTCTGGTTTCTTGTGGCTGACGTGCTGTGGTAACGTATTGTTACCACCAGAATGCAGGCTTGTGGTTCCTAAAAGTAGAATGGGAGCCAGAGCCCTCAGTTATCAAGCTCCTCTCCTGTGAAATCAGGTCCCAGTTTGGGTTTGGGAGCCAGACACCATCTCCACATTTAAGAGTAGGCTTTAAGACGTTCCTCTTTGATAAAGCTTATTGTTAGGGCTGGCTTAGGTGAGTCCAGAACCATCCCAGGAGACTTCCCATGATGCACCTCTCTCCTCCTCTCCTCATCTGTATGCATTTTTATCCCATTAATGCATGTTACTAACTCAACATCTTCTCTCTCCTGTAGTTGTAGCCACATCTCTCCCCCTATCCTTTTGTGCTGTTGTGTTTCTCCCCTCCCTGTGTTCCTTGTCGGTCCCCTGTCTGTCTCTCTGCGTGTGGGGATGTGTGTGTGTGTGTGTGTACTGGCCTGGGAGTGGCACTCTCGTCTCCCTCCAGCTGCTGAGCACCAGCACACCTGATGCTCATCATCCAATCAAGCCTCACAGTATATCTACCCGGCTCTACCCTTCAATCATTGCCAGATCATCTCAGTGCACCATTGTGGTACTTTTGCCACAGCCAAATCCTGACCCAGTCTAGTGTTCTAGTTTGCTCGTTTTTCCTGTCTGACCTTGTTTGTCTCTGCCTCAGATCCATTACCTGCCGGTGATCCCGGCCAGCGTGATCAACCAGAGTCTCTTCGGTCTCCAGTCAAGCTGCCTTCACCTCTCTGTCTGTCGCGCTACTCGAGCCACTTCCAGCACACTCTTCCCACCGCCTTCGCCCTCTGAGTGCCGCCAGTAAGCCACGAGCCTCATCGGAAGTCCTGCCGCCGGCCTCAGCGTCCTCCACCTGCCTCACTATTTTTGTAAAATAAATCTTGTTCAAATTGAACTTGAATTTTTTTTTTTCTAGAACAAAATAAGGTCATAGTTCTTTAGCAGGGCACAAAGACACCAGTTTGCAATGCAAATATACTGTTACCTTAACAGCCAACATTTAATTTTGTAGTTAGGCTAACTCACAAAACAAATGTTGATACAACTTATAGAACATATAAACCAGAAGCCTGCTAATAGCTTTGATTCTGCCCTTGATTCTATTGGGGACAATTGGGCGCAGGGAGGTTATAGTGACGGGACGTTTTATGTTTTGTCAAAGTGGCACACACTGGCTCAAACCCTGTAATTTTTAATTAGTTAAACAAATTAATTGTTACACTTGTCATTTTTGCTATTACCACTTGTCTTTTTGGCTATTTTGTAGTGGTTTTTATTATAGCTTTTCTGTTGTTAGGCCTTTGTTGTTTTTTTTTTCTGTGTCCTTTTTCACAGAAGACATTTACATGTCATTGCAGGAAACACACAGGTGTACTTAACATTAACGAAAGCTACAGTCCATTCAGGTCTTCCAGTTCCAGAGCTGTATGCATGCTGACCCACGGGCATGGCTTAAAGGGACACTTGAATGGAGCCGTCAGTAATGTCACATCTGGCCCTGTGTTGACAGAAAAACTCACAAATGAACACATAAGCCTCCATATAATGGCCTGAAGTTGTTATGGCTAAAGTGTTAGCAAACAGTTGCCTATTTCCAAATCCAGCAGACATAGAATAATATTAGCGTTCATTTGGAGTCGTATTTTCTGGTCACCTGATAAATGTAAGTCCAATATTTACTCATCTTTTGGCAGTGTTTTGGTCTCCATGCACCAAACAACTGCATGCTGCTGAAAACATGGACGATGAGAGGAGTGAGACGTAACAAAAATATTAAAATTGCAGGTGTAAACCCCAAAAATTTAGCTGAAAGACGCTAAAAAGCTCTAGAGCTTAGGGGAACTGTGGGTTTGTTACAAGCAGCTCTACACATAGTAATTTGATCCAGTGTTCATCTGAAAATATCTATTACAGCTTAAATAGTTCCAGTGTAAAACCACAACTTGGTTTTTTTTTTTACTTTTTAGTTTGTGTACAGATTAAACAAACAAGACACAATGTGTTAATCTTCTTATCTAACTCTCGGCAAGAATGGGAATAAGCGTATTTAAACTGTAATTTTCTCACTTATGTCTAGTGGGATCTAGCCATGCATATAATTTTGCTCTCATTTGTCCATGCTTTATAATACTCTTCTCTGAGATTTTTATTTTGTATAATAGTGTCTCAAAAATGAAAATCCAATTCAACTGAGTGTAAAAAAACAAAAGCTTTATTTGAAGAAAATATTATTGAATTTTGCTGATTACATTCAGGTTTTCTATTTTTCATACATACATTATTTAAAGAAATATCTGTATAGAAAGCTAGAGCTATAGATACATACAGAGATAGGATGCTAGAGAAGCCCAGATAGGCAGAGTGAGGAGAGAGAGCAGTGTTGGAACAGGGACTTCCCTGAGCCTCCATCATCTGCAGGGAGGCAAAGCCACACTAACACACACACACACACACACACACACACACACACACACACACACACACACACACACACACACACACACACACACACACACTGTGCTGAGAGCTAGCAAGGGCTTTAAACAGCTTCACACTAAATAGAGACAAAGGGACTGTAACCTACCATAATGGAGGAAAACATGGATGAATCGCAAAGCCAGAAAGGTAGGATGGAAGAGCAATTTGTTAATTTGTATCTTTCATCAGCTGTGCTATTCTATCATTGTTCTTTTCATCCATTCCTCTCGGTATCATGGGATTCCTTTGTGTGTGTTGTGGGCAGAGAGAAAGAAGACAGTATACATGTCCTTGCAGAAAAAAACAAAGCATAGATTTTTGTCTGTATTTTGTCTGTCATTTAATTTGCACAATTTCTTGACACAATTCCCATAGACTGTTTTCCTCATCGTTCTTCCAAGCAAATGGAAAGATGGGCTGTGAATTTTAATCATGCCATCTATATGTCTGCTTATGATAATACCACGGATTATACAACCCTATTTTGTTGTGTGGTTTTGGATACATAAATAAGGGGATTGTTTGGGTTTAGGATGAGAAGAGATGACAGACACTGGAGGGTTGGTGTTTTGGAGGCTGGACAGACAGATGGATGGACAGATGGATGGATGGAGGAGGTGGGAGTGGCAGGGGGGAGGAAAGGGGTAGAAGAGGGTGATAGAAGGAGGGAGTTGGGGCAAAACCTTGCAATAAAGACTAAAATTCAGAGGGAGGAGGGATATGTTGAACAGTGATTGATGCATCCATTGGGATTTTCTTTGTTAGCCTCCATTGTTGATGCTTCACGCTTGTCTGAACGCCTTTCCCTCTTCTCTCTCCCTCGCTCTCTATCTCCTTTTTTTCTGCTGTCTGTGTCTCTCCCTCCATTTTCCCTTCATTTTCTTCCTCTCTATCACTAGCCCTCTCCCTTTAAGTTTTTTTCTTCAGTCATTCTGACTCAGTATGTTTCAGACTGGATTTTCTGTGTCTATCAGTGTGTCTCTCTGCCTCTGCAGGTCTTTCTCTTGTTTTCTCTGTCTGTCTTTGTCTGCCTCTCTCTCCCTAACCCTCTATTTTGACTCATCTCTTGCTCACCTCTATCTCACTCTCAGTTCCCTCCCTCTCTTCCTCCCTCATTCCTAGCCTTTTGTTTTTAAACCATTTTTCTTCCTCCATTCATTTTTATCTATCATATCTTACACAATCCATTTAAATCATAGGTAATCTCTGTTTGTTTTTTTGCAGATAGTGTATACATGATTTTTATGGCATCCTCCCGTATTATTGTTGTTGTTGGTGGCGGCAATAATGGGCGTGTCCATTTTCTTCATTGCACCTTTAGTCTGAAATCAGACACAAGTGGTGCTGCTAACACAGATTCAGAAATGCAAACGACGATGGAGTTGTTTTTGATGAAAAATAAATGATTATTTGCATTTATCACCGTATTAATGTTTATTAACACTGTATGTATGGTAATACCATTATGGAATTGTCGTCTGTTGTATGATAGGTGGATTAATGTGAGGAACCTGTTTTAGCCAGTCAGAAAGCCTTAAGGGGAGGCATGATTTTGCATTCCAGACACTTTTTCTTTTCTTTTTCTTTATTTTCTTGCTATCAACCATCCCACATCGGTCTCATTCTCTTCATCTTTATTGCTTTCTTTTTACATCCTCATTTAGTTTAGTTCTCAGTGGCCTCCCCCCTCTCTCTCCCTCTTCTTCTAGTTTAAATAAATGGTATGCACACAGCTAAAAAAATACAGGTGTGTGTGTGAGGAAATATGGCAAGTGGAGGAGGAAAGTGTGAATCTATAAGACAGGACAGAATAAGCGAGTGATGCAGAGCGGCTGTTAGAGACATGAAAAGAGAAACAGTTCTGTATGACATTCATGGCCTTCATTTTTAATAGATAAATTAAGTTTAATTTTAATAGTGATAGTACTGATGATACTTTTCACATATTTAATGCTGGGATGCATAGTTTCTTATTTAGAAAATGTGTCCATTTGCTTATATGTCAGAGATCTGGTTTAGGTCTTATCAGTTTAAATCAAGGTTTAACTGTTAAGCTTGTTTCACAAACTGAGCAATTCTCTGCACTTCTGACAACATTTTAGAATAACTGGCTGTTTCTTTGCTTATTTTGCTGAGCTTGGCTGACAAGATGACTGGCACATGTGACTGATGGTGTGTTGCAGATGTGTTCCTGGCTAATATCATTAATAATGAACAATTCAGCTGTGCATAATGCAACATTAGGATTCTAAATTCTAGTTAAGAGTCTAATTAATTACTAATTATTACACAGCATACCCATTAAGTCTAGCAGAAGTCCAATTTAATAATAAAAATTGATTACATGAATGATCTCGAATTAGATAACCAGTTAAAAATGAAATTATGCAACACAATTAGAACAAAAACTAATCACAGCCAGAGTGTTGAATTTGTCACCTAAACCTTGACCTAAACTTTGTGTTGCTGATTGGTGGTGGACTCAATTGATTCTCATTGGAAGTTCTCTAGACTTTTGATGCATTTGGTCATCAAGTAATAAAGGCTGAAAATGATCACATGACCATATATTACTTACCAGGTGTTGCTTTGAGTTTGCCATTGATTACTGGCAAGTACATCACATGAATTGGACCAATGAAAAAGACAGGCTGTAGAGCAGAATGTAAGGTTCAAGGTACATTTATTTGCCATTCTACAGCACAGGGCTGCACAATGAAATTAAAGTTGTGGCCCCCTCCACACTACACACACAGAACATAAATACAAATATTTAGGGGTCCAAGCAGTGAAGTTCGCTGCTGGAGCCCTATATCCCAAATTCCCTCTGTAAAAACCTTTGACAACAAAATGAAACAAGAATTTTGAACCTGGCTTTACCCAATGTTCAGATTTCTGTTGAAATGTATGCAAATTAGCACATTTTTAATTAGATAATGCCTAATTCGCATATTTAAATATAAAATGTCATAAAACTTGTACTACAAAAAAACAATTGTCTTAATGTATATAATCAACTGGGAAGTTTCATGGCAATATTTATTTGTTAAATTTTTGACCTTATTCACCTCTAGTGTCTCTCCTTGAGGTCCCATATTATGCTAATTTTTAGGTTCATACTTTAATTTTGGGCCCTACTAGGTTACATGCTTTAATGTTCAAACACACTGTTTTTCTCATACTGTCCCTTGCTGTAGCACCTCTTTTCACCCTCTGTCTGACACACTCCATTTTAGCTCCTGTCACTTTAACCGCCTCTAAACCAAAAACTTCACCACCGCACATGTTAAAGTGGGAATCTCATCCGAAATCATGGAGAAATGAACAACATCGGCAATCAAGAGTAAAATGTTCCATGGCGTTTTCCTCAGGTAAATACTACTAACGTTATCACTCTGTCACATATGTTAGCTTAGTATTTATGCCTAAACTCACACTCTGTTTTACATCTTTACAGGTACATTTGTGGGAAGTGACCTACAGAGCGTAGTGACGTTAAATTCAATTCAATTTTATTTACATAGTGCCAATTCAAAGCAGGTCTGGACCAACAATTCCCACCAAGAGCAAGCACTTTATAATATATAATAATAATAAGTCTAGGTCTATAGCTGTTACAACCTATCATTGTCTCACCAGTCACTATACTCATCACAGTCACTCTGCACTCCCTCACCTGATTATTAATTCCCAGCACCTGTCACCCTTAGCACACCTGCACATAATCAACCACCCTACTCCCTATAAAACCCAGCTCCGCACCTCAGTCAGTGTCCGGTCTCGTTCATAGGAAGGACAGAGTTACACTACCTACCTTTGAATACCCCACGGACTCCCCCACGACGTCACGTTTGAAATCTACCGCTTGGAACCCCGAACCCCGGCTTCCGTCTGTCTCCTGTCTCCTGAGTGTGTCGCTCCAGCTCCCGGCTTCCGTCTGTCTCCTGTCTCCTGAGTGTGTCGCTCTAACCTCCGGCTCCTGTGTGTCTCCAGTCTCCTGAGTGTGTCGCCCCAGAACCCACCATCTTCCACCAGCATTGAGATAAAGGACAGTATCTATTCCTTTCCATATCACCTCTGTGTTGCAATAAACTCTCTAGTCACGTTACCATTGTCTCCGGTTGTCTGTCCGTAACAATAGCAGCATAACTTAGGGATGGTTAAGGACTCACCCAAGCCAGCCCTAACTGTAAGCTTTATTAAAGAGGAAATTCTTTAAATTAGTCTTAAACTTCTCTTAAATGTGGAGATGGTGTCTGCCTCCCAAACCCAAATTGGGATCTGATTCCACAGGAGAGGTGCTTCAGCTGAAGGCTCTGGCTCCCATTTTAGGTTTGGAGACTCTAGGAACCACAACACAAGTAACCCTGCATTCTGGGATCGCATTTTTCTAGTTGGGTGATAAGGTACTATGAGCTCTTTAAGATACAGTGGTGTCTGACCATTAAGAGCTTTGTAGGTGAGGAGAAGGATTTTAAATTCTATTCTGGATTTTACAGGGAGCTAGTGCAGAGAAGCTAATATTGGAGAAATATGATCTCTTTTCCTAGTTCATGTAAGTACACATGATACAGCATTCTGCAAATGCTTTTTTTCTGCATAATTTTGAGACAGGATGTTCCTGATTTTTGCAATATTATGTAGGTGAAAATAGGCAGTCTATGAAGTTGTTTTATGTGGGAGTTAAAGGACAAATCCTGATCAAAGATAACTCAGAGATTCCTTACGGTGGTGCTGGAGGCCAGGGCAATGCCATCTAGAATAACTATATCTTTAGATAACATGTCTCTGAGGTGTTTGGGGCCAAGTAAGTCAGTTTTGTCAGAGTTTACCATCAGAAAATTGCAGGTCATTCAGGTTTTTATGTCCTTAAGGCATGCTTGAAGTTTACCTAACTGATGAGTTTCATCTGGCTTTATCGATAGATATAATTGGGTATCATCCGCATAGTACCGAAAGTTTATGGAGTGTTTCCTAATAATATTGCTGAAGGAAGCATATATGAGGTGAATAGAATTGGTCCAAGCACAGAACCTTGTGGAACTCCGTAACTAACTTTGGCGTAGAAAGATGTAGAAAGTATTTGTTATGAGGAGCTACAGAGGTAACGTGTTAGCATGTGCATGTAGCACAGTATGTAATGTAAACACTTTCAGTAATTGAGCCCCCAGGATGTTGGGGTGGAAAGTACAATTTGAAACAGCAGATGATGTGAAACATTGATCAAGCAATTATTTCTGGTAAAAAGACAACAAACCCACTTAAGTAATCAATAGTGTAGTAAGTACTGCAGCCACTGTCCCTGTGTATTATCCTGACTACACATTAGTTTTATCACACCAGTGACACCATAATGAGGCAGCAACCTACCTGGAATAAATTTTATCCTGTAAGTTACCATGTCAACATTACTGAAGGAATTACTGATATTATAAAGTAACTAAGTTGCTTATGTAGTAAAAACTGCTCAGTAACCAAAGTTTAAAAGGTACTGTGAGGACTGTACTGTGTCCATGTTCCAGAGTAACTTCTTTTCACTTGAGAAGTTTTTACTTGTCAAACAATTATTGCCATATTGCTATGGCAATGGCTGCATATGTAGATGCAGCGGCTGGTAGCTCCTTCAAACTTGCTACATTTTTGTTTTAAATTGGGGTTGTTTTTTTTACAATCCTTTTAAAATGCTGTAGAGAATATTGTATAACTTGTATTGTGATCTGTCAATACTGTAATGAAGTTGACTGTGAAACAGAAATGTCTTGTGTTGCTTACAGTCATTATTTATTACCTGTAGTAAAGGATTACCAGCAAAACTCTTTCACATCATCATAGTCAGAGTGATAAATGAACCAAGTTTTTCATATCACCTGTTTGAACAGTGAAAATACATAAAACCTTTGTGAAAGAACATGATATATTTCTCTAATACCACACTTACTACAAAATTTAAAAATGACCAAAACTCTCCTTAAAAATAAAGCACTTCATTCATTGCCAATGAAATGAAAATATAAATTGGGTATATATAATGTTCAAAGTAGTGTAGTGGCAATTTCTTCGGAATAAAGAAACACTCAAGGCAATCACTTGTCTTTCTTTAGGTTTACTTCAAACGTCTGCAGACGGAGTCACAGCAGCAAAAACATACATCAGTATAATCTGCTCTGAATGAATACAGAGAAAAAAGAGCATCAGTTATTTATCCAGTCTTCAGGGTCAGGTTCTCAGTTCTCAGTCCATCATCCCTCCATCGCCATCTTTCCTTGGTCTCCAGTCTTAAGGGTCAGGCTCTCAGTTCTCAGTCCGTCATCCCTCCATCGCCATCTTTCCTTGGTCTCAAGTGTCATCTTATCAGTTGTGTCACCTCTGCCTACCCCCTAATCAGTGTGCCCGTGATGTTGGTTCGGGAGGGTAGCGGTTCTAGGTGGTCCCAGTGGAATTTCTGTGCTCAGAGAAACTCCCCCACGGGACCGCCACTCCCCTCCAATACCCCTGAATGCACAAGGGGAGGAAGGTTTGGTTCACTCACTGATCTCGATCTCACTTGTCTGGTGATTGGCTGCTGGCCCCGGCTTGGGTATTCGTTTGCAGTGGGTGGCGTGGATCCACGTAGCTCTCTCTGCCACCTTTACAGCTGTTTTAGTGGTGAGCAATATCTGGTAGGGACCATTCCACCTGCGAGCCCGCCAGTTTTTTCGTCTGAAATCTTTCACCACAATCCAATCACCAGGCTCCAAGTCATGCAGTTTCCTCTCTGCAACCCTTGGAATGGCTTCTTTCACCTGTTCGTGAATATCAGAAAGCACAGAGGATAAGTTTGCGCAATAGCGTAGCATCTCATCCTCACATTGGCTGGTGTCAAGAAGTTGTCTTTTCACTGGCCCAATACCAGTGTTTAATGGTCTACAAAATAGGATTTCAAAAGGGCTGAGACCCCCCCCCCCCCCGAGACCCCCTCTGCTTCTTATCCTGGACCTCATGTACATCAGAACAATGGGCAGTTCTTTTGTCCAGGGCAGCCCTGTCTCATCACAACACTTAGCAAGCTTGTTTTTCAGAGAACTGTTCTCCCTCTCCACGGCTCCTGCGCTTGCTGGGTGATAAGCACAATGATGTTTTAAATCAATACCAAGATACTCTCCTACACTCTTCAATGCTGCGCTCATGAATGGTGTACCATTATCACTAGAGATCTTATCTGGAATACCCCAGCGTGGGATGATATCTCGTATAAGACTCTTTGCTACTGCTGCTGAATCCTGTTTGGCCGTTGGGATGGCCTCTACCTATTTAGAGAACATGTCAACAATGACCAAACAATATTTCTTTCCCTCACTGGTCTTAACCTGCCGCTCCGAGTGCCCAAGTCCTCTCACATGAGTGAAAATGCCGACAACGCCAAATTGTAGTGGCAATTTTTTTGGAATAAAGAAACACTCAAGGCAATCACTTGTCTTTCTTTAGGTTTACTTCAAGCATCTGCAGACGGACTCACAGCAGCAAAAACATACATCAGTATAATCTGCTCTGAATGAGTACTGAGGAAAAAGAGCATCAGTTATTTATCCAGTCTTTAGGGTCAGGCTCCTCAACCCGGGGAGAAGAGTGTCCCTGAAGTCTGGACATAAGTCACTAGGATGTTTTGTAGTTCCATGTCATCATTGTCAGTGTGCTGTTCTCATCTCGCAGTCCAAACAATCATACAAAGATGAAGTATTGACGCCAAACAATTATAATAACATCTTATGTTATTATATCAGAGAGTCTGTTTGTTCTTGCCATTACAGTAGCAAAGCCATAACTTTTATGTAAACTGTCCAGATCATGTCCTCATGAAAAGGGTTTCTGGTATACTGAAGTCGTGTCAGCTGGTGATGGAGCTATATATATTTAAAATTAGAATAGAATAAAAGTAAAAATAAAAACAATATATACAGTTACTTATATACATAACAGAAAGTTCCATATCATTTATTTATGGACAAAATAATAATGGAAGCCAGACATAACCTCCACTGTTAGGTCTTGTCAGCAGCCTGGATACTGTATGTTTATCATCACTATGTAGGCTGTTAAAATCATTTACACATCCACACAACGTATAATTACCATACATTGTTTGTTAGTTGTCCAGCATGTGTAGAAGTGATATCATGGAACCAGTTTACCGCTGTTATTTACCACTTTGACAGCAATTCTCGTGATGCTTTAAATTTTAACAGTGTCTCCCAAATGTATTGAATATTATTATTATCTTGCAAGACGTTTAGGTGCTGTTATCTGAGATTATGCTTCTCTTAAACCCTATTGCAATAGGATTAACATTACAGGGGAAGGTGGGGAATAAGATATTCACTGCACCTCGGTAATTTAAATCATCGTGCCATTTCAAATTTACAGATGACGTCTGTAATAGACATGGACATTCAGCAGGACAAAGCCAAAAGAGAGGGGTGCTGGAGGATTGAAGATACTGTGTGGGTGAATTTGAGTCACTTTCTCAGAGTCATATCTCAGTCAAATCTTAACACACAGATAATGATATCATTCACTGTGACTCACACTTCTCGAGGATATCATTATCTTCGATGTCCATCACGAATAAACGTCCATAAATCCACTTAGTTGTCTGTATGAACAGCAAACTGCAAAAGTTTGGTAAAGTTGGAAAGATATGCACAGATTCAAACTTCCTGGATCAATAACTCCTAAGCGAAATGATGTTAAAACACAAACAACCTGTCTTTCCTACTATAGTAAGGTAGACAACAAGCTACAACCTAATTTTCACCAAAACGAGCCGTCCTCCGATCTGGACAAATAATTGGCCTCTATGTACAGCCGAGTGCACAGGGGCCGTATAAAAAGTGCAACGCTGAAAAGAGATACTACAAAAATAGTCGGTATACTTCACTCTTATACCGTGTAGTGTCACCAAAATCACTTCACATATAAGTGGTCTCCTGTTGGTCATACTACAACACTCAGTTTGGAGAAATGTGCTTTTGTGTAATTTGGGGGTGTTTTAATATCCAATAAGTTCATTGTTATACAGTGCAGTGTCCCCAAAATCACATTACACATCAGTGGTCTCCTGTTGGTCATACTACAACACTTAGTTTGGAGAGCAGACCCCCGATGGTTATACAAAACCACCTAGTTTTTAAAGATTTTTTGCATAAGTTTGATTAATTTGAACCAGAATCTCTTTAGCATTGAAACCATGTAGGAAGGTGTCCTATTTGCTTTCCACAAACCAGAGCATTGGTTTAGGCTTTATGAATTGACATACTGAACAGACTCTATCCATCTTATTTACTAAACTGCTTCTTCTGTGAAGGATGAAAATTTGGGAGACCATTGAGGTGTGAAGTGATTTAGGTGACACTACACTAAAGTTATTTAATATTTAAAATCCCTAAAATTATGCAAAAGCCTTTTCCTCAAAAATAAGTGTTGTAGTATTACCAACAGGAGACCCCTGATATGTGAAGTGATTTTGGGGACACTACATTGTATGAGAGTGAACTTATTGAATATAAAAAATTCCCCCAAATTATGCAAAAGCATTTTTCCCAAAAATAAGTGTTGTAGTATTACCAACAGGAGACCACTGATGTGTGAAGTGATTTTGGGGAACATTTGACTTCCTTCATTTTCACACAAACATCAAACTGAGTTGATAAAAAAAAAAGTAGACGAGCAGTTCTTCATGCAGAAAAATCTCAGAGATCCACTTTAAAACACAAGGCCGTGGTGGAATGTAATTTACAGTAGGACCAGCAAGTTCACCGAAAACAGCAAGTAATTATGGCTGTACTTTTTACTGGGGTGGGGGTGAAACATCACCCATATACGCCCTCGGGACGGAATTAGAATCACTGACCTATAATTTTAAAATCTCCCCACCTCCCCTAGAGCAATAAATCCCGTCCAAAAGGGGCATTGGTCTGGGTCATACTTCTCCAAATACAAATATTGATGGAATTCCATGATCAATGGGAACTTGGTTTTGAAACTCATCATCAGCTGCATCATCTCTTATAAGAATTTCTTATCTATGTTATTTACTATATCCTGTTAGGACTTGTTGCATCAACAAACCCCCAAATTCTCCACAGGGATCATTAAAATTTCATGTTCTCTAATCTAATCTGAAAGTGTGAAAGATTTGAAAGAGAAAGTGTGACAGAGACACACTGAGAGGTTTTGATCTGTTTTTCCTGTAGCAGGTCATCCTGCTGAGGATTTAGCACTGCTTTTAGAGATTTGTGGGGCTTAATTGGAAAGGCAGGTTCTTTATCTAAATTTTAGGCTGTTTGTTTGTTCATGTTAGGGTCAAGTGGAAATCTCAGGTTGTTACATATATATATATATTTCTAGTCATTTATTTGTTCTCAAGTTATTATAAATTAATACCGTGAGTTCTAATCTGTAGTTTAGATTCAGCAAGGTTGGTTAGTTTACTGGAGTTGTTAATGATGTTGTTATGATGACAGATAATTGCATGATTGTGTATTTGTATGTGTAACTATCTTCACTGCAAGCATTCTTTGGATAGTTACTGTTACAGTTTTAATGGTATTTGCTCCTTACACAGTTCAGATGAACTGAACTCCCACCCCACTCATTTAGCCTGCATATTTATATTTAAAGTAATGGAGCAGGAGCAATCAACACAGGTGAGCACACATCACTCACCTGATATATGTAAAACGTTACAGAGGAATCCCTTTGACTTCTTTGTGTGTAGATAAAAGGACCATACCATGTTTTTACCAAGTTTTATCTCCTTAACTAAAGAATTCTGTAAACATTACACTGTTGCTCACCATTTATCAATGCATGCTCAGAATGTATGTGTCCTGTATGTGCACTGGTTTCCATTCATTTCCGTGTGATATGAAAATCAAATACATCTTGTCTTGACGACAATGTAAAAAAAAAAGCATAGACTTTACTGGACGTCACTGTGATAAGTCTGGACTTTACTTCACTGTGATTACTTCACTGTGATAAGTCTGCTTTTCATACTGTATGGAAATGAGTGAAAGCCAATAGTTGCCTGGGAAGTCAGAAAAAATAATTAAAACCATTTAAAACACTGCAGTTTGTAACATGGTTTGCAATGATGTAAAATATTTGAGTATTTCTATTATGGTCTAAAATATGCAAATGTTGTCCTTTAAGTCTTAAAATCAAATCAAATCATAAGCCACTTGATATGCTGCCTTGAAAAAGCAAACTGAATTAAATGTCAGATAGATTGAAGCAAAAAAAAGCAATATAATTAGAATTAGGCGACGTATAAGATGGTTTATTTCTTAAAATTTGTGGTGATATACTGTAAATGCATTCTATTTATCCTGCGAGTTGGTGATATGAATTAATGATACGTGCAGTCAGTGTCATTATTTTTGCTCTGTAAACCTTATTCATCTAAAATAATACTTTACTTGGCACATATTTTCAAATTACAGTATGTGCATGTCATAGATGTAACTCTGATGAGATGTTATGTCAGAAAGTGGCTGCTAAAAAAATTCTCACCCAGTGCCTTCCTCTGAAATAGATTTATCGACAACCTAATCAACATGAAGTGTGTTTTCATTAAAAAGTAAAATTTAAAGTCTCCATCATCTAATAGCCAAAACAGATTGGGCCCTATCACAAATTAGCCTTGCAGTTCCCAGCTGTAGTGAACTACCCGCAGCCAGAGAGAAAAATGTTTTTACATGAAAATAATTTCTCGCTTTAAATACTTTTACTCTAATTTGAACAAATGAGAAACCAAGGTGACAGGATCATGGGTACTGGAAATAAAATAATACTTCCTCATACCTCAAACTTGTTTTATATATTAAACAGTCAGGTGACCCTTCTTGACAAGACTGATGACATGCAAAGAACACCTCACTTATTATATCTTCACAGAACTTCGGTAATTGTCCACATTAGGTTAGCGATGGCATGTCTCTGCGGTGTCTTTCAATGTCCAAAAAAAAAAAGGGTGCCTTGGCTTTTATAAGTCCACCATGTAACAATGGGAGAGATGTATATGGAATTAATGACACTTGTTCTTTCTGGATTTATGTAAGTTCTTACTATTACCATCCTCCAAACAGAAAGGAATCGGCCTGACCCTGAACATAATGGATGGTTGTGGACTGAATACATGCTACACCCATGGAAGTATATCATTTGGGCTTCACTTAAGATTCCAAAGTAACTCTCATAGATAACTAATGGTATGTTGTCTTTAATCAGACTTTTTAACTAGGACAGTCTGGCAGGGGGAGAAGGGTCTCAGAAAAATTGGGATTATTGAGTTTGAGTTTGTAGCACTACTTCTTTGGAGACAGTCTCTTCTCTTGTCTAAACAAGGTGCACATCACAACTCAATCTAGTTATCCAGTCATTGTTAAATTTAGTTCAGTCAAATAGGAGACATAAAACATTTAATTTCATGCGATTTTTCCCAGGAAAGAACTGACTAGAGATTGTCTCACTCTAAATAACCGCTGAAAGCGTTAATTACTCATTACAGTGCTTTTCAGGAAAAAGTTAGAAGGGGCTTATGGTATGTTCTTAGCTTGGGATTGATGGTTTATCTAGGCATACCTTATGTGGCCACTTCCTAAACCTGCAGAAAAGGCAATGATTATTTGCCCAGAACAATTTTAAACATATATTTATAATTTATTGTAGACATCAATGGGAAAACTGACTGAGGAGTCATACAACTGAAAGTGGACCTTGTGTATTTGTCTCATATCCATTTCATTATTATGACCACTAATAGAAAGAAACTTAATGGAGAGAAGAGTAAATCAATACAAATTGACTTAACAGGACTGTGGGTAAGAGTGGAGAGAGCAGGGGAGGAGGAAAGATGGAGAGAAACAGATAGAAGAAATGGAAACTAGCTTAACACAAGGTCCATTCTGCTGCATGTTTGTATCATATTTACACACTGTAGCTAATTGGACTAACCTTAACCCTGATTGCAACATCTTATTACTCTGCTAGTGGCTGGTTTGTCTGACCAACTCTTTGATCCAGATATCACGTCTGGGCAGACTGCCATGAAATTTCTTGCACAAACATCAGCCCAAAATTTGGAATTTACTGAGCACATTCATGCTCCCCAGAGAATTAACTTTTTCGATATTGAATTTCTCTAGTACCACCCGCAGGTCAGAATGTCATCTGTACATAAGATATCTCAAAATCAGAGCACGTTCATCCTCCCAAGGGGATGAATCTTTTTGATTGTAATACCCACATGACCCCTCTCGCGCCACCATCGGGTTCTATGAGGTATTTATCTCCTTACATTTATCTGGGTGGGGAGTTGTGGCTGACCCCGTTGCTGGGTATGATGTGCTTTTTTAGATGTTACCTCTTAATTATTCATCAGTGCACAGACCTACACTACATAATCACACAAACATCAAGGTGACTGGCAGTTTTTCCAGTTTTCACCATCTTTGGAGCAGCTCCAACATTAGTCTGTGGACGACCTCATCACTAGTCTGTCTCTCTGCTGTTTACCTTAACGAGGGAGTGGTTCAAATTTTCCATTTACAATAAAGAAAAATAACATTCTCTTTATGAATTCTTTGTCAGGGGGATTTTCCTTTTAATTGTAAGAAGATCTTACAATTAATTAGTTGTTAATTTAATGGCCTTACAGTATGTATTCTATTTCTGTAGTGTTGAATTGGGTGGGTGAAAGAGCTGCTAAAGAAATGTCTTTAGTCTGTTGAGATTCAGGTAGGGCAGGTTTGGTTATTAGCAAAAATATCAAATATATTTATGAATATTAATAAATTATTAATATGATAAAAATTATTAATATGGAGCACCACCCTGGGAACAATGACCAAACGTGAAAGGTACAGGATCATTATGGGGAATATCAGGATCCAAACAGTCTGTCTTTTTCTCTGACGTGGTGAGGCAAGGCGAGGCCCAACAAGCCCAACAATTCAAGTCTGAATTTCAGTGGAAGGTTTCAGTGTCCTGTGATCAGGCGGGTGTTGTGGCACCCTCACTTTCACAGAAACATGATTCCCACGCCCCATCACAGCCCTTTTGCCAACCTACCAGGCCAGGGAAGAGTAAGGGCTTCTATCACTCGCTGTTGTCGCTGACGCTGGCACTGTTGCTGGCTGTGATGACAGATTAGAGAATAAGAATAAATCAGAGGTATAAAATGGCTATTTAACTAGTTAGTAATGTAGAATTTCTTTTAAAACGTGTCTTGTTATGTGATGTCTCAGCTAACATTAGCCAGTCAACATAAAATGAAATAGGATATCCTAGTTGTTGTGCTAGCTAACTAGCTACCTCAATCATTCCGAATGCAAGCCAACAAACTTAACGTTAATGCAAACTAATGACTGACCACTGACCAGTGGTGGAAGAAGTATTCAGATCCTTTAGCTGTTACTAAATTAAAAGTTGCTATTGTATCAGTTACTTCCTAGGCTGCTCACACACACGGAAATGACCACAAATTTTTTTTAAACCTACAACTTAGATCTATATCGTGGATACTGGAACAGGGCCGGAGGCGGCAGGGCTTGTGGTGGACACCTCCCACCCCTAGAACCCCCACACTTTTAAAATCACTGCTCCACCCCTGCCTGTGATGGTCTGTGATGCAGTTGTTGAACATTTTGTGTTACTTTGCAACTAACTTCTATAATTCTTACATTTGTTAGTCAGCTGGGAAAAGATCTAGATTGTTTTAACACCTCAAAATTTAGTCCCAGTTTAACTTCAAATGTAGTTTTATTTTAGCAGGTAAACATGAGCAGTAACAGGACCATTCCAATAGTGTGCCCTTTCACAAAATCAGCTGATTAATGGTTAAAATAATTTCTCTTGTGTGTAGCCTGCCTGGGTACTGTCTGCCTGTCTGAAAGGCATCATCACTATAATGTGATTGGTCTCTCTGAGGCTTTCCCCTCCTACTCTCTCTTTTATTGCTGCTCTGTATCCTTTTTCTCATGATAACTCTTGATGAGTTTTCACAAATCTATGCTGTAGTGGACAGCCTTCCTGCAAATATCATAGGTGCAGATATTTTCATTAACAGAAAAGAGAAAAATTACTACATTATCCTACAGTTTTGCTCAGCCATTGTGAGGGCTGTGTCTAGATGACAGCTAATCTCCTCTTTGACAGACTGGTGAAAACTGAGATGCCTGTGATGTGTGAGCTTTCAGGATTCTTACGTTACAATGGTCTGTTCATTGACACAAAGTGCAAAAAGCCTTGCAGATAGTGCAGTAGTACATAGTTTACATGGTGTGTGTGTGTGTCACAGAACATATCCATATAATCCATATGAAAAAGGGCCTTTTGTAGATCTGCTTCAGACTTGAACAAAAGTCATGCATTATCATCTTGTTTTAATAATCACAACTTGAAGAGAGTGTCTGTGTGAGAGACCTCAATAATCCTCTCTCAGAGCTAAGCCACTGATCCAGACAAAGCGATCAGAAGTACGGAGCAGGGTGGAGTGGGTCAGTTGCCAGGTGCATTAACAGCGATGAATAAAGGCCTGGACAGAGGTCAGTGACGCCTTATCAGGAAACAGGAAGCCTCGGGAACACTGGAAGTGGGAGAGGCTAGTGGCGGAGCTGGGCAGGGTGATGTGGGCATATTCCAGAAGAGTTATTTGGACCAGGAGGCTGGGTTGTGGGAGGCCATGCATGGTTGTCTCCATCACCTGATTTACGCGCTATGCCTGGCTGTTGGACTGAGGGTGGTAGCCAGTGTAAAGGCTGAGCGTGGCACCCAGGAGGCTGCAAAACTCAATCCAGATACGAAAGGTAAACTGGGGAACCCTGGTCAGAGACGATGTCTCCAGGGAGGCCATGCAGTCTGAACACCTGACTAAGCATAATTTCTGCTGTCTCTTTGGCAGAAAGCAATTTGGGTAATGGAATGAAATGGGCTGTTTCTGAGAACCGGTCAACAACAGTGAGGATGACAGTGTTACCCTCTGATGATGAGAGGCCGGTGATGAAGTCCAGAGCAATGTGGGACCAAGGGCGATGAGGAACAGGTAAAGGTTGCAGCCCCACTGGAGCTTGGCAAGAGTTCTTGTTTCGGGAACAGGGACAGGCAGTGACAAACTCCTTAGCATCTGGTTCCATGGAGCCCCACCAGAATCACTGCTGCAAGAGAGCTGAAGTCCTCGCCACTCCTGGGTGGCCAACCAGGAAGAATGTCCCCATTGCAGAACCTGGGAGCGAAGACCAGCTGGCACAAAGAGACAATTGCTAGGACAAGTAAGCAAGGTGTTCTGAGAGCTAGTTCTTTACCTTCCTTTCACCTTCCCAGTAGACCATACCAATGACACAGGAAGGAGGCAGAATTTCCCCAGGCTGGACAGGTGAGCCCTCCACTTGGTAAATGTGTGCATCCGGCTTAGTATTCTTGGAGCCTGGGTGATAAGAAAAAGAGAAATTAAAGTGGGAACCTCCCAGTCGAGGACCACTTTTACCTTGGAGGGGTCCATCTGGATACTGTCGGCGGCCACCACGAAACCCAGGAAGGAGACCTTGGAGATGTGAAACTTTTTGGCCTTCACGAAGAGTGTATTCTCTATGAACCTCTGGTGAATACATTTCACATGCTCCAAATGCTCCTGCTGGGATCTGGAGAAGATCAGGATGTTATCTAGGTTAATGAACACAAAGTCATTAATAAAGTCTCTGAGATTGTCATTTGCTGGGGCCTGGAAGACAGTTTGTGGGACTGAACAGCATCACCAGGTACTCATAGTGTCCGTTGGGTGTGTTGAAGGCAGTCTTCCACTCACCCCCGCCTCTTTTATGCTCACCACTAAATGGACTGTACTTGTATAGCACTTTTCTAGCCTTCTGACCACTCAAAGCACTTCACACTACATATCACATTCACCCCATTCACACACTGATGACAGATGCTAACTGCTCATCAGTCCAAAGAAACTAACTAATTATTCACACACACCGAAGGCACAGCCCTCGGGAGCCTTGCCCAAGGTGAGGATTGAACCGCCGCCCTTCCGATTGGTGGACAACCCGCTCTACCACTAAACCACAGCATTCATATACAATAAGAAAATATTTTTATGTGCATTTTTTTTGTGATGTAATTTGTATATAAATCCCAAAATATATTTGTGAATCCTTCTGTGTGCATTCATTAATATTGAGACTGCTCTAACTCCAGTGTCCAATATCTTTCATCCAAAACCAGGCAGAGGTCAAAACCATGCAGGGAAACAAAGAAGGCAAACTTAACCAGGTAAAGGGCAGGCAAAGAATCAAGTTCTGGAAAATCAGGCAGGGGTTCAGGCAGGCAAGAAACAAGAACCCTGGAATACTTAGCTCAATTAAAATCTGGCAGAGGACTAGTGAAAGTGGGCTGGTATTTATACTACTGAGGTAATCAGAGGGAATGTGGAGCAGCTGAGTAAGTGGGTGAAGCAGGTCAGGTGGTGAAAGGGGTATAGGAGGGCAGGAGGGAGTGGCTGGGTCTCTGTGCCTGTCCATCTGCCTCAGAGGTGTCTCACTAATGTGGCCTGAATCTTATTCTTTATGTGAAAAAGTGAGGGCCAACTGGACATGAAATGACTCATGTGTGTATAAAGAACCACAATTAGCATGCAGCACATTAGCAATGAATGTTTTATTAAATGGAGTCAGTCACTGAAAAAGGGTATCTACCTAGTGGGCATAGCAGCAATTTTTTTGTTCCTCTGTAACAGGCTCATATGTTGTTGAGAAACACATTGAAATTTTACATTGATCATTTCCACAATGATCTGGAAAACATTCAATTCAAAAATAATTTTAGCACATTTCCTGATTTTGCAACAAAATTGCCACCTAGTGGCCGATTGGCGGCACATTTTACACAAAGCTCTGGTGGGGGAAGGGAAACTACTGGCCCAAGTTTTGCTTTATAACTTTTTTTTATAATTTTGGAGTATCAAAATTCTTTTAATGACTTTTGATAATGAGCATCTATAGATTCTATGTGCAAAGTTTTGTGCAGATCGGACTCATGTACAGTGGTGTGAAAAAGTGTTTGCCCCCTTCCTGATTTCATATTTTTTTGCAAGTTTGTCACACTTAAATGTTTCAGATCATCAAACAAATTTAAATATTAGTCAAAGATAACACAAACACAAAATGCAGTTTTTAAATGAAGGTTGTTATTATTAAGGGAAAACAAAATCCAAACCTACATGGCCCTGTGTGAAATAGTGATTGCCCCTCCTATTAAAACATAACTTAACTGTGGTTTATCACACCTGAGTTAAATTTCTCTATTGAAATTGAAATCAGGAAGGAGCAAACACTTTTTCACACCACTGTATTTGCATATTTCATTATTTTGCAACAACACTGCCACCTAGTGGCCAATTGGCACTAGATTTTACACAGACCCTCAGTGGGGCAAAAGAAACTACTGAGCCAAGTTTCGTGTTAATTGGACAGACCTATCTGGAAATATAGATATTAATTAATTGTTTCATATTTTGAAAAATATAGTGTGATGGACTTCTTAATTGACCACAGTTTGCAGTGAGGCAACCGTTTGTCACAAATCAGTGGATGTGCTGTGCTGGAAAAAAAATTAGCTCTGTAGGATGTACGGGTGATTTTTTTTTTCTTTTTTAAAGTTTGGAATGTGAAACGTGTAGAAATTTACATTTGTTGTTATAAGCCATCCCCACTGTTATCAATCATTAATAAATGTTATGCATCAACTGAGTCATGACCCTAGATCATACATAACAAATTTTGTACTAATCCATGCAGCCGATTATGAGATATAAACTTTTCGCATTTATAGCGCCAGCTAGTGGCTGATTGGCACCAAATTTTGCAATGAGCCTCGGTGGGGCATGGGAAGGAACTGACTTAAGTTTCGTGTTAATCGGCCAAATCTATGTGGAGATATGACATCATTTCCTGATTCACTGCAACCTATAGGAAGTTGTTCTGATATACTTCTTCTTTTCCTTTCGGCTGTTCCCTTTCAGGGGTCGCCACAGCGAATCATGTGTCTCCATCTAACCCTGTCCTCTGCATCCTCTTCACTCACACCAATTAACTTCATGTCCTCTCTCCCTACGAACACACCTTCCTCCTCTCCTTCTTTGTCTTTGACCAACAGTAGTCCAATTTCCACCGGTACCCTGCAGGTCAACAGCACCGGTGGCAGCCGTTGTTAACCCGGGCCCCGACCTATCCGGTATGGAAGTCATTTTCACGATTCGCATTTTTGATTTGGCATGTGCTTTACGTCGGATGCCCTTCCTGACACAACCCTCTGCATTTATCCAGACTTGGGACTGGCACAAGAAGACACTGGCTTGTGCCCCCTTGCGGTTGCATTAGGAAGTTGTTCTGATATAACTTGAGCATTTTTTGGAGTATCAAAAGTCTTTTGATAATTTTTGATCATGAGGGTCCATAGATTCCACATGCAAAATTTCGTGCAGATCGAACTCATGCCTAGATTGAGTTCGAACAAGTAGGTTTTGCATATTTCGCAAATTTGTGAATTATTGTGATTATACAGCCACCTGCTTGTGGACATGTGTCATTTTCGGAGTCTGAGGTGGGCGCACGGCTCTAAATCACCCCTGTGAATTTCACTTGCATACCTTTTACGGTGTAGACTGCAGTACCAACGGAAAAATAAAAAAATGTAAAAATCTGAACGATTTCAATAGGGTTCCCAGCACCACTGGTACTGGGTACAACCCACTCGGGCTTGGTCCAGGAAAAAACAAAAAAACAAATGAGAACAGACTTTGTGTCTATGCAAATGGATGTTGCGCGTGAGTGTTTTTGTTGTGTGCGTGTGTTCATCGCTGTGTGTGAAAATGCGCATTAGTGTGACTGTAATGCTCGCAGAGCCGTGATGTTGCCATGACAACGCTACAGGCTAAGTGGGTCATCAGGCTCCTGCCACACCCTTGTCGGCATGGCAACAAGGTTGGTCAATTAAACCTGAGCAGCACAATGACTCACACACATACACACAAGCAGACAAACAAACCCCTTTCTTTGTAACAGGGAGGTGAATGAGGGAAAGGATACGTGTGTGATTCTCTTTATCCTTCTCTCACTTTCTGTAGGATTGCCGCTCTGCCTACATAGATAGGGTTCAGTGAGTCGGAGTGGTTACATGTCTGCTTATTTTGAAGACCATGTATGCACATATGAGTGTGTTAAAGCTGATATGAACTGAAAGCTGCTGACATTATTATTATTATTATTATTATATTAGTGGATAGCCAAGAGCTGGGTGTAGCTGAGGTGGGATGAGCAAGCAGTAGACATCACAGCAGGCTGTGATAGGCAGAGACACCTCTCAATCAAGCAAGCAAAGAAGCCCAAAAACATGCCTCTCTTTTAACTGTAATATCTTATTAAAGGAAAAAGAAGATAAGTTAAACAATCGCATAATACAACAGTCCATATTAAATTGAATTATTTGTTGCTACACACCTATTTGCACTGCTCCAGTTGTACTAGAGACATAATGTTAAGGTGTGTATATGTCAAATAATAAGTGCAGGAGGAAAACATTTGCGTCTTTCTAATCCTTTTAAGATTCTATAGTGTTGCCTGCACTCCTAACGTTACAATTTATATGTTTTCAAAGGGAACACATTGTCATGAACACGGATATGTGAGTTGTTGAAGTATTTCTGGACTGAAAACCTTTCCCCAGTAATGTGGCCTTTTCCCCTCACTAAGCGATTATTACCCTTTATCTGGTTGCAACTGCAGCAAATCACAATTACAAAGGCACCCACACAAGTGAGTCATTTTGAAATGCATTGCATTGAAATGAATTGTTGGTGCATCATTCACAGACACTGCACAATTATATAATGTGGGAGGTGGAGAACTCAACATATGCCAAACACAGGAGGATTGCATAGAAAAATATCACAAGAGTGATCACAAGTAAATCTTCACCATCACTGATTGAGAGACACTAAAAATAGCATTAGCAGTAAAAGATTGGATCCATCTAGATTTATTTCCAAGTAGGTTCATATGATTGAATTTAGCCCTGTCACAATCCAATCCAAAACTGTTTGGTACAATGTGGTGCAGTAGAGCAAACATTTCTATTGTAATTCCACTAATGTGGAACTGTGGAATACAGTTGTCTACTCACATCTATAATGGGATAGGAAGAAGATGGTTTTATGGTGCTGACTGGAATATCATTGTTGGTAGCAATTGATGCAATCTCGATGTGTAGAAGGCGTTATGTTTGTCTGTTTAGTTTTTTATAATGTAAAGAGAGGCTATAGAGGCCAATCTGTAAATCTATTGCACATTTTGGATATGTCTCATTAAAACTGCTAATATTTCTGTAACTGAGAATATTATTTTCTTATCTCCTAAGTGCATCATGTAAGTTATGAAATGTGTGTTATATGAAAACAAGTTATAAGGTCACTTCACCCAAATGACAAACAAACTTCTCTTTCTCACTTTCCTTTAGCAGCATCTAGCCATGCAGACAGTTTTGGTTTTATGTGACCAGGTTTTTGAAATTCTGCCTCCACCTTAATACAGTGGAGGTGAATGGAATTCTGTTTGTGGTGCTCACATCACTGACAAATGTATTTCTAAAACAGCAGCAACATCACTGTCCAGAAACAGTGTCATCAGTTTAAAAAAGGACCATTTCCTCAATGAATGGATGGAAAACACGGTTCATACAAGCTTTCTTCTTTGAACAGTGTAATTTTAACAGCTTAGGGAGTTGTAGGAAGGTTATTTTTCCACCTTGTATGGGAGCTAGGTTAGCAATTTCCCCCTTTCATTCTTTAAGCTAAACTAAGCTACATACATCCTGGAAGTATCTTTGTACTGGACACAGAGATGAAACCAATATTGATTGTCTCAGCTCATTGTGGATATGATGGCAACAAACATATTTCCCAAAATGTTATGCAGTGTTCTTGGAAAGTGAGCCACTTCTCTCGCCCGTACCTGCAAACTATAAAAGTAATCTTTTCATAAGCAAATTAATGTATACGAAAACATATTTTTACTTTAGGTTGACTACCAGTCAATGTGCACATGACTACCAGTCATGTGCAGATGCCACAGATTGATGTATGTCCTAGCATTGTCTCAGCAGTGTAAGTGTATTTATGTAATATGATTCAAGCTTTGTTTGTTAATATTACTGTATTTTTCATGGAGGAGAAAAAGGCTGCTAATGAACTAGAGCCAGAGAATTTAAAACATAAACTGATCATTAATAAACTCACAATTAATGAATACACTTCGGGATTCAGTTAGGAAATGTTTCGCAATATTTTTCATGTCACCACTTTCAACGGAGCTGTGATTCTTTCATTACTTCCTCTGGGGTATTCATACTTTGTTAGAACTGGTTTTCATTTATATTTTGTGTCGTCTGTTGGTTTGGGTATGTATAGACATAGTTGGTCTTGGATATTTCAGTTGTTTTATTGATAGACTGTTTGATTTGTTAAATTTTGTTTGAATCAAGCTGTGTAATTCTCTCAAAATTGTTAAGCCTACATAAATTGTTATAGATGTGCCTTATATCATCATTATCATCATGTGATACTTGCTTAAAGATATTCACCATCAGCTTTCTGAATCATCTGAATAGTACATATGAACATTCTGTCGACTTTCGTAGAAAAGGTTTCAGTCGTAGTCATCTGGACAGTGTTTTCAGAATCAAGACGTTTCGGCTCCCATCCGGAAGTCATTCTCAATTGTGAAAAATTGGACGGGAACTGGAAATTTAAGCTAATCTGAGTTACATAAGCCCTGCCCTCACAATTGAGAATGACTTCCGGATGGGAGCCGAAACGTCTTGATTCTGAAAACAGTGTCCAGATGACTACGACTGAAACCTTTTCTACGATAGAACACTCCTGGACGAATGAGGGACTACACCGTCTTATTCTGTCGACTTCTGTAATCATCATGCTACAGTATGTAAAAGATACAGTTAGCATTACAATTCTCTCTTTTTGTGTATGTTTAGGCTGTAAGGAGTGCTGTGAGCAATGTGTGGGCAGTCTGCCGTGGGCCTCTCTCATCGCTACTATTCTCCTCTACATGGGTGTGGCCTTGTTCTGTGGGTGTGGCCACGAGGCTTTGAGCGGCACGGTCACCATCCTCCAGAACTACTTTGAAGTCATCAGAGCCCCGGAAGAAACACTGGATGTGTTCACCATGTGAGAGACTTGTTTTTACCTTAATTTCTCAGGAAGATTAAAAGGACCTTACCTGTGGGTTTTCATGTTTTAGCACAATAACTATAAATTGCAAATTACATTACATTACACTCATGCCACAAGTTTCTCAGTCGATTTCCTATCTTCCAAGCAACAGTGTCTGTTTGTTCCAGTGCACTAAGAAAATCATCTTCCAGAGACTTGAAACTTGCTTGAGATAATCCATCAAAGTGAACAAATCATCACACTTTGAATCACAGGACAAACTTTTCATTTTCAGCTACATTACTGGTAAGGCTGTAATATTTTATCCATCACTTTTGCAATGACAATTGTAGCCTTTTGGGGTTTTAGTGGGCTTTCTAATAAATATACAACATTCTATCAGTTTGGACCACATTTGGCCCTGATATTATATGTAATGTCAGGGCATTACATTAGATGTAAAGTCAGGGCCAAATGTGGTCCAAAACAGTAGACTGCTGTCACTAAGGTTTCTATTCTACTTGTCAATGAGTTCAGAATGTGTAGAGAGCATTTTGTTAATGCCTTAATTTTCTCAGTAGTGAAAGAAAAAACGGATTCAGCAACAATAACAGATTTGCTGATATTGTCAGAAACCAGACATCATGTATGTGCACTTAAAACATTACATCTTGATACACCATTGAGCAAGCTGAATTTTGCACTTGTTCTCCATATCATTTCAAATATTTGATTGAATGAAGCTCTTTGACAGTTTACACCCTTAATACTGTTTTAGTATTTATGCCTATTTCTGAAAAATGACAGAATTCAAAATGAAAGAAAAGCCTGTACAGCACCAGTAAGACTAAAACAGGGAACATGATTCAAGTCAAGTCAATTTTTATTTATATAGCCCAATATCACAAATTTGCTTTACAATCTGTATAGCATACAACATCCTCTATCCTTAGACCCTCAACCCTAAAAACCCCCATTAAAGGGTAAAAAAAGGAAGAAACCACAGGAAGAGCAACAACAGACATAGACAGACAGATAGATGTCATGTGTAATAGACCTACATAATAAAAGTACAGTATGAACAATGTTGGGACAGATTAGTTCATTAATGTGTGTGATTTTTAACTGAACTTTATTAGGAGACTGCATTCTATTTTGTCCCACAATCCTGAAAGCTATTGAATGCAGCATCCCAACCACTAGTGGCCAGTCTGACCTGTGACCCATGATGTCACCAGGTCAATAAAAAGGTGTCAGCATTTGTTCTGTCATAAGCTCATTCCTCCTCGCTCTACGCCCGGACCTTGGGAGGTCTGTGTTACGCAGATCCCCCCCTAAGAACAAAGGATTAGGCCACAACCTGAGTTGCGGCCTAATCCTAAGATTTCTTAAAAAGAAGAGTAAGCAAGCTTTCTTCCTGGCTTTGCCTCCAGCACCACTGCCGTGTAATCTGCTAGGAGCAGAAACACGCAGCTGAACCAAACTTTTTGATCTTACAGCAGCGACAAGAGAGCCAGCGTTAGATTTCTGGAACAAAGTTTAGCACCAATGACTATTGCACAAAGCCTGTCAGCTAGCTTTAAGAAGCACGAAGCAAGTTAATGCCGAGCTGTTAACTGTAAGGAGGAAAACAGACAACAGACCGCGTCCTCTGATCTCTGCATAAACAGACACTGCACAGCAAAAGACTGCATCGGATCACAGTTCTTCCCGGAGAGAGAGGTCCCAGGACGGCCGACGGTCCATCACAGAGAAGCCTAAGTAAAAAGAGAGTACAAAGAGGAGAAACTAGGGAGAGAGAGAGATGAGAGAAAGAGATGGGCATACAGCTGTGCTTGTGGGACACAAATAAACAGAGGGTTACAGAGATGCAGTGGTTTTCATAAAGTTTACAATATTCTCATCGCCAGAACCAACATCGATTAAGTACTAGGCTTAATAGATTTATTGAGACTGAGACCGACCTGACGGAAGGATAATGGTAAGAGGCACAAGGTAATCAAATCAGAATCAGAAATACTTTATTGATCCTCAAGGGGAAACTCTTTCGTTACAGCTGCTCACTATCATGTCAATAGGAATAGAAAAAGAAAATTTTTAGTTAAGATTCTAGCAGCAGAATTCTGAACGATTTGAAGCCTTTTAGTACTGACGTGTGGCAGGCCTGACAACAAAACGTTTCATGATTAGCATAATTAGCATTACTTAGCATACTCACCTATATGGACAGTATTTCAGCAACTATTTGGCTGATTTGGACAACATTGGAGTGGTTTGGGGGGTTATTGAGGATGCTGAATCAATTTCTGACATTTTCAAAATTCAAAATGACCCAAACCAGAAGTGGCCATATTTCAACTCCCAGTGGGCAGATTTTGATGACGCTTCAGTAAATGTAGAAGTTTTAAAGGATGCTGAATCGGTTGGATTGGACAGATTAACTACAACTTTAACTTCAACTTGGTTATAAATTGTAGGATATTTATGAACACAATTATCCAAACGATGCAGAATATGTACATTTTAATTCATAGACCATACACTCTGAGGTGACTCACAATTGAGTATTGGAGGTAACAAAGGCAAGTACCATACTAAACTAGAATAATATGACTATGGCTAAATAATATCCTCAAAAAAAGAGCCACGCAGCATCCTTCTTCTGTGCTCTTGAGACACTGTTTGATGGCATCTTGGATAGCACCAGTTCTTGGGACTTCTTTTAGAGCTGGTGGAGTCATCTTCTTGGGGCCTGTATAATGTTCAATTGACAAAACTTATCTGCTACACAAAGTTTCCCAGCTTCGAGCTTCGTCAGTCGGGATAGTTTTAGCGACATGACCCCACCACCAAGAGTGGCTCTTCTGGTGAACAACTGCTGGATTCTGCACAAACTGAGTGGCCATGGCATGGCACCACCACTGGGTGTGAAGACCACAAGATCAAAATTATCACCCCAACTGTGGATAGGTCCATTGTGCCTCTCCAGGCCAACTGTGTGAAGGTACTTATCTGGGTCCTCATAAGCATATTTGGCAGCTGACTTCCAGAACCATAGGACTTTATCTTAGGTAGGTGACAATGCCACACTCATTTAGGTTCTGAACCAGTTCTGAGCTACCATGCTTATGGTGGGACCCGGTTCGAATCCCCTTCGGGACACATTGAGCAATGACCATCATCCAGTGTGGGTCCTTAGGCAAGACCCTTCACGCTGCTGCCTACCTCATGATGATGTGTGACAATGGAATATATGACATGCCGGCTCAGACGTCGCCCGGCCGAACAAGGTCTGCGTCAGGTGTTGGGCAACCAGGGCATCGAGACGACAAATGGGCTACTGGAACAAGACGGAGATGGGCGAGATGCGATAATAAGGCTCTGTTGGAATGCTACTACTCCAGTAACCCTAGTCAGAGGGGTTACATGCACAGGATGTGGGATGAATGGTTACTTCGAAACCCACAATCAAGGCTTACAGCGAAGCAACTAGTAGCTCAGTGTTCCAACATCCACAAGCGGCAACTGCTATCACAACTTGAGATTGACGAGATACAACACAAATGCTACGGCAAGGGGGAGCCAGGACTACAGGTCAGAGGGGAGCAACCAGCAGCTCCCCAACCAGAGATTGGGTACGAAGCCCCAAAAGAAATCACGCTGAACGAGGCAGCGACTGACCTGAAAGATAAGATCAAGGCGAGGATGAATACAAGGCAACCCCGACACCAACTACAACGGCTAAGTGAAGTACCATCAGAAAGTCTCCTAGAAGATGTGAATGCAGCATTGAGAGCGATCCCTACCACAACCATCACTGAAACCAATGAGCTGATATACGCCTCAGCAGCAGTGATCCTAGAGATGCTTGGCTACAAGAGCAACCATGGGAGCCATGAGAGACAGTACCCACCATGGAAACGAAGGTTGGAGGCAAAAATCAAAGAGGCCCGGAGAGAAGTGAGCCAACTGACAGAGGCTGAGAGAGGTGTAATGAAAAAGCAAGTACCCAAGAAGTACAACCAGATGCCCATACTTGAAGCACTCGAAACTGCCAAACAAAGGCTCCAAGCCTTGGCCAGCCGCCTAAAGAGATACACGAGAGATAATGAAGCCAGAAGAATAAACCGGCTGTTCGCAACTCAACCTGCGAAAGTGTACGCTCAATGGCAGGGTAATAACTGCAGAGCAGACCCACCAAGGCTGGAAACGGAGCAGTACTGGAAAAGTATGTGGGAGAGGGAGGCATCACACAGTGATGCACAGTGGCTGGCGGCTCTGAGAAAGGACCACAGCAACCTCCCTGAGCAGAATCCAGTCACCATCACAGCAGCAGACATCCAAGAAAGAGTCTCAGGTATGAAGAACTTTAGCCAGAACTACTGGCTAAAGAAGTTCCCTGCACTCCATGAGCGCCTAGCAGCACAAATGAACCAGCTGCTAAGAGATGGGACGCACCCTGAATGGCTTACCGAAGGGCGCACAATCCTGATCCTGAAGGATCCCGCAAAGGGTACAGTCCCATCCAACTATCGGCCAATAACCTGTCTCTCCACAACATGGAAGCTCATCTTAGCCGCGATGATGCCTGACATAAGTGGACACATGGATCAATACATGAGCAAAGCACAGAAGGGCATTGGCAGAGGGCTCCTGGTTGACAGAACAGTCACCCAAGACTGCAGAGCCCGACACACCAACCTGTGCACTGCCTGGATTGATTACAAGAAAGCATATGACTCAATGCCGCACACATGGATCACTGAATGCTTAGAGATGTACAACATCAACAGGACTCTAAGAGACTTCATTGCAAACTCGATGAGGCTGTGGAAAACCACCCTTGAGGCCAATGGCAAGCCACTTGCACAAGTATCCATCAAATGTGGCATATACCAAGGAGATGCTCTGTCCCCACTGCTGTTCTGCATAGGTCTGAACCCCCTCAGCCAAATAATCAACAAGACTGGCTATGGATACCGACTCAGGAACGGGCCACCATCAGTCACCTCCTCTACATGGATGACATCAAGCTATACGCTAAGAGCGAGCGGGACATCGACTCGCTGATCCACACCACCAGGATCTACAGCTCTGACATTGGGATGTCATTCGGGCTTGAGAAGTGCAGTCGAATGGTGACAAAGAGAGGGAAGGTAGTCCACACAGAAGGGGTCTCACTCCCAGAAGGAACGATAGCAGACATTGAGGATGGTTACAAGTACCTTGGAATACCACAGGCAAATGGCAACCTCGAAGAGGTAACAAGAAAGACAGCAACGGCCAAATACCTCCAACGAGTGAGGCAAGTCCTAAGAAGTCAGCTCAATGGCAAGAACAAGGCCCAGGCAATAAACAGCTACGCCCTGCCAGTGATCAGATACCCTGCGGGAATAATAAGGTGGCCAAAGGAAGAGATACAGACCACAGATGTTAAGACGCGTAAGCTCCTCACCATGCATGGAGGGTTCTATCCCAAATCCAGCACCCTGAGACTGTACGCTAGCCGTAAGGAAGGCGGCCGTGGACTAGTGAGTGTGAGAGCCACTATCCAGGATGAAACATCCAAGATCCACAAGTACATCCAAGATAAGGCCCCAACAGATGACGTGCTCAGGGAATGTCTCAGGCAATGGGGAAAAGAGGAAGACGTGCTGGAGGAGGGACCATCATGGGAGGACAAACCCCTACACGGGATGTACCACCGGAACATAACTGAAGTGGCTGATATCAAGAAGTCCTACCAATGGCTAGAGCGGGCTGGATTGAAGGACAGCACAGAGGCACTCATCATGGCTGCACAGGAGCAGGCCCTGAGCACCAGAGCGATAGAGGCCCAGATCTACCACACCAGACAAGACCCAAGGTGTAGGCTGTGCAAAGAGGCCCCTGAGACAGGGTGTAAGATGCTGGCTGGAAAAGCATACATGGAGCGCCATAACCAAGTGGCTGGCATAGTGTACAGGAACATCTGCACTGAGTATGGACTGGAAACCCCGAGGTCAAAGTGGGAAACACCTCCAAAGGTGGTAGAGAATGACCGAGCCAAGATCCTGTGGGACTTCCAGATCCAGACTGACAGAATGGTGGTGGACAAACAGCAGAGGAAAGCCGTTGTGGTTGACGTGGCAATACCAAGTGATGGCAACATCAGGAAAAAGGAACATGAGAAACTAGAGAAGTACCAAGGGCTCAGAGAAGAGCTGGAGAAGGCCTGGAAGGTGAAGGCGACAGTGGTGCCCGTGGTCATCGGAGCACTCGGGGCAGTGACCCCCAAACTGGAGGAGTGGCTACAGCAGATCCCTGGAAGAACACCAGACATCTCGGTCCAGAAGAGCGCAGTACTAGGAACAGCAAAGATACTGCGCAGAACCCTCAAGCTCCCAGGCCTCTGGTAGAGGACCCGAGCTCGAAGGATGAGACCACCCGCGGAGGGTGAAGGACAAAAGTTTTTTTATATATACATATAAGAAGATTGTAATAAAATATGCACTACATACACACTGTAATCCCAAAACCACTCCAATATTGTCCAAATCAGCCAAGCAGTTGCTGAAAAATTGTCCATATTAGGTGATTATGATGATTATGCTAATTATGCAAATTGCCCAACATATGCAAGTTAGCTGTTTCTAAATGCTGTACATTTCTAACAAAACTTTGGCGTACGCAACATTTTTGGGTTCACAATGGGGCTCTATAAGCTAACAAATAGACTAATAATTTGGTCAAGAGGTGAAATATAGGAGAGAAGAGCCGAGAACAGAGCCCTGAGGTACTCCATATTTTACAATCAGAAAAGTTTGATGTATTATTATTATTATTATTATTATTATTATTATTATTATAGGAACCACACTGTGTTCTTTCAGAAACCTGGGACTTTAACCACACAAGAGCCAGGCCAGAGATGCCAAATTGATTTTTGATATGGTATCACAAGCTGCACTGAAGGGGCCATCGGGACTCAGGGCTGTCATCCTTACGGTAACGGTCCGACCTTCTGTTACGGAACAGACAGGCAGGGGACACCGAGATGGAGTCAGAATGGATTTTATTTAGATGACAGCCCAAGTTTAATTGTTCACAGAAGTCCGTAGGAGGTAAGATTTACTGGAGACAGGAAATAGCTGGAGACTGGAGAAACGCTTGGAAGAGGGAGAAATGCTTGGAGAAGGGAGAATAGGTGTAATGCCGAGTAGTGTGGAGAGTCCTAGTCATGAACGAGGGCGGACACATACTGAGGTTAGCACAGGGCTTATATGCTGGGGAGCAGGAGTGTAATTGGGAGCAGGTGTGGGTGATTACTGGATGGTGGAGCCTGGCGTATCTATGACAGTACCCCCTCCCACGGCCAGCTCCTGAGGGCCAAAAACCCCCCTGACGTGGTGGTCGTCCTCCACCACGGAGGAGGGCAGGTTGATCCGGGCAACCGGCTGGAGCCTGGACAGGCGAGGAGCTGGGGACCTCGGGTGGACAGCCCGGGGGCTTGACAGGTTCTGAGCTGAACTCTTGCGGTCTGTGATGATGTTCGACCCCATCTGGAGGCCTGGTGGAATGTTTGTGGTACAGGTGGGAGGTCACCGGAGGCCGGAGGCGAAGACGAAGGCTGGGACCCTCTGCAGGCCGGTGGCGAAAGCGGGAACCCTCTGGAGGCTTGCCAACTGGACGGAGGGCCGGCGACGGGACATCAGGACTGGGAGCAAGGAGCTGCTGCGATCCAGATGGGAGAGGAGTCAACTGCGATCCAGCATGGAGTCTGGGAGCGGGGAGCTGCTGCCATCCTGCAGGAAGTGTTGACTGCTGCGATCCAACAGGGGGTACTGTCTGCTGCCAGCCTGCAGGGGGTGATGGCTGCCGCGATCCAGCAGCGAGTGATGGCTGCCGCGGCGCTGGGACTGGAGACGGCAGTGGAGCAGGCGAGTAGCTGGGAAGCGAAGAAGGCGAGTAGCTGGGAGGCGGAGCTTTGGTGCAGGCAAGTAGTGGGTTGATAGACTGAGGAAGGGCCGGTAGAGGTGTGGACTGAGGGCTGGTTGACAAATTGATGACTGGCGGGCCAAACTCCTTCCTGAGGAGTGTTGCGAACCTGCCCAAAGAGTTGAGGACTGCCTCGTCTCGTGCCCATAGGGATCCCGCCCAGCTCAGTGCCGGGCCGACTAGCCGGAGAACTAAGAAGGCTACCTTGGAACGTTCAGTAGGAAACTGGGGTGGATACAGGTTTGAAAACCAGGTAACACTTCACCAAAAATTCCTCGCACTCCCCTGCTGAGCCCGAGAAGGTCCCCGGCTGCGCCATCTTGCTAGCCGCCAGAGGTGTTGAAGGATGGGTGAGGAGATACTGCTGGACCAGACTCTCCAGATCCAGGAAGGGGCCATCGGGACTCAGGGCTGTCATCCTTACGGTAACGGTCCGACCTTCTGTTACGGAACAGACAGGCAGGGGACACCGAGATGGAGACAGAATGGATTTTATTTAGATGACAGCCCGAGTTTAATTGTTCACAGATAGGGAAGTCCGTAGGAGGTAAGATTTACTGGAGACTGGAGATCGCTTAGAAGAGGGAGAATAGGCGTAATGCCAAGTAGTGTGGAGAGTCCTAGTCATGAACGAGGTTGGACACATACTGAGGTGAGTGCAGGGCTTATATGCTGGCTGTGATTGGGATCTAATGGGGAGCAGGAGTATAATTGGGAGCAGGTGTGGGTGATTACTGGATGGTGGAGCCTGGCATATCTGTGACATGCACTGAGATCCAGTAATAGAAGCACTGAGGTGTAATCCAAATCCATGGTAAGACTGGTCCATAATTATTGAGAGACCCTGAATCAAAGTGTGGTTTCTTAAGTAGAGGTTTAACCACAGCAGTCCTAAAGCTAGTGGAGACTTTGCCAGTCATAAGTGACAAATTATTCTGTTGTGTGGGGATACAATTGTAATTACCTTAGATATTTTGTTTTGTAAGACTTTATCAGGTACTTTATGGGAAACTTTGCCACTGCCAGCAGTGGGGATGATAATTAATTTTTTGTGATTCACACATTTAGTTAAAGATAACTTATTAGTAATACGGCGGGGGGAGGGAGACAGTCTCAATGTTATAAACTGGGCTAATTACATTAAGTCCCTAATGTCAAACTTGTGGTAAACACCTGTCTATATACCTAGATAAAATAGCGGCGCCTAATCTCTCAGCAGGTTGAGGCAGTCCCAGAAAGAAGGCCAGTTATGACAAAACCAAATCCCTGCTCACTACAGTAACGAGCCAGTCAGCAGTTCAGAAGTAAGCCTACTGTACATCTCATCATTACTCCGCATGGGTAAGGAACCAGAGACAATTAATCGATGCCAACTCATCTTTCTGGCCAATTCCAACATCCTGACTAGGTTTTCTTTTGTGATCTCTGAATGCTTTATCCTTATGTTATTGATGCAGACATGGACCACAATGTTGCTAAAACTAGTGATGGTGTTTGCCTGAGTCCCCTGCTTCTCCCTACGTGATGCCAGCACTTTCAGATTAGCCTCTATGTTGGAAGCTCTGGGAGTAGACAATAAACAGCGGCTGGCATATTTTAACATAGCAGGTAATGGAGTCCCCTATTACTAGCGCGCGTTGTTTAACCCTGTGGGCAAGAGGCAGAAGAGGCACGCAGGCCAACACGACTACCAATGGGGCTAGTGAGGGTCGAAAACCGGTTTGCAGTCGGGAGAGGTGATAGCAAAGTGGGCAACTCAACCGGTTGCATGCTCTTGCGAGCCTTCCTACACCACTCAACAGGGATAAACTCTGTATCAACTGCCTACGAGGATATGCTAATGCTATCACTAACAGGCTTGCTATCAGGCCTGCGGCTGCCGCTTTCTGGACGTCTAAGGTAACGCTAGTAGAGATGAGCTCTTCTAACAGATGGACACATCTCTCTAGAAGAGACACCCACCCAATCACCATGGTGATTTAGCTGAAGATACATATTAAGTCTACAAATAACACTTCAAGATGCAGTCTAGCATTAAAATAAACAAATACACATTAATCATTGACACTGTGGGTGTGTGTGTGTGTGTGTTCTCTCCACAGTATTGACATCCTGAAGTACATCATCTATGGCCTTGCAGCTGGATTCTTTGTGTTTGGAGTGCTGTTGCTTGTGGAGGGCTTTTTCACCACCGGAGCTATTAGGGATCTCTATGGAGAGTTCAAGATCACTGCCTGCGGACGCTGCCTGACTGCATTCGTAAGAGATCTTTGTAACCAGTAGAATTAAAGTGATACACTTTCAGATGAATAGGGTGCTTGAAGCAAGATGTTTTGGGTAGTTAGCAGTAACTGATTATGTAGTTAAAGTATAAGGCTGGTGATATTATATTTTATTATATTTTTCTTACTGTCAACAAATACCATGAAAAGACCAAAACCAGCAATGAATTGATCCTACTGATTGATTTATCCAACAAGTATTGTCTGTGTTTTTAAAGATTTACGTCCTTAGTCAGAACTAATGGGCTTAGAGCTGAGAACTACCTGTTTTTATGTGCAGCTTCTGCTCTACTGAAGAGACAAAAATAGCAGCAGACTAAAACATCAGATCTGTGTGGAGAGATGAGGAGAATGTAACATTCTTCAAATAATACATTATTTTACATCAATTTAATGGCAAACTCCGCCCAGCTGATGCGACACCAGCGTATGTCGGGATAGTAATCAAGTGGACCCAGTCTCGCGCTGTGAGTCGCAGACAGTTTGTGACTAGAGTGGTAACATTACTGGTAGAGTTATTATGGGATAGAAAATTTGAAAGATTAAGCAGCAAGAATTGATCTCTGTCTGTCATTGGCTACTTGATGTCTTTTACCATGTTAAAATGTAAAACTTAAGTATGGATACATGAAGGCAAAAAGGATTATGTTCTTATATAGGCCATTAAATTTAAGATCATGAGATGGTGGCTATACGTTATTTTTATATTTTTAAAAAAGGGAGTAAAAAAGGCATGTATTTTGAGTTACAATGAGAAGGAATCATCATAATGTACTCCTGCTAATAAAGGGTACTAGACACTGGACACTGACCTGAACATAAACAAATATAAACACATAATTTACAGTGATCTTGATAAAACCACAGACAGTGTGTGGCTTCTTAAAATATATATAATTTCATATTTTGATACATTTCTTATATGTTGTGATTGAAGTTGCAAATGGAACATTATCTGTTGATAGTGCCATAAATAATGTGCCATAGATCTACCAGTCCTATTCTTCAAAGTATAGCTTATATCCCTTATTGAATACTACAGCATGTGATGTTCAGTAGGTTATGGGTTAAACATGCAGAGAGTAAGACAGTTTAATCATTCTGCTAGAAAAGTGGTAAATATACATCAGAAAAAGCTAAGCATGATAGCCATCTTAATCATAATTAGATCTGAGAACGATTAGTTGATTAATCAATCAGTTGTCAACTATTAATTTAATCGGCGACTATTTTAATAATCAAAATGCATTGTTCTGAGTAATTTTTTAAGAAAAATGATGAATTCTCTGATTTCAGCTTCTCAAATGTGGTTTCTGGTTTCTTTAGTCCTCTATGACAGTAAACAGAATATCTTTGGGTTGTGGACAAAACAAGACATTTGAGGATGTCACCTTGGGCTTTGGGAAACAGTGATCAACATTTTTCACCATTTTCCAATCGGATGTAGCACACCTGAGCTAGAGAGGACAGGAGAGGAAAAGGGACAAACAGCACAGGGAACACACAAGTTATTCCCTGAAATATTTTTTGTCTGTGTTAGTACGTCTGATTCATGTGGAGGAGGAAGACAGAAAGAGAGATTGGGCATTGTCCACATCTGCTCAGGAAAGTTTTCCCTCACATCTGTAGTTCTCTGTACAATGGAGAGGGAAGGCTCTCTGGTGCAGGCCTCTGGAGACAGCAGACACACAAACACTGGTCTTTGGCCTTTGAGAGAAAGCTGAAAGGAAAATAGAGAAGAGCAGAGAAAGAGTAGTAAGTTGAATAAAAGGTGTTTTTATGCCTCAGTGTGAAATGATGGAGAAAATTGACACAATTGTCTTCACACCTGTGCAATTACTCACAAACAGTGTGAATTTGATTTATAAGTGTTAATGGCATAATGAGAAAAGCAGGTTGCAAAGAAATATTGTACTTTTTGCATATTGTGTATAAATGAGTCTTCTTTACAGTAAGGAATTATATAAACTAAATGTCATTTGGCCACACCTGTTTGTAATCAGCACCGAATGGTCAATAAGCAACCCTGTTAAAAATCACCTACTAATTCTAATTTCTAAAACTAGTGAATTTTTTAAAGGTGTTTTAAGTGTTTTTAATGTAGTTAAATAACATGTCATTGATGCAAAACACTCATTATGTCCTGCCTCTGTGTTTGCAGCTGATGTTCCTGGCCTACCTGTTCTTCCTTGTGTGGCTTGGAGTGACAGCATTCACCAGCCTGCCGGTCTTCATATACTTCAATGTTTGGTCCATGTGTCAGAACACCAGCTTGGTGGAGGGAGCAAACCTCTGCCTGGACCTGCGTCAGTTTGGTGTGTGCCATGATAACATAAAATATCTCAGAAATAGATGGATGGACATGTCATATCTACCTATTGTCATATCTATTTTTATCATTGAAATTCTGAGTTTACAATCTCTGTCTTGTGTAATGTTCTTAAAGTTATGGCAGCTGATGGTCTTACAGAATGTTGGACGATTCTACAAATCCAGTCATAAGAAAGAAAGTAAGAAATAATTTCTCTGATAAGAGAGACATAGAATCATATATGCTTATACAGTGTTTGCCCCCTTCCTGATTTCTTGTTTTTTTGCATGTTTGTCACACTTAAATGTTGCAGATCATCAAACAAATTTAAATATTAGTCAAAGATAACACAAGTAAACACAAAATGCAGTTTTTAAATGAAGATTGTTATTATTAAGGGAAACCAAAATCCAAACCAACATGGCCCTGTGTGAAAAAGTGATTGCCCCTCCTATTAAAACATAACTTAACTGTGGTTTATCACACCTGAGTTAAATTTCTCTAGCCACACCCAGGCCTAAATACTGCCACATCTGTTCTCAATCAAGAAATCAATTAAATAGGACCTGCCTGACAAAGTGAAGTGATCTATCTAGTGATCTAGTGATTGAGATCTATCAGACTGGAAAATGTTATAAAGCCATTTCTAAAGCTTTGGGACTCCAGCGAACCACATTGAGAGCCATTATCCACAAATGGCGACAACATGGAACAGTGGTGAACCTTCGCAGGAGTGGCCGGCCGACCAAAATTACCCCAAGAGCGCAGTGACGACTCATTCAAGAGGTCACATCCAAAGAACTGCAGGCCGCACTTGCCTCAGTTAAGGTCAGTGTTCATGACTCCACCATAAGAAAGAGACTGGGCAAAAATGGCCTGCATGGCAGAGTTCCAAGACAAAACTACTGCTGAACAAAAAGAACATTAAGGCTCATCTCATTTTTGCCGGAAAACATCTTGATGATACCCAAGACTTCTGGGAAAATACTCAGTGGACTGACGAGACAAAAGTTGAACTTTTTGTGTGTGTCCCTTTATATCTGCCGTAAAAGTAACACCGCATTTCAGAAAAAGAACATCATACCAACAGTAAAATATGGTGGTGGTAGTGTGACAGTCTGGGGCTGTTTTGCTGCTTCAGGACCTGGAAGACTTGCTGTGATAAATGGAACCATGAATTCTGCTGTCTACCAAAAACTCCTGAAGGAGAATGTCCGGCCATCTGTTTGTGACCTCAAGCTGAAGCGAACTTTGGTTCTGCAGCAGGACAATGATCCAAAACACACCAGCAAGTCCACCTCTGAATAGCTGAAGAAGAACAAAATGAAGACTTTGGAGTGGCCTAGTCAAAGTCCTGACCTGAATCCTACTGAGATGCTGTAGCATGACCTTAAAAAGGCAGTTCATACTCGAAAACCCTCCAATGTGGCTGAATTACAACAATTCAGCAAAGTTGAGTGGGCCAAAATTCCTCCACAGCGCTGTAAAAGACTCATTGCAAGTTATCGCAAACGCTTGATTTCAGTTGTTGCTGCTAAGGGTGGCCCAACCAGTTTAAGGTTTAGGGGGCAATCACTTTTTCACACAGGGCCATGTAGGTTTGGATTTTGTTTTCCCTTAATAATAATAACCCTCATTTAAAAACTGCATTTTGTGTTTGTTATCTTTGACTAATATTTAAATTTGTTTGATGATCTAAAACATTTAAGTGTGACAAACATGCAAAAAAAATAAGAAATCAGGAAGAGGGCAAACACTTTTTCACACCACTGTATGTCATAGGGGGTAAAGACTTCTTTTTATGCTGCAGTCAGGTTACACTTTTGTATTTCACTCACTTCAATTCAAATGCATGGAGAGGACAGAGAAAAACATCTACTGTATCTCCCTTGGCTTTCTGGGTACAAGCTTGGTGAACTTTGACCTGCTTTTGAATGGGCGGCTATGACTTGGTGGTAGAGCAGGTAGTCCACCAATCGGAAGGTTAGCAGTTCGATCCTGGCTTCTCCCAGCCCACATTAAGCATGCCACATGGGCAAGAAACTGAACCCCAAATTGCTCCCGGTGTGTGAGTGTATGTGAATGATTAGTTAGCTTTGAACTGATAAGCAGTTGGCATCAGTGTGTGAATGTGATATGTAGTGTGAAGCGCTTGAGTAGTAGTAGTAACTGAGTAGTTGGAAGACTAGAAAGGTGCTATGTAAGTACAGTCCATTTACATTTTGAGCATGTCCACTCTGCTGCTCTAGCCTGAGAGAAACTGTGGTCCATATTGATCTGTGTTGGATGATATCATTCAGACTACAACTTTAACCATTTTGAAAGAAAATCTCTTTTTCTCTTTAAAGTGGAAATGGTTTTCTCGTTATCCACATAATTTCTCATTATCCACATAATGTTGATCAGCCTCTGAATGCAGTCTGTCCATGCATCTTGAGCTCTTTAACCCTCTGAGACCCACATTTAGCATATATGTTTTGCCTGATAAAGTAGTCATTTTTTCAGCACAACCTCAGATAATGATATATATCACTCAATAAAGACTTCTATTCACTATAATGGGGGATATTAGCCCATAAAACAACGAAACAAAATACAAACTCAACATAGAACGTTGCAGACATTTGTTTGGATTGTGCTAGAAGTGGTTTGAAGATTCTAGCTTCTTGTGTTTTTGAGTTATGCCCATTTTTTGGGCAGTGTCCATGGGCGTTTTTGGCCAGGGATTGTCATTGTTTTCCCTGCCAATGCATATCCCTAAATACACGGGGGCATCTGGCATACCTGTTCTTCCTTGTGGGGTATTCTTCCTGATCCTGGAAAACACACACACACACACATACACACACACATCAGATACTGTAGGTCTGTCTGGATAGCTTACAGGGCAAATGGTGTCCTAATACGCAAAAACAATATATCTGCAATCCAAATGTCCACATTTGCCTACTATGTAGCCTACATAATATATCACAATGTATGTATTTCATAATAGCATTACTTACTTGTCCTCGTAAGGATTTATACATCGGTGAAATTCCTCTCATCCTCTGAATAGCACGACTCAGGCGCAGAATCGTCATTGTCATTTTCTTCAACAACTCCTTGAAAAATTAGCTCCAACGCATCAGCTGCACTAAATGTCATTTTTGCCATGTCTTTGTATCTTTGTATCTCTTTGTTTCTGTACAAACTTTTCCTCTCTGCTTTGCTCCTGTCCCGTTACGATACACAAAACAACACGCAGCCAAGCCTCTGAATCAGGCATTCCAATTGGCTGTGACGTCATCCACTGTAGCCAATAGAAGTGTCCGATTCAGACATGTGAGTAATGACGCTCTAAAGACAACATGATATTTGGGAGCATATACGCCCCCGTGGGTTTCTGAGAGTGTCAGTGAAGAAATAAAGGTCCTCATAATCCTGGACACCAAAAGTTAATGACGACCCACCAAAATACTAAACTGGCACATACGATGGAAAAACCTGTGTGCGCGACAGAATTGCCAAATTACCAGTAGAAAGCCCACATGTGCCACAATAAAGCCCAGAATCTTCCACCTACTCAAAAGGACTAATTATGCTGAGCTAACCTGGACTTTATTAGTGGTTTGACAGAAAATTATTGACATGAATGTATCTGTGTTTATTAGTTAATGTTGGTAGAAGGCCTGTGGACTGTTTGTCTCAAAAGTGGTATTCCAGCGATTACACAGGTGGACCTGTGATTTGAAGGTTAGACATGAGTACTAGGAAAACGTGGCTGTGAAAGTGATTGAATAACTGTTCCCTTTCCTCAGCAGTCACTATTCAGTTGCCCTTGGCACTTCCCTGATACCATGAGAAAGGCTTTGTTGTTTTACATGTGTGCCTTTTTTAGGTCAATACCAATTTTACTTTTTAACAAAACAAAGAGTCAACTAAATTTACAATCAATAATTTAGAAAATATAAGAAATGTCAGAAATGTAATTTCAAAGTCCAACTATACAAAGTTTTGTACAGCTTAAAGTTCGATGTTTAGCTATGCGCCCTTACATTTTTTTTTGGAAGTTTCCAAAGTGAAAACTTTGAGTAGAGTAACCCTGTTTAAGTGCAGTAACCAGTGTACAGATTAAGTGAACCATTTCCAAAAGAGCAATTACAAACCAAAAGGGTTTTTAAAAAGTCATTGGGCTCACAGCTATTTGGAAAAGAAAAAAAAAAAAAACCAAATAAATAAGCATCCACCATAATCTCACAATAATTACTCAATGTAGAATTTAGAGTTTGATTTTCACAATACAAATAATTAACTTTGTCCATGTGGGACCTTTATAAGACAATGCACAACTGAATACACTGACATCAAGATTTAAATAGAACTGTAATGAAATAAGCACTAATTTCACTATTAATCTATTGCACGGTAAAGACTTTTGGGACAGCAACATTAACTTCCTTTACATTTGAGAACAGAGTGGTTTATGGTTCAGTTTAGTATCTATGATTTCTGACACCAAATTAAACCATCCAATTAAAAGACTGATTCATTCTAGTTATACACCCTTGTACAAACTGAAAGAAGTAGTTAAGTAATGAAGAGTTTGTGTTTTTAATATTTCTGTTTATCAGGAGCGGTGACCATCTCTGAGGAGAGGAGGGTGTGTACAGGATCTGAGAAGTTCTTCAAGATGTGTGAATCCAATGAGGTAAGAAGAAACAGGGGAAATTTGAAGTGATACAAATGAAAATATAATGATTTGTGACCTGTTTCAAGACAAAGAGCAGAAAATAACACTTGTGTGTTACAGCTGGACTTGACCTTCCATCTGTTCGTGTGCGCACTGGCAGGAGCAGGAGCAGCCGTCATTGCATTGGTGAGGATCATCATATCTGACTGACAATGGGCCTGGAGTACTAATTGGTACTGATTGGTATGGCCTCCAACCCATGAGTCAACTTTACAATAGGAAAAAAATGGGTGCATAGCTCACTAGCAATGTCTAGTATTGTACTGTATATGTAATGTGTTTTTTAACCAAAATGTTTTGTCTTTGAAGTAGTATAAATTATAGAAATAGGCCCCATTCTCAAAGCCACCTAGAGGGAGACACAGAGAGAGAGAGAGAGACAGAGAGGAGTGAATCTGCTCTTTTGTGTCTGCAGTAATACAGATATTAGAGGTGTGGAGAGGATTAATTCTGACAGATATCCTTCTGTACACTGTATGCATTCAGCAGGTATTTACTAACCTGGGCCCATACTGTTACTTAATGTTATCTCTCTCTCCTGTCCACCACAAGTGTAAAAAGCAGAGCATTAACATCCATCTATTTTCTGTAACTGTTTATTACTGCTCAGGAGGTTGGAGTCTATCCCAGAAACATTCATCACTTCCCCCACAGTTTTCTTCCAGAGAAACAAATTGTCAAGCCTTTAAATGCTAAAGAATCTCAGCAGAATGAGGGACATCAAATTTGACAACATATATTGAAAGTGATCAGATGTATTTCTGCTTTGCGGCAGCTAGTATGGTAGGTTTTCCTCCTGCTAGTGAGATGTCAAAGCTTAAGAGAGTATATTAAACAGGGTAATAAGCCAAAGAATTCCTATCAAAGTTCGATGTTTATTCATTAGGCTCTTTACAGTATTTGCAAATCAGTTTTTATGACTTGATTTGGCCTCCACAATGAGAAGCAATAGTGTATGGTGAGCATGCAAAAAGGGTGTCTTCATGATGCATTTGTGGAAGAGAAAGCATTCAGAATACTACAGGTTTATTCAATTACTAATGTAATTTAAAAAATCACCTGGGAAGAAAAAGGAAAATAAAAGTAACAAAGGTTTGATGAATGGTCTATTCAGTTCAATTCAAAAATACCTTAGGGTATTAAAGTTGGGGGCATCAGAAACAAGTTGTAAACATCTGACTAATACCTTTTAATGGCAAACTTCTTAGCAAACAGCTGCCTATTTACACATCCGGCAGATACGTAGTAACATTAGCATTCATTTGGAGTCATGTTTTTGTCCACCTGATGAATGTAAGTCCAGTATTCACTCTCCTTTTAGCTCTCTTTTGGTCTCCACCAACTCCTGAGGGAAATATCTGGCTTTATAGCTGTTAAAGACACAGTTAGCAGTGGAGCACCACCGTGTTCACCAGCTAATTGCTAAATGTGTCTGTCTGCTGTTTGGTGCAGTTAGCGTGCATTAGGTTTTTAGAGCTTTTTCACCGACAACAGCTGCCTGCTGTGGCCAAAAGTAAAGTGGCAGGCTGGAAAACAAAAACGATGAGCTGAAATAAGCTATAAAGCTCTGTAGAGCTGACAGGACTACAGAGTCCCCTTTTACATACAAGTAATGAAGTTATCCATTGTTAATATAAAAATTTATTATAGCAGTATGAAGAGTAAAAACTCTTGATTTTTATTTACTTTATATATGACTTTTTGGGGGGGCATTTTTGCCTTTATTTGATAGTGTAAAGAGACACACATAGGAAATAAAATGCGGGTGGTGGTGAGAGAGCGACTGGAAGATCTAGAGAAAATGAAGTATTTCATCTTTAGAAAAGACTGTTGCCTTTTCTTTGTGAAGTTTAATTGGCATACATAGTCTTAGCAACACTTGGCTTTTGTATTGTACTGTTTCCTGTTGGTAAAAAAACGGTAAAGTTTGTCGTATTTGTGTTTTGTTTTATTTGTATAATAGCAGCAATGACCATTAGTATATAGTACATACTGTATACAATTAGTATGCAGTATGAAAGCCATATTTGAGATTCCGTGGTGGCTGCTACACTGTATTTTACAGAACTTAATACAGTACATACTTTTATTAAGCCTGACTTTTCCTCTCCTTCTTCAGGTCCATTTTCTGATGGCTCTAGCTGCTAACTGGGGCTATCTTAAGGATGCTAGTCGGATGCAGAAGTACGAGGACATCAAGTCTAAGGAGGAGCAGGAGCTGCATGACATCCACTCCACACGCTCCAAAGAACGCCTCAATGCCTACACATAAACACATACCTACGAGAAACGACACACCTGTCAGACACACACAAGATGATACATGCAAACACACAGGGCCTGACACAAGTCTAAGGATAGCAGAAACATACAGTATATACATGAATGAAAAAAACAACATAAACATACATTCAAAGACACAATTACAGACACTGGTAGGCAGAAATTAGATGATAAAAAAAATGATGAAAACACAGACACCATCATAATCCTCGTGTCTGCAGTAGATCACTGGCTCAGGTGGCCTATGTTGACACTTTAGCATCCACTATGTTGGTTTGTGCCATACATAATTTACATTTCATTTCATTATTAACCCTGACTTCGACTTTTGAGTGTAAGCCTTTAGCTTTACCTTAAAAGTGAAAGCAGGGAAGTGGTGATGGTGATGAGAGATTGTGTACTGCTAAACCTCACTGAGACACTAAATACATGATTACTCAATTAAAATAGTTTAAACATCAACTTTAATGAGTTCATGATATTTCACTCTGAAGATTTCTTAGTACATTTACCTCAGCCTTTTTGGTGCCCTAAGCACACCATCCCTTTCAACCCCCTATACCCCAAAGTAGCTTTGCAGTGTGTGAATGTGCAGAACAATCAACTACAATTGGTCTAAAATCACAAAAAGAAACAATGGAATAACCACAAAAAATTTACTAAAAAAATTAGCGAAACAACAAAAAGCACAGTGCATGTAAAAAAAAGCACAAGAAATATACAAAATAATAACACTTTAATAAATACCAAAAATAAATAAATAATGAACAGAAGAACCCAAAGAAATTTCATATTTTAATGTGCTGGTTTGTGGCCCCCTGGTGGCCTTAAGTATGTAATTATTTTTCCTATGTTTGGGCCAGCTGTGCTTTTTCTTTTAAAAATGCCAACATTTTCCTAAAAGGTTGTTTCTTTGTGTCAGTCTAACTGACTTGCCATAACTCATGCTAAACTGCTGTATGGAGATCATCCCAGCTTGGTGCAGAACTGCTATGAGCTGCTAGCATGAAGCACTAAAGCCAACAATCTACAGCAGACACATGACTGACTTTGGTGTCTATGACCTCATCATTTAATGTGGGAGCCATCCAACAGGACAATATCACTGTATCCCCTCAACAGCCTCAATAGGCTACCTGCAGTACAAAAATCACACGTGATTCATCCACACAGACACACACACACATACAGTGGTGTGAAAAAGTGTTTGCCCCCTTCATGATTTCTTATTTTTTTTGCATGTTTGTCACACTTAAATGTTTCAGATCATCAAACAAATTTAAACATTAGTCAAAGATAACACAACTAAACACAAAATGCAGTTTTTAAATGAAGATTGTTATTATTAAGGGAAAACAAAATCCAAACCTACATGGCCCTGTGTGAAAAAGTGATTGCCCCGTAAACCTAATAACTGGTTGGGCCACCCAGCAGCAACAACTGCAATCAAGTGTTTGCGATAACTTGCAATGAGTCTTTTACAGCGCGGTGGAGGAATTTTGGCTCACTCAACTTTGCAGAATTGTTGTAATTCAGCCACATTGGAGGGTTTTCCAGCATGAACTGCCTTTTTAAAGGTCATGCCACAGCATCTCAATAGGATTCAGGTCAGGACTTTGACTAGGCCACTCCAAAGTCTTCATTTTGTTCTTCTTCAGCTATTCAGAGGTGGACTTGCTGGTGTGTTTTGGATCATTGTCCTGCTGCAGAACCCAAGTTCGCTTCAGCTTGAGGTCACGAGCAGATGGCCGGACATTCTCCTTCAGGAGTTTTTGGTAGACAGCAGAATTCATGGTTCCATTTATCACAGCAAGTCTTCCAGGTCCTGAAGCAGCAAAACAGCCCCAGACCATCACGAACTTGGGTTCTGCAGCAGGACAATGATCCAAAACACACCAGCAAGTCCACCTCTGAATGGCTGAAGAAGAACAAAATGAGACTTTGGAGTGGCCTAGTCAAAGTCCTGACCTGAATCCTATTGAGATGCTGTAGCATGACCTTAAAAAGGCAGTTCATGCTCGAAAACCCTCCAAATATGGCTGAATTACAACAATTCTGCAACGATGAGTGAGCCAAAATTCCTCCACAGCGCTGTAAAAGACTCATTGCAAGTTATCACAAACGCTTGACTGCAGTTGTTGCTGCTAAGGGTTGCCCAACCAGTTATTAGGTTTAGGGGGCAATCACTTTTTCACACAGGGCCATGTTGGTTTGGATTTTGTTTTCCCTTAATAATAACAATCTTCATTTAAAAACTGCATTTTGTGTTTACTTGTGTTATCTTTGACTAATATTTAAATTTGTTTGATGATCTGAAACATTTAAGTGTCACAAACATGCAAAAAAAATAAGAAAATAGGAAGGGGGCAAACACTTTTTCACACCACTGTAGATGTGGCTGAATGGTTGGTGTTGTGCAGGTAGTGTTGTATGGTGATGTCATGCTGTGTCGTGTCGTTTCGCTACATAATGATGACAGGTATTGTAGAGAAATATGGTTCCGCAGGAAATTTGTACCTCCTGGGTACAAATAAGTAGCTTTGCTAAGTTTTCCTCCCCTCCCCTCTCCTTACTCCTCCTCTTTCTCTACTCCGTGACCTCTTCATCTTGAGCCCAGTTTCATTAGTTGTTCCACATAAAGTTACACATGTCCCACAAGTGGCCATTAGCAGGACAGGGGTTGGGTTTTTGAAATAAAATGCAGTTAATTTTATTTAATAGTTCATAATAATAATGAAAACCATATATTGATTTATAAAATATCCAGATCCAAATTAAACTAATATTGCTTTATTTGTATTGTATATCAGATGTCAGGCTCCTTAAGCTCACTTGGACTTAAAGTAAAAGCACTTAAGATATCGGTGGGGATTTCAAAGAGGCCATTTTAAACAACTAGTGAAACAGGGCTTCGTGTCCTTCCCCCTTCATTCCCAGTTTGTATAAACTTGTGATTTGTCCTCAGAAACAGCACATCTTAGCAGCACAATTTTTTAAAATGTGTGCCATGTTCTCATCAGTCTGATAAATAATGTTTATCGGGGGGGGGGGGGTGTTATATCACTGTCACATTTTCATGCAATGAGTCTGTATTTCAGTGGTCCTGCACATTTGTATTAACCAATCATCTTGACAGTTTTAATTCTCTCATTGTCATATTTCCTTTTTATATCCTAATGTGACCAAAATTATCATTTATTTGTAAGTTGAGTTTAGAAAATCACTGAAAATTAACTAATCAGTTAAACTAGTCAACTTGTCATCGGTGATGAACAGATAATTACTTTGAATTCTGGGTGGTGTCTTGGTTGTGCAGGAGTGGTCTCATTGAAGTTTGTAAAGGCAGAACTTTTTATTTTTTGTCTGAGCAAGATGTGTTTCAAGCTGGAGGATCCATTTCCCAAAAGCATTTTAAGGTGTAGATATTTGTAACCGCTTATGAAGAGTTTGGTTGAGTTTGTGAGGTGTTTGAAATGGATGATGTTGTGGGATGGAGTGGTGTAACTTGAGAGATGGGAACACTGAATTATAAAATTAAAAAAGGTCTGGAGGTGCTAAAGGAACCAGGAAAAAGGAGATAAAACTCTCCATTAATAGCTGCATGGATTTGATTCAACTGTAGTAGTGTTATCGGGAGTGAAGACCAAGATGAATGATGTCCCAGCTAATAAGCTCGTGGTTTAGGAATGATTTGCTTTACTGGATAGGTTTGTGGCTGTTCCCAGTTTATATTTGGTGTCCCAATAATCTCCTCAGGTGCTTCTATATTGGATGCTGTATACTGTATTAATTTTGGATCAGCAGAACTACACTTGCTGGGATGCAACTTTAAGTAATCTGCTCGAATTGGATCTTAAGGGGTTTCAAAAAAGATAATCAGAATGATAAAATTTTAGTTTGAGATTTTGATTTTCAATTCCAATTATAACCTGAAGTTTTACTTGCTACTCTTTTTAAGAGGCCGATTAGACTTGTTTTAGTTCAAATGCCAAAAATCAGACCAATGAATGGTAACAACTTTAAATTTAAGATTAAGATTTAAAAGATCGAAACTTGAAAATTAAAATACTTTAATTCTCTGTCATCAGTGTGCAGGGCTGTTATCTTTGTATTATATGTTAAGTCATGTTGAGCCAACCATTAGAATAAGAGGATTGCATGTTATGTCCTGGTTCTAGCTGTGAAGGAAAGTGATGATTCTCTATCTGCCAGTAGAGATGACTGAGAGGGATGATTGATGATTAAGATGTTGGTGATAGTAGTGATGACACTGGTCACTGAATGGTTTGATTTGATGAGACTACCAGCACAACAACACACATACACAAATACAGACACACACTCCACCACCGTCATCACTCTGACCACTGTTCTTTGCTTTTTTATTTTTCACCAATAACATTTCACTGTTTCATTATCAACTTATAATCTTTGAAACTTTTTAAAATGTGAAATCATTTAATTAGAAAAAAAAGAAATGTGTTTTTTTCTTTTTTTGTGGGCAGTATTAAGCACTGTACCTACATTAACTCTGTGAAGATATACATATACTGTATGTGAAACAGTTGAGGTGAGCAGCCAGGAGAATGACTTCCTATTGGTTACAGAGTCCTAATGAAGGTGGTTCAGTCCCAATCGCCTAAGTTTCTACTCCCAAAAGAGAGTTGCATTTACACATGCATTTACAAGATATGAGGTTTTTGCAACACACTGGTTATTCAAAATTATATTTAAAAAAAGCTATTATATAAAAAACAGATGTGTGCCACAAATGACTAAGGTTTGAGTCTCTGCAAGATGATTTTCAGAAGGTAGTGGATGTATTGGCTGATTTAAAGTTAGTGAAAACACAAAAATATCTAAAACTAATGGTGTATTTTAGAAAAGGTTCAGCAATAATGTGAAAACATCGGTATAGTCCGTTAAGAAGCAGAAATGGTCACAATAGTGCACCTCAGCCTATGATAAAATGTGTGTTTGTTTTTTTCATATTAACGACCATGAGCAAATCAGAGCAGTGTCAAACAGTTTAATGACTATGTGACCAAATCTCATGGCTGTCTGTTTGATACTTAAGGCAGTTTTAGTCAAGCAGAAACTATGAGGTTTCACACTTGTGCAGAGACCAATACAAATGCCAAACTCATGGAAACAGCCAGTCGACAAAACATGCAATAACACATTTAGTGGCTGGCTATACAAGTTGTGCTTGTCTGGGGTTTTCTCGAACACCATGTGAAATCTAATTTCTTACAGGATGATATTGGTAAAACAGAGTTTAAATCTGGTTCTTTGTGTCGTGTAATTGCAGCTGAATTTGACAAAGATTTAAAAAATAACATATCATCAGTGTTGATGAAGGGAGACTCCACCAGACTCGTGTCTTTTTCAGGTGTGTCTCGGCTGCATACAGTCAGAATTTTTAAGGGTCTAGTTTTACAGTATTCTATCATTTCATTGCCTGACAATGTATGTCTTGTCAGTGTTTTTAACCTCAGATAAAAGAAAAAAAATAGTTTTTTGTGCACTTATTGACCATTGTGAGCTCTCTGTGTCTCTCTCTTATTCTTGGTGTGTAAGTGCATTGAGATCTGCATTGTGGGACCTGTGTATAGTCTTGCAGCATTGGTTATAACTTAAAGAAATAACAATGATGAAAACGAATTAATTCATAATAGTGAAGATAATCTTATACTAGGTTAAAAAAAGACAGTAAATCTAGTTGTTGTTTGTGGCATGGTTATGCATTCAATGGTCATAATTTTAATGTTTAAAACAATACAAATAATTATTTTCCACTGGTGCTGTTCTGCTGGGTTTTTCTTTTTTACTTTTTCGTTGTATTGCGGTTCCTGTTTCTAATGGTGTTGCTAGCTTGCTTTCTTCAGTTGTTTACCACCAGAGCAATATATTGCAGCAGTTTGACGAAATCAAGACGTAAACGAGAAATATGTACCTGTAACTTTCTGGCATACAAGTGCATGAATCTATGATTGCAAGTCTTAAGTGATATGATCATGGTATTCTATATTGTTTATCCTAATAAAGCAGATTTGCAGATGTGGTATAATGTATTGCTCTGGCCACCCATTATCCTGCACCCACCTCTGCTCACATCCTATACTCACTCATTCTGGCCGTTTGACACCACAGCTCTGGATGTCCAATTAATTTTTTTTTTACCATATTGAAATTTAAAAATGACTCATTTCTGATTTTGTGTATGCTTGAAACAACCCGCATGTGTGCACAAGAGTCAATGATGCATAAGTAAAACTCCATGATTTGTTGCTAGGCTCTATACAGCCTAGCAACAAGCACAATGGACGCTAACAAGGCAAAATAATAATTCAGGCTACTTCCAAAGCATATTTAGAGCTGCACAATGAAGCTTCATTGTAGGCTGCAGTGACTGAACACTGGCAGATATCCTCTTGAAATGGATCTCCACATATGGATATGGCCCAAAATAGAGTAGTTCTACTAGAGTAGAGTAGTTTTTCATTTTAGCAGAAATGTCAAATTGGGTCATCTTTGCCAGGCGGTGTAAATGTAGCCTAAATTAAGCCAAAGCACCTAAAATCTGATCTTTACTGTTTCAACAGCCGTGAGCAGATCAGGCTGCTGTTTAAATCAGGAAGAGGATGTGAGCTGCTCGCACTCCATTTGTTTAAGTCTCCTCATTTACTCTCTAACCCACATCTCCTTGTAAAGATGAATATGTATATTGACACATACTAATCCTGCGTCCTTCTTGTCTACCCACTGACCACGGCTGAACATGGACTCACTTTACCATTCCATGATCCTGACCGCACGTATTTGTGACAGGATTGAGAAAACTGACCATGTCAGCATAATAAAGCATGAATTTCAATAACATGAAATCTGATTTCTAACCCTCTGTGAGAAAGATTTGATCTGTTTTTGACTGTTTTTGCAGCAATAAAACCTCAGCTCTGTATCACAGGATGAAAAATCAGATCCTCTGTGCCTGAACAAATTCAGCTCTTGTCCATCATGAACTGAACCACAGATCTAAAAGCTGATGTCAGTCTGTGACCTTCAACTGAACATCATGTGTTTCAGATCCATGCATTATGTCAGGTTGGACATTTTGGACGTTGGGAGTAGTTTTTTCTGTTTCTCATAGTATTCTAGACTTTTTGTATTTCACTCTGGTTGCTTAGTAGCAGGCTTTATCAGATTCAGTCCTTAATTTTTGTATATATCTGTACCAACAGTTTGGGCAGACAGTGGCTTTTTTATTTGTAAAGACATAAACTTGCTTGCATATATAAATAAAATGAAATAATACACTTGTGTACTTGTTCAGAAGGGAACATTATGAGTTTGCATCTTCATTTCACATTATAAAACATTTGTGGATGTCTAAAAAGACATTTACTTAACTTAACATTTTACAGAATTCTATTAATTGGTTAATGTTATTATAACAAATAATCGATAAGGTAAGTGCTGTCATAGTGCACTGGTAAAAATGTGAGCATTTGAAGAGACAATACTTGTCCTGACTCCAAGTTTGAAGATTGGGTTTTCAGCCACATTCAAAATCCAACACATCTACCAAAATGTGAAAGCACAGAACAGTATCAGTTTTGGTGGCTGTCTATTAAAAAGAAAGGTGACATAATCAACACTTGTAAATCACAAGAAAAGGTATATGCATGTATCCCAAAGGATGTGGTCTTTTTGTGTGTGTAGTGATACATGTAAGACACCTAATTACAGTTACAAAGCTGTATTGTAGCTCCATCTTACCAACAGAGCAGAACTCATCAACATTCAATACAGGTGCAACAGTGTGAACCTGAACACAATGTCCACAGTAGAGTGAAATGCTGCTCTGAGGCCACATTCTGATGGAAATGTATTGGAAAGTCCCAAATTCTCCAAAATTCAGTCAGTCAGGAACTTGTACACAGGTACAGTGTTTGCACTGAAGAATATTCTGTAGCGCTGCCAAATGAATACAAACAGCACCGGATTCTGGGGGAGAACACATTAAAACACCAGAGGGTTCTACAGAACAGAAGCAGCAACACCAAGGTTTCAGTTCGATTGCCAATAGGTCTACCCAACTAGATTATTGAATGGGTCTAGAAAGTAGTCCCAGAGTTCTTCATCTGTGGAAGAAAAATAAATAGAGAGATTGTTTTTCACAGGCTGAAAAGAAAAATGTAAATATGTAGTTTGAAAGGTCCACATAGATTGTGTAGATAGTGACTAACCCATGTAAAGAAACAACTCATTATAACCCTCAAATGTTGCAACGAGTACCAAAGCACAAGGTAATTTGGCACGATGCTTCCATAACAATCTTAACATAAGCTGAGAAAGCAGCTTTTAGCCACACAGGATTTGAACCCACAGTGCCTCTATTGGATATGACAGATTTGTTACCATTACACCTCAAGAGTTCAGGAATACAGTTGCTTCGATACGCTCAGCCAACAACCATTTCAATTCACTTCACACAAACAACCCCATCATGTAACTAATGTGTCACAGCCATAATCATAACAACCAAATCACAGCCATGGCTACAGCCACAATTACAGCAACAGCCAAAGCGTCATCCCATGGCTATAGTCATAATCACAGCTACAGTCTTAATCAGCCTCGGCAGCAGTCAGTTTAGAGCTAGGTTAACTAGCTCTGCTATTTATCTTTCTAGCTGCAATAGACAGACTTGTGCCTGAGCCAGCCACAGCTGAGGGTGCGCCCACTCACGCTGTGCTCACAACCAGCGGTTGTCACAACCAGCAGTCTACTACATAATACATAATACTATAGAGCTGAGCCTTTCTCTATGAATCAGAGGGAATTTAAAATGTATTGCAAGGTAATGCAAAATATTGAGAGGGAACGCAAAAGAATTACAGAAAAAAATTTCCTACAGTGATTTTTCAGGGGCTCCGCACAGATGCTGCCCAGCTTAGCAAAACAGTCAAAGTTGTCAGTTTGGATAGTCACCTCCCCAATGTTAATTCCTTCACAGTGCCACTCCTTCAAACACATTTTAATGTAGTGTGCTAAAATGTACTGGCAGCAAATCTACTGGGGTTTTTCTCATCTGCTGATGTAATAGCAACACTGCATACATTTAGTACATACATTGAGCTCAGCGGAAAGCGGTAGGACGTGCGCCATGAGGTTGAGGTACATGGCAGCAACAAATGAAACTGTACAGTACGTAGACGTGTCATCCCTGTATCCCTATATCAACTGCAGCTTTCCTTACCCTCTAGGACACCCTAAAACAGGGATGGGCAAACTTTTTGACTCACGGGCCACAATGGGTTCTAAAATTTGACAGAGGGGCCGGACCAGGATTACATTAGAGATTTGGCCTGTAACATGTAGAAAAGCATGAATATGCAAGGCTCATTGTACAAATTGTTTTCCAAATGCATTAATTAAATTAATAATTAATTTATTAAATTTCAGTTGAATAAATACAGCAGAAAAACACATTCAGTTTCATCAAGTGCCAAAAGATCAACAACTTGTTGATCTTTTTTTTTTGCCAGTGCATCAATAAACACAGCAGAAAAACGCAGTTTGCCGGTGAAAAAAATGTTGCTGAGTCTCTAAATTAGCTGCCAACCTCTGAGCCGTAGCCGCCCGTTCCTGCGTTGACTGCTTGCTAGCGTAGTTGGCATGCTAGCAAAGTGACGGCTGATATTGTACTCTTTGAAAACCGCAACAGTTTCTTGGCATATTAGGCATACAGCCTTTGATCGGACTTCAGTGAAAAAATATTGTGTTGTCCACTCCGTATTAAACACTCGGCACTCACTATCCACTTTTCTTTTCTTTGATAAGCTCATTTTTGCAGAAGTGCTCATAAGAGAAGAAGAGAGTAATACACGCAATCAATGTAGCTGAAGTGCGCCATCTTTTGGGGAAACATGGGCATTACAGGGGAAAGGTAAATTGAACAAGGTTTACCTGTACCTATTTTAATATAATTTGGTCATGTTCGGCGGGCCGGATTAATAAACCCAATAAGGTGTGTGGCCCACGGGCCGTAGTTTGCCCATGTCTGCCCTAAAATCATCTGCAAAGATTTCAAAGATCCCCAACGCTACTTTGGGTTTATCAAGGCCATTGTCTACCTGCCTCAGAGGTTCTATTTTTCCGTTTTACCCTACAGAACAGCTGCAGGCAAGCTGGTGTTTACCCTCCGCATAGCACAGATCACGGAGGTGTGGCATTAGTTCAGTGGATTCACGATCGATCGTTGTATCACACCCCCAAACAAGGTGGATAACATCTTTATAGGGGCTTTCACCATAGCCTACGGGTGTTGTACAGTTATTTGGAGCAGCTGCAAGACAGAGTTCTTTACTACAGCACAGACAGCCTCATCTACGTCACAAAAGAGGGGGAGACTCAACTCCCATTGGAAAAGTACTTGGGGGATCTGACGGATGAGTTTGGGGGGGTGTCAGCATACAGGAATTTGCAGCTGCGAGTCCCAAAAGTTATGCTTATCAAACTAAAAACAAAAAAGTAGTGCTGTGCGTAAAGGGCATCACTCAAACGGGCGAATGTTGCGAACAGGTCAACTTTGATAGTGTCAGAGAGCTGGTGGAGGGTTACATGCAAAACTCTGAGGCGGGCGTCATCGAAACCCCTACAGCAACATTGTGCATGTAAAAGACCCAAGGTTAAACCTCACGGTTATTTAATAATCGACCTCACCCCTATCTGCCCAGAACCATACAGCCTAAGATCGGAGTACTGCTCCAACAGTGGCCCGTCGTCTATCTACCTAAAACGAAACCCTAACCCAACATGTTGGTGCGCAAAAGGTTTGCGCCTTTACTGTGAGCTTTGTGTCACGCCACGCCTCGGAAATGTAAAGACATTCTCAACCATTGCTCCTCTGACTTTCTGCAGTCTCTGTGCGACCTTTCTTTAAATCTTTTAAAAGGAAACATTCCCCTGACCTCAGCTCAGTATAAAAAACAAAAGGCAAAAGAAAATCTTCAGACTGCCGCTAAAAAAAAAACAGCCTAAAAAGCAAACATCAGGGTCTGAGGAAACAATCCGGAGGGTTTCTATTACCTCTTCTTCTTCTTCTTCTAGGGGGACTCATTAAAACCTAAAGTCATGAGTTAAAAGATGTTTTGGTGTAACTGTCTGAGTCAGACAGTAGCCTTTGCTCCCAGCAGGGAAACGATGAGATGCACGGCCAAAATTATTTGGATGAAAAAGTGAGGGCTGTATTAAACGAAACCCTAACCCAACATGTTGGTGCGCAAAGGTTTGCGCCTTTACTGTGAGCTTTGTGTCACGCCACGCCTCGGAAATGTAAAGACATTCTCAACCATTGCTCCTCTGACTTTCTGCAGTCTCTGTGCGACCTTTCTTTAAATCTTTTAAAAGGAAACATTCCCCTGACCTCAGCTCAGTATAAAAAACAAAAGGCAAAAGAAAATCTTCAGACTGCCGCTAAAAAAAAAACAGCCTAAAAAGCAAACATCAGGGTCTGAGGAAACAATCCGGAGGGTTTCTATTACCTCTTCTTCTTCTTCTTCTAGGGGGACTCATTAAAACCTAAAGTCATGAGTTAAAAGATGTTTTTGGTGTAACTGTCTGAGTCAGACAGTAGCCTTTGCTCCCAGCAGCAGGGAAACGATGAGATGCACGGCCAAAAATTATTTGGATGAAAAAGTGAGGGCTGTATTAAACGAACCGGGATTGAACGCCTACGAAAAAATTTCAAAATACAATGCTCTGCTGCAAAGATACCTCTCTCTGATCAAACAAGGGGAGAAGGAGCACCATATTATTCTGACTCTACCTAAATAAGAGCAAGAAGAAAAAAAGCTAGTCACGCTGGATAAAACAGCGAACGAGGTACTACAAAACCTTCCGGTGCGCTATCATAACAACGCAGAATAAATCATGAAGAAATTAGCCAAGAGCCAGGGTGGGTGGACTCCCAAGGTTGAATTTGAGTATAAGGGAGAGATTGAGAAAGGTTCGCAACTGGTTGACTTGTTTAAAAATATTTCCGTCTCTAAATATATTAATAATATATGTTTTTTAAATACTCAACATCCCCTTATCCTCGGTGAGTAACCCTCAAGCTTGCGAGCAATATTGACGACTCCAAACGGGAGGACTAAGTGACAATGAGGAAGAGGAGGAGGGGTTGACCACACCACAGGCTACATTGCCAAAGATGGGGGAAAAAAAGAAGAAAACGCCATTCGCCCTGCGATGGCTTTAGAAAGAGGAAGAGGTGCTAAGTATGCCGCCGTTGGCCACTTCAGCAAAGATGGGAAGACAAAAGAAGCAAACCCCACTTGCCCCACGGTGGATAAATTTTTCCCCTCAATAAAGAGTCGTTGAAACAAATTCTCTTACTGTCGTAGCGGGGGTGCTATAGAGAGGTATGTGGACCCAAAAGCAGATGACGAGGAAGCAGTCTCAGGGAAAAGTTGCCGAATGACTACCATGTTTATTGTGGGGTGGTATGCAGGCAAGAACAGGCAGAGGTGAGCAGACAGGTAATGAGCAGACAAAAGGCAGATAAGTACCGGATAGCATGGGTGAAAGCATGGGTGAAAGCATGGGTGAAAGCATGGGTGAAAGCAGGGGAGTGAGTCCAAGGTGGGAACACAGTTCACAGGGGAGCAGGCAAAATCCAAAAATCCAAAATCCAAGAATCCAGAATCCAAAATCCAAACAAGGTCCACAGGAGAACAAAGAATCCAATAGTCAAGGGCTCGGCAAGGAACAACACCATGTGTACAACAATGATCCAACACAGAACAAAGAAAAGACCAAGACTAAATACCCTAGGGGAGGTGAGATAACAAGACACAGGTGCCAACAATCAAGGGAGGACCAACAATCAAAACTGGAGGGAAAACACAGACAGGAAGTAAAAACACAAGACGCACAAGGGAAAGAGAATACTACAAAATAAACCAGGAAGTGACCACCCCAAAACTACCACACTTACAAGACGTAACAATCTTTGAACATTTGTAAAGAACAGACGGTGTGGGGAAAACATATTTTTTTCACTTTTTTCATTACATCATCTTGATACAAAGATAGCACGCTTTCAAAAGATAGCCCGCAGGCTCTATGGCATAAATAATAAACACAATGCTGACCGCACGCCATAGACAGGACATGTTAAAACTGATGGTTGTGGTACAAAATGGATTATTTTTCTAAAATTTGTAAGATGTTCTTAAGGTAATGCGAAAAATCAGGGGGGAATCCAAAAGAGTCAAAAAAGGTGGCTTCCCCGTCTTCCTCCAGAGTGAGCACTAACTAGTGCTCTCCAGGCTCGTGTCTAGGGTGGGTGTTGACGATCATGTAGGTGAGAAGTCTAAAGGAAGGCCGCAGTAAAGGTAACTGATCCGAGGCCCACATGCCGCAAAAGACATCTCCCAGTAAATGATGCATGAGACCTTCCACTCTATGATTGTTCAACTACCGTTGGAAATGTTGATATTAAAAACAAACAAAGAGTATTCCTGTTCAAATTCCTCCCTGTTGATACTCAGAGGTAAATCGTTCAGGTGTCTCCCCGTAGCCGTAAACATGTTGTAAAACTCTGGTTAAATTGAGGCTGGAAAGCTTTGGTGGGCACCTGCCTGCCGCCCTGACACAGAGCCAAATATTCAAGGTTGTTGTGGATAAAATTGAAGGGTGACATGTCTCTTTTACCTGTGAAGGCTTCGTGGTTTACCATGGCTAAAGCAATATTTTTCGGCATTGTTCCCAAAAAGAGATTTTCTTGGTTACATATTCAGGAATTCTCCGGGATGGAGTAAATTTTCACATGCATGTGGGATAAGGGGTAGAGAGCGTCACCCCTCATTAAGGCTGACGCATGACCTAAACGCACTATGGGGGAAACGGTCGCTTTCTTGACAAACAGAGAGGCTCCCAGTATTTTTAAACTGGTAATTGGTGTTGGGACCGCACATGAGACAGAAGGCGTCGTTAGCCCGGGTCAGTTTAATTCTCAGATCTACAGAGTTCAGAAGTAGCCTCTCGCTATGTCGGCGTGGAGAGCTCTCTGAACTAACCCTCTGTTTGGACCGTTATTAGTCACTACAGAGTCCATAGAACCGACCGTGTCTTTGTAAAATGATCTAGCGCTGAACTGAGTTTTTAGCGTATCTTCCGAATAGTTGAGTAGAGTCTCTATCATCGCTCTGTAGGGGTGAGTAGCGCTAGACTGCAAAATCAGCCTATCCCCCAGAATAACGTCGCATTGGCTGAAAACTGTATTCAGCACATTTAAAGTGGGCTCCGTCTGTAATGGCCAACAGAGGCAGGACTTCAAGTGTAGTGCTTTTCATCGATAGACAACTGCGCCATGGGAGCCATAAATGAGTCTAGCTCTGCAATGCTGCATTCGGCTGATTTGTGATGTAAAAGAGCCATCTATTTTTCTTTTTTTTCCTAAAATATATCTCCAGGGCCTCCCGAGAGCGTTCTTTCCTCTGGGCTCGCTTCTACTGACTGATTTTTTTTCGGTGCGTCTGTGTTTTTTAGATCCCCCTGACACACACTGCCCCGGCGGTCTCTTTCTTGCTTTTCTAGCCAGAACCATCATACCGCTGGATCCTTCTTGAGACCCCTGGTCTGGTTGATGGCTTAGTTTACGATGATTGGTGGTTTATCACCTCCAAGGCAATGTTTTTGGCAGCCGATTTAAGATGAGGCTTAGCAATGGCAAAACATTTTTTCATCAAAGGTGATAAAAAACTAAATAATCTTGAGAATATAGACCCTGTGCCACTCCCGTACATGACGGGTGGCCCATAAAAACGGGGGAGAGCGCCCCCTGCTTGTTTTTCATAATAACTCACGAAACGCTTAGGATCAAGCCTCTGCTGGTGCATCATGTTTTCAAGGAGGAGGTTGAAAGTTTTTTGAAGGTGTAAAATGGATCTTCACAATAGTCTTCCCAAAAGGTAAAGTTCACAGGCATGTTTTGATCCCTTTTTAATTCGATCTGAATGTTTTCAATGTGTTTCTTGACCACAGGTACATAATAGGCGGGGTTTAAATACTGTACTCTACAGTAACTCTGTTCATAATTTTTATCAAACACTCCTCTCAGTTTGGATATTCTCACCAGATCTCCCTCCTTGAAATTCATCTTTATCGTGTCTTTGCCACGGATGGGAAATGTACCGTACAGGTTTTCAAATACTTGAGAGGCGTTCTCTGACGTCACCTGCATTGGCATCATGTTTATACTTTTCTGATAGAAGTCTTACAGGATTTGCTAGACAGCTTCAATAACGGCTATGTACCTACGGGTGTTTTTAGCCATAAAATACCTCCACATTCGAGTTTTCAGCAAATGATTAAATCTTTCAACCACAGATGCTTTTAGGTCACTGGCTGTTGCAAAATGATGAATACTAATAAATTAAACCCGTCATTGTGTTCGGCCAAGGCCTACATTGTCATAGTTTAGCTACATCTCTCCTCCTATCCTTGTGTGCTCTGTAGTTGTAGTTCTCCCCTCCGTGTTCCTTGTCAGTCCTCTGTTTGTCTCTCTGTGGGTGTGTGTGTGTACTGGCCTGGGCGTGGCGCTCTGGTTTTCCCTCCTGCTGCTGATCACCAGCACACCTGATGTTCATCATCCAGTCAAGCCTCACAGTATACCTCACCTCACCTAGTATACCTTCCGATTAGTGTACGACCGGCTCTACCACTAAGCCACAGCCGCCCACGATGTCTGAAACACCCAGCATTCAGAATTGAAATACTCCAAGACAAATTCACCTGACGCTTGAACGGTAGAACCATCTACCAGAGGCTGAGCTTCTCGTCTTCCAAACTGTGCTGGATACAATCTTTTTGAGGTTACACAAGGATTGGGACAGAAATTCCTTTTTCAGCTGTACAGTTGTTTGTGTCTGTTTTTCTTTTGTTGCAGGCTCCTTTCCCACGGTTGTTTGTTTGCTGCTGCTTCGCTGTTTGTCGTAAGATGCTACCTCTGAGATCATTTGAAGTTTACAGATTTAACACCACCCAGTCCATTGAGTGTTGCTTTTACAGTCAGGGGTCCAAAAGGTTCCCCTTCCTCCAACTGGTAAAAACAAAGTTAATTCGCGCTATAGTTGAACACATACCCCAAGACAGCTCCCGCTTCCATTCTTTCTGAAGTGTGTCAGCTGGAGGCGTCTGGCTACAACACCTGGTTCTTGGCTGCTCCCCCTGATGTTGAGTCTTGGTAGCTCGTCACAGGCATCTTGCTGATCACCCACAAGTCGGTGGTTCTCTTGGTCATCTTTAGTTTTTTTCAATGTTTCAGACTAACCCTATGTTCTCCTTTTATTTTCATCAAATCCAATCATTGGCTCATGCTAACGCCACCTTCTCTTCTCTCATTGGATCTGGCTAACTCCAACTTCTCCTCTCCCAGTGGCTCACAGTAGCGCCACCCACATCCTCTCATTGGTTCAGGCTAACCCCGCTCCTCTTCTCTCATTGGCTGGGACTGGGAGGGGTGGTGAAGGGGTCAGGGGAAGGTCGGAGTCAAAGGTCACCATCCATCATTTTGGCAGAAAGTGTTGTATATAATGTCTCTTATATTTAACATTTTAATATATTGTCAACTTTATGGCGTTACAAAAATACTATCATGTATCACTGGGTATAAATATCCGAAAAGTCTGAAACTTGCCATTCAAAGCATAGATCTGATTCTGTCACTTTACTTTTTGAATTGTTATTTTCAAAATATTAACAAAATATTTTTAAATTGGGGCTGTATTAATTTAAAGTGGAACTGGACGTAGTGTCCGCGACGTCACCCAAAGGATTCTGAAAAGCCGTTTTGAAGATTAAAGTGGGTGGCGTCGGCCATCGCCATCTTGGCAGTGCATCACTCGGCCCAACTCCCGGATAACCAAAAATGGGCAGAGAGGTGGAGCGTGGGTGGAGCTCAGGTGCCTGGTTGCTGAAACACGCCCACCTAGCTCGACGTTACCAAGATAGCTAAGGCTAAGAAGCTAGGAGAAGCTACGCTATATGGTACTCTGCATTGCTAGCCGGCTAAAACCCTGTGGTCTAGTCTACGGTTGGTACCGTCATCGTCCCAGTTTACTCTTGAGGTAAGTTAACCTGAAACTATACAACAAAATTTGAAATAAGGATTTATCTCTTATTAAGATTAAGACAAGATTTAAAATACCTCGACGTTTTTTAAATATATAATTATGGTAATTTGAACCAATAGATTTTGTTGAGACTTGCAGAAATTTGGCCAGCGTTACCGTGAATTAGTGTCCTGTAGAGCACTGCGCTCAGGTGTTCCAGATCTGGGGTCTCATTTATAAAACAGTGCGTAGGATCCATACTAAAAGTGAATGTGCGTACAAAAGCCGAAAATGCCGTGCACCAAAAAAAAAAATCTGATTTATAAAACTGTGCATACGCACACCTACAGGCAACTTTCCCTTTATAAATCACAGTCCACCTGGAAATGTGCGCACATGGATCTACACGCCCTCTACACGCCCATATTCGACCATAAATTTACAATGCAAAGCACTACATGAATATTGATGCATATAAATGAGCCTGCTTACAGTGAATCATGGCAACAACATCCAAGAGAAAGATGAAAAAAAAAAAGATTTTTTTTTTTACACAGAAATCGAGGTGCTTATGAGGTGGAGGTTAGAAAGCACTTAATGTTGATAGCCACAGCAGCGGGTCACAAATAAAAGGAAATGCAGCAAGTTTAACAGAATTATATTATTTTCAACAGCCAGTTGCCAGAAACCCCAGAGTAGTTAGTACCCTACTTGTATTTCCGGGATGGCTCAGTTCCGTCGGGTTGGTCTGTCTAATGCTGGACCTAGTTCAGCCCATAGATCCAAGAGCACAGCGGGGACTCTATCTAAATTGGCATAGGCCTTTTAGCCAGTCATCATCATGGGCCAGGAAATCTTTGTGGTCCCTGAACACTCTCTCTCCTAATCCTTCCCTTCGCGTTGTCCTTGCCGCAGTATTTATCTTTACTGCAATCATACTGATTACTTCACATCTTGCCAAAATTATTGCGTCAATCAGTGGTATACCGCACCCTGGGATATCATTTGAAGGTGAAAGTTTTAAAGGTGAAAACATGTTTTTATATGTACAATTTGTTATACTTGGCTTTATTTCCAGACTTTGCTAATTTACACAATCCATATGTGCAGGTGGTGAAGATGTGCCAGCTGAGTGGAGGTGAAAAGGCAGTGTGTGTGCGCACCACCTCGGCGTCTCCAGTGCGCTCTGTGCGCCTGACAGTACAGTCATGTTCACTGCTGCTATTTTACACACAAAACTTAACGTTATCTAACTAACAAGGTGGACCTTTATTTTACAACCTCATACAGATGGCATTTGTTCAAAAGTATTATCACCCTACATTCTAACACTTCTCTATTACGTTTTGACTTCAGTGCATGCCAGTTTAATAACTGTGGCTAACATATGCTCCCATTAAGTTAGCATCGTTAGCACAGCTGGGCGTTTTGCTCAAAGGCTAACCCAAGGCTAATGGGTTAGCCTTGGGTTAGCTGGCTAATTAGCTAACAAGTCATGTATGGTGAGTGCAGACACTGATACCTGCTAATTATTGCTAACATATAAATAAAATAGTAATAGAATTTCACTCACCAAGAAACTGGAGCACAGACTTCTTGGACGGTTTGTTGGTACAATAAACTGCACAGCATGCCATATTATTCTTCAGATATTTTCATGAAAAAGTTTCCAAAAGGCACAAACACAGCCGAGAGGTCATGTTCGGTGACTCGCCGAGCTAAGGTGACAGCTAGCACACAGCAGACCGTTAGCAGTGTTGGCAGCAGCACCCCTCTACCTGTCACTTAAAGATGCCATGCCCTTAATTATGCAGAACTTTAAGCTTAATATAATTTAAATGGGAGTTATAAAAAAAATCACCCCCCCCCATAAGGGGGAAATCAGCTATAGCCAAAACTGTATATATACCAAAACCGTTTTTTGTACCAGGCTGTAAATGTTTATTTCTGCTGTAAAGTTGGGCATTTTAACATGGGGGTATATGGGGATTGACTCCCTTTTGGAGCCAGCCTCAAGTGGCCATTCAATGAACTGCAGTTTTTGGCAGAAGCGGAAGGCTAGGCTACATTACCCATTATCCTTAGCCATAGCTGCAAGAGGAATCCAGCTCACCGCTAAACCTGAAGTCTGGTGGAATACGTTTAAATAATAAAGTATTTATTGTACAATTTATTTACAGTTATAATCAGCCAGACATAGTGTGCCACAAAGGTTTTTACATAGGTGTTTTGGCATGAAAGGCTCCCCGATTCAAGGGGAAACTTATTTCTCTTCCCATTGGCTGTTTTCGGTGTCAGTCATTGATATCATGCTGAAGCTCTAAACTAAGGGGTGTTCGACTAGGGAATTGTAGATTTTAGGAAATATTAGTCTTTTTCATGGGATTGGAAGTTCTTAATACTGAACTGAGAGTATACTGGGCAGTTTAAGGGGATGGTAAACATTAGTATTATCGGATTTTAAATATCGAATTGTTAAATTGGTGAAAATAAATTTTAACCATATTTATTTATTATCCTGTGCATAATATATGTATATCAGTCTCTATAGAAATTGTGAATTTATTTTCTGTGCAATTAAATGTATTTACACTGTGCAACTACCTTCTGCTGTGCAATAATCCATCTCTCAATATATATATATATATATATATAGTAGTATAATGATACACCCTATGTGTGTATTACAGTGTCTGTGCAATTATTCATCACATATATTTATAAATGACAGGTGTATATAGTTTATAGCTCTTATTTTCTAGTCTCTATTTTATGTGTATTTTTTATCTAATGGTAAATGGACTGTACTTATAGAGTGCCTTTCTAGTCTTTCTGACTACTCAAAGCGCTTCAACTACATATCACATTCACCCCAGCGATCACAGAACTGCTCATCAAAGTAACCAATCATTCACTTCGACATGTGGGCTGGGGGAAGCCGGGATTGAACTGCAGACCATCCGATTGGTGGATGACTCGCTCTACCACTAAGCCACAGTCGCCCACTATCTATCAACCTTTTCCTGTACGTATATGTGCACATATGTTATACCAGTGCACATACGTTATACCAGTTGTTGACTATGCTCACATGATATCTGAAGTCAAGAGCTCTGTAATAACAGTTGGTCTGTATATAACAGTTGGTCCCATGTCTGTAGCCTCTTTTGTTGCTGGATTATAAGTCTTCCAAATTGCACCAAGGTCAAGGTTCAAAGATCAACAACTCAAAGCAGGAGCCATGAAGAATCTTCATACTGACATATCTTACTCTTCAGGTTGCAACCTTTCCAACGATGTATCTGGTTTAGCTCTAATATATAAAATGAAGCTTTTTGTTTGTTTGTATTTTCTTTTTTAGTGGAACTTGTGACCAAAATGAGTCACCTTCAGAGATTATTGTACAGTATTGCTGACAATCTAGGGCATTACTACAGGCTTGGAGGCAGGCCTGAAGTGCTGGGGTTATGGCTGAAAAGACCAACTAGTTCCCATTCACAGGTCATCAAATACTGAGGGATGCAGGCTACTATATACACAACCCTGGCAATTTTTTATATCTTTATGATTCTTGGTTTTGGGATTTTATGTCAGCATGACATAGCCCATTCAATCAGAATCTGTTTTATTAGCCAATACAAGGATAAAAAGAATGTGTCTTTGCATTTGCTCCCAAAAAATGCAACACTATAATAGCACAATAATAACACAATAATAGACAAAAGTATGGTAATAATAATAAATAAACAAAGTAATAATAAAATTAAATTGACACTTTAAAATCTATTTACCAAATGAAATAGTAATAGTTTTGAAATGGGATATAAAACTTGAAATTAAAATTGACTTTACAAAGGAAATATGGATTGTGCTATGGGCAAAGCAATTAAGTGTATAATAATAATGTGAAATATATGAAGGTGACAAGAGCAAAATTTAAATGTGACATGTGCATAAATAATTAAATTATGTAACAGTGGAGGTTGAATGCAATGCACAAGTCCAGTTTGATGATACATATGAACGTGACAAGTGCAGGGATTAAATGAGGGATGTGAAATGTAAAGTTTGATAACCCTTCTTAAGAAAGGTGATTTCATAATTAAATATCCTCAGCCACATATTCTTGGAAATATAAAATTAAATAAACAACTTCACATTTCACAATCACAGGCTATAAAACACTTTTTTAACAGAGACAGTGGCGTTTGGATTCAGGTTTTGGCCGACCTGTAGAAATTTTAAATGGAATGAAGCCCACTGACGACAGACAACCCAAAAGAGGAGTCGAACGCACCAAGCCCACCCACAGTTCCCTATGTACACGTAGCAGGGTCCATAGCAACCACCTTAGCAATGATCTGAGACCTGAGAGAATCTTCGTAATAACTAACAAAACTAAGGATCATATACATTCACTGAACGAAGATTATGAGAATAAAACACACAATTCTCACTAGAAATGTTATCAAAACGCATTTTAATGCTATCTTAAAATACTGCATTTTCCACGGAGATTAAAAGAAATGTCCACCATTTTGGTTTTCACAAAAAAAGGCCAATAGAAAAGAATAATAAAAAAAAAACTTTATTTCTCAGAATTAAAGGAGAAATCATTAAAACTGATGATCATAACATTGACCTATTGTGTTGTTGAATTATCAATTCAATTCAATTTTATTTATATAGCGCCATTCACACAACTTGTAATAGAAAAACAGAAAATTATTCAGATTCAGTTTTGTTAGTGTCTCCAATTTACTATTTATCTAAATAGTAAAGTACTTCTTAGCTCTTCTATTCACAAGTTCAAATAGGTAAAATCAACTTTACATATAGAAGATCAAGTATATGATTTAAAAGCAATGATTTCTGGGTTTAGATACCTTCTGGACACTCAACATCAGTATACTTTATTATCTTGGTCACAAGGCTTTTATTCTAATTGTAGAGAAAATCAGACATTTCAACAGATTAATAGATTATCTCTCTCTCTCCTCTGCGATAACATTTGAGCACTGTAAAACATAGTGTGGAGTTAATAATGTGCAGTACGAGATACGACTGATAAAAGCTGATACCAAACACGACCGTGGTTTTCCGTTACAGATGCAGTAGTAAAGTCCTTTCTCTTCAACTGCAACACACACCAGTACTAGCTAGTTAACTACCTTTACCCTGTTAGGAAACAGTGGACTCGATGTCCTGACAGGCTGAGTTTGTGCACAATAATTCACCATGATGTAAAATGGTGAAATCAAATGTAAAACTATTGAAAATAGACCGACTCACTAGATTACAGCCTCTCAGACCTACTACCACCACACACTTAGCAGAGGCAGAGTCAACATGGCTCCAGAGCCTTTAGCCCAAAGTGTCACAGAAAGGCTAAATGGATAGGCTAAAAGGAGAAGCTAAATGACTAAGCAAATCGAATAGCTAATAGGATAAGGAAAAGCATCAGGGAAATGGAAATGCAAATGGGTAAGGAAATTGCCTTTTTAAATGCCTGATTAAAATCTGTATTTTTAATTCAATTTGTGTCCAACTTTTAGGGTTTTGTCCTGTTTAATTTTGTAGTGTTCTCCTCTCCTCGTGTGTTTTGTGGTTTTACTTCCTGTCTTTGTTTGCTTTACATCCAGTTTAGATTGTTGGCCCTGCCTTGATTAATTGCATCTGTGTCTCATTGTCTCCCTTACCTAAGTGTATTTAGTCCGCGTTTTTTCCTTTGTTCAGGGTCAGTTTGTCGTCATTTGCATCAGCAGTGGTGTGTGGTTTAAATGTCAGGTTTCCCAACCTTGTTTCCTGTGCTTCTCCTGAGTCTCTTGGATTTATTTCTGCATTTGCTTGGACCTCGCCTGGATTTTTGGATTTCGTTTATTGCCTGCTCCATGTCCGATTTGTTTGCATGACTTGGACTGCCCTCCCAATTTGGACCTCTGCCTACCTGACTATACTTGCAAGCCTTTCCCTGTAATAAATTAATGAACTGCATCTGCTCTGCCTCCAAGTCTGCATTTGGGTCCCATTCCTTGTGTTCCCTGCTCCCGTGTGTGACATCCACAAGACAATTTATCAAGTCCAGTTATTTATTTATTTCTAAACTGCATTTTCAAATAGATTTTGAAATTCCATTACTTATTAATTCATTAATGTATTTTAAAATGATGTACTTATTGACTGTTTTAATGTTGTTTTTTGTAAATCCCTTTTTAAATTGAACTATTTATTGATGGATTAATATTTTATTTGTATATTCTTTTTTATAATTCCTCTTTTTATTGCCCATAAAATATCAAATAAGAAATTACTTTGTAATTGTAAATGGTAAATGGACTGTACTTACATAGCGCCTTTCTAGTCTTTCTGACTACTGAAAGTGCTTTTTAATTGTCTATTTATTCATAGATTAATTTTGTAAAGACATTTATTAATGCCTATTATTGATTAATGAATGCTGCATTACCATTTCCGTGACACTTGTGGTCCTTGGTTTACAGGTGTTGGAGCATTATCTGAAAAAAAAATTGTATAAAGCCTTTTGTGGCTTGGGGAGGAGCTGTGTGAAGTCTGACAAATGTCCTCAATTGATGTCACTTGAGTGAGCGTCTGTTGGGGCTACAAAGCTGAAAATGAGAAATCTGTGGAGTTAGAAAGAAGTGAGCTTCCTTTGACAAGGAGGAAGAATGTGTGAAATAAAGATATCTCTTGTTCTCCTGCATCAGTTTTAATCCTTTTTTAATACTCTTTTAACTTAGAAATTTGGCTCTCTGGGAAATGATAGTTCAGTGAGCCAATTATAATATCTGTTACAAGTTTTACTAAGTTCGCAAGTAGCATATTTTTGAATAGCCAGTGGACAACCCCATTTTCTACAGAAAAAAACAATAGTTTGTATACAGATATACACAACAAAACGCGCATCCATGCAGAAGTGCTAACCATGTGGTGTTTCTCAACAAACTCCAACAGTCTCTAGCAGTCATTGTCAACAGATATGTCAGGCTCTGTGATCTAGGCCTTTTAGTATTACACTTGATAACTTGAATTAAATGACGCCCAGGTTTTCGTAGATGACATCATCAAGAGACTGGTCTGTGGCTTTTGTTGTGCTTATACTGGCAGTAACAGAGGATGAGGAAGCAGAGCAGGAAGGGATGGTCTTAGAGGATGAAGGACTAGATGATGGTGGTGTTCTGCAGACTTGAGCATAAAGGTGGGCAAATGGGTCTGGTTTGCTTTCATTTTTACGAGACACTTCCTCCTTGCTCATGGGCTCACTATAAATGGGTTCATCATCTGCAAAACATTTAGTTTTTCCCTTGCTCTGAGTGAAAGTTTGTTTATTCTGGATTGGACTGATTTTGTCATACACCTCTGAGTAGACTGAATCTGGATGATCAACGTTAAAGCAAGGATGTGGAGCAGAGGAGTTAGGAGGGGGAGTGACAGATTCTCTTGAACTGGGGGGTTTGAGCGGGAGAACACTAGCAGGGTCTACATACAGAGCCATGGTTGGTTGCGGTTTTGGTACAGATTGGATGCAATCAGCTGGGTCAGCATATACAGCTTCTGATTGGCCACTAAGATGACCTCCAGAGTGGCTGTCATGTGTGGGGACCAGTGGGAGAGGCATGAGGGTGATAGGAGCTGGCTGCGGTGATACACACTCTGAACCAACCAAATCTTCTTGAGCATGTACACTCTCTTCTAAAGCAGCAGATTTCATATCAGGTATTTTGGGGAGAGGGGAATGAGCTTGTATGTTGGTCACAATAACTTTCTCACCCTCTTGGTTTTGGTTGCCTAGAGAAACAGTTGAAGTCTTCCGTTTGATGGTACTCTGAATCAGGGAGAATATTTTCTCAGCCTGCTGTGTCTCAAAGGTGAATGTTCCAGGACCAGAGTCACAGCGTCTACCTGCTTCAATGGTTAAGGCCAGCTGGTAAGAAACACAAAGAGGCACATAAAGCATGTTCATGTAACCAGCAGTTCTAAGAATGAAAAGCAATCCAATGCAACACCCCTGTAATAATTCCTACCCTTGTGAAATTTAATTTTTTTTTTAATGGATACCATATGAACAGTTAAAGGGGAAGTTGGGATTGTTTACGATATTGAAAACCTTACCTTATCTTTTCCATATCGTCTCAACAGTTCATACGGCCATTCTCTAACAATGTTCTTCTGTGTTTCTCTCAGCAGCAGTGCCTCTCGCCCCACCTGCAGCCAGTATGACCCCTGCAGGCCACAACGTGTCGCTGCATCATTCCTCTGAACCACCACCCAGAACTCTGAGGCTGGAAAGAATAAAGAGAATATTCTTTGTCATTACTATTACATAACTAACAACATATTTTTGCCAAAATTTGGATAACACAGATTCTGTTGTCTCTAGTACAGTAACCTGTTAAGATTTGTTGCATGCAGATACATTTGCTTATACTGGTTTAAATGACAAGTTACCCACAGACTCTTACCTCCCCCTTCAGGCAAGACAGGTGTGTGTTGAGTGCAGCCAATCACCACTTTCATAAAAATACATTGTGGAGCTCAATTACTAATTATTTTATATGCGACATTCAAACAGTAAATCCAGCTCAAGGGATAAAATAAGTGTTAGAATAACAGAAAAACCAATTACAGTTGGTGAAAGGTGGAGAGAAAGAAATAATGAAACACAGAGAGCGGAAAAATGGTGAAGATGATAAAAGCAAAGGAACAGAAGATTTACCTTCATCTGCTGAGGCATATATCTGGTTCTCCTCCATATGAGGCTGATTAGAGCCTGAGCCACAACCTCTCTGAGAGAGAGACAGAAAACAAGAAGAGGACAGGGAAGCACCGAGGTGTTAAATTAGAAAATAATGCCTGTAGAGCAGGCATTGTATACAAACTGATTTGTATACTAGCTACAATATTAGTATGCTGCCTACTTATGGCCTGTTTTGCCTGGAATAACAATTATCAAAGTATTAACAGTTATCACAATTTCAGTTTCCCTCTCACCTGAAACGTGCTGTGACACAGTTTTTCTACCCACTCCACACAGTCGTCTTTGAGTGCAGCAAATACCATCGTTCTGTCCTGTGTCTCCACACAAAATGCTGACATGTTCTCCTGCAAACAGCACAGATAGCAGCTTGTAGTATTTCTTTAACTATTACTGATACATGTGAGCATTATAAAGAACCAAAAAGGCTGACCATGGGACAGGCCTCAGCATTTGGGGGGAGTCTGAGGACACTGATCAGCTCAGACAGTCGGACCACCTTTAGCTTCCTGTCCTCATGAGACTGGTGGTGTTTCCTGACCCCAGTACCATGATCACCTCCAGCACCGCCACCTGGAGAATACATGATGGACAAACAGATACAGGATTGCTATATTAGATTATTTATTGAGAAAAACAAAAACATAATATTAACATAATATTAAGATAATTCCCTGATATTGATTAATTATTAATTAATCAGAACCATATTTGTTTCATAACACTCGCTGAATTTACATAATCATATACAATTTGCATTGTGTTGATTTGATTTTGAGTGGAGAAAATATTCTCTAAGACTGCACAAAACCTCTCAGGGAGGAGAAACTGCATGAGGCAACTGGTTTTCCTGACTATCAAATAGCCACAGGTGATAACTTTAAGTAGGAGGTGTGAGGAGCATTTTTGCTGGATGAGAAATGGTTCATACTTCACTTAAAAGCAACCTACATCACTTGCATTTTTGTGCTAATTTACTTTTTATGTCAAATGTAGCACATGCATAGCCTGGTTCCAGACATGTGAATCACTGCTCACACCTCCTATTTTTTCAGTGATTCAAATAGAATAATGGATATACTAATCAGCAATATTAGAATGAAAATTCAGTCTGATTATCTAGTGAGCACATGCATGCACAATGTCAAAGTAAAGGGATATGGCACCACCTTGTCTAATGTTTGCTTACAGGGCAGATTATTTCTGTAGTGCTGCTATAAATCATGCAGGGGATATTTAGAACATGTGTATTTATCCCCCCAATAAAAACATGAAAGTAGCACATGACTTTTATTTTGACGAACCTAGAACGCAACTCAGAAACACAACAATGCCTACGGTTAAGTAGGTGGTGGCAGTATGCAATCTCAAAAGCAATGGTTGCAATCTGCCATGAAACAGAAAGAAGAAGAAGCAACTATGCATGGTTGATAGCCATGGAGGAGCCAGAAGTCAAAAGGAGGAGGAGGTCCGATATTAAGATATTTTTTCTCAAAAAGTCTCAAAACCAAGTAAATTATGAGTTGTGATGGCAGCCAATGAGCTACTTGGTAATGTTTTTCAAGTTCACTTTTAGATGCGTTGTTTGCTCATTTGTTAACTAATACAGAATGCCTGGGTGCCTTATTGCATTATATTCCATTATATTTTGAATTGTCAACTGGTGCCTGAATTTGTGTTTTCCTTTACATAAATAAAGACATTTCCACCATAAATTGATGCAGGAAAGGCACAAATTGGTGCAGAAAAAAATCACCAAAATGCAGGAAATTAAGTGTTTGACACTCAAAAGTTTGTGGGGGAGGACCCCCAGACCACCCGCTTAATATGTCCCCCCAATGTTGAAACAAAACCTATGGTAAGAAGTGCACTGTGATTTCTTTATTCCAAAATGCTGATTCGTACTGATAATGCTAAATGTATTTTGGAGATCTGGGTGCCAAAGTCAACCCTCAGGGTAAATCTTGTGTTTTCCCACTGCAACTTCTTCACCATTCCTGCATTTTCACACATCTATGAGATGACAAGAATGCTTCGCACTTAGGACAAAGACGAACTGAGACAAGGGAACACACAGACTAAATACACAAGTGTTGTGAGATAACAAGACACAGGTGAAATTAATCAGAGCGGGGCAAACAATCAAAACTGGCAGGAAAACACACAAAGATAGAAAGTGAAGTTACATAAGACACATGTTATTTTTAAGTTCCCAGATTGATACCCCCTTATACCCTAACTTCACATCTTGTTCCCTTATACTTACATGTATGTATCGGTAAACACTGTACTGGTACACCATTAGTACAAAACATTACACTGTAAATTGGGAAGAATTATGCTGTACGTTACACACCGTATTATAAAGTGTTACCCAATTTGGTAGCCCTGCTGGGCTTTACCCATTAAACTCAGGCCCATTGTGTCTCAAGCTAAGATGGAAATGTTAATTTACAGTTTTATCTCACTAAATAGCTAACATTATACCATTGTTTTAAGACTGATTTGTGCATGACAATGCATGACATATTTACATATTGCATTTCCCCCCTTTGATGACGCCCAAAATTTAACACAGCTGAAGATGGCGTTGTGGATGTCCTGACAACAAACTCGTCGTGTCTGTTTACAACGCCATCAGAGACAACTGATGACATATAAGGGTCTTGAAGGATTGTCCCATTTCATAGGGGAATATTTTGAGGGGTGGCTGTGGCTTAGTGGCAGAGAGGAAGGTCGGCTGTTCAATCCCGGCTTCCCCCAGCCCACATGTCGAAGTGTCCTTGGCAAGACACTGAACCCCAATTTGCTCCCAAGGGCCTTTGGTGTGTGAGTGTGTGAATGATTAGTTACTTTGGACTGATGAGCAGTTAGCGCCTGCCATTCATATAGCGCCTGTATGAATGTGTGTGAATGGGGTGAATGTGATATGTAGTGTATTATGCTTTGAATAGTTGGATGACTAGAAAGGCGCTATACAAGTACAGTCAAACACTACCCCTTGTAACGCTGTTTTAAGGGGCGTGGGGTATCGGTGAAAATAATAATGGACATTGCATGGTCAGACACCTAGAGACCACATTAGAGATCTGCTGCAGCCCTATATTACCAGCAGGTCTCTAAGGTCATCTGAGCAGGGTCTGCTGGTTGTACCTCGATTTAAGCTTAAAACCAATTGGTGAATTTGGCTCCTAAACTGTGGAACTCTCTCCTTAAGACCAACAACTTAAGATCTGTTGACACTGTGGGCACCTTTAAAAAGCAGCTCAAGACCCATTTGGTTAGACTTGTCTTTGTATAATTTTTCTATTACTTTCTATTTTATGTCTGTAAGTATGTTGGTTGCCTTATTTCATTTGTGAAGCACTTTGTGCTGTGTCTGTTCTTAAAAGGTGCTATATAAATAAACTTACTTACTTACCTACCCCCAAATACAGTTGGACATCTATTACCTGACTGTGACCTGTTAAACCTAGAGGGCAATAAAATCATCCCAAAAAAGTGTATCCATCTTTCCATTCTTTTTTCCTTTCTTTATTGCTCCTCCCAGACATTGATGTGAAACATCTTCAGGTCAGGAAAAGATGTAAAAAGTTATTAATAAGGTGCCAGGAAAAGAGGCTAAAACCGAACACGAGGAGATGTAAACAAGATGACATTGTTCAGGTGGAAGTAAATACAAAAGAATATACAAAATGAATTCATTGCTACACATTCATTGCTAAATTCAAATTTATTTATATAGCGCCAATTCATAACAGAAGTTATCTCATTGCACTTTTCCTATAGAGCAGGTCTAGACCGTAGTCTTTATAATATTAATTACAGAGACCCAACAAATCCCACCATGAGCAAGCATTTGGCGACAGTGGCAAGAAAAAACTTTCTTTTAACAGGCAGAAACCTTGGACAGAACCAGACTCAATGGTGGGCGGCCATCCGCCACTGCCGTGTTAGGTGCCGTGTTAGGCTTAGCACCAAGACACATGTCGTGTCATATATTGATTGGCTAAATAAGTTGTACTCAAATGAAAAGTCAGACAAATTAAAATTATAGACAAGCGCAAAACACAAACACTAGAGGTCGACGTTCTCATTTTTATGTCTTCAGCTGAGACTTTTAAAAACAGAGGTCATTTGGTATTTAGTGTGTGTGGGTGTGTGTGGGTGGATGGGGGTTACACTTCATAAAAAGGCTGCTAAATAGGAGATAGATGATTAGATTTATTAAATATATTTATAGGAAATTATCTAGTGAGAAACAAGTGCATTGTGAATCATCTATTGCTGGCATTAAGGAAACTCTTTTGCTTTCACACAAAAAAATCCTGTGTTAGGCTAAATTCAATTCAGCTCATTTAAATTTTAATAAGTTATTAAGTTAGTTAGTAAGTTGTTAAGTGCAATATCCTGTGTTAATACTCCTGTGCAATATACCCTTTTCAGTTTAAAATTCCCTATTCATTGATATTGGTATTTATTCATTACTGCTGTGCAATATCCTCCGTTTCATTATAATCTTAATAAGCTACACTTAACTTGGCAGTTCATGCACTATTACTTTATACCATATTGTTATCATCAACCGGTAAACCCACTTTGTACTTCACACTTATTTTATTTTATACTTATACCCACTTGGTACTTAATTTATTTTCTGACCTGTATTATAGTGTATTATATATATTTTTTGCTTAGTACTTCTATTCCTGTGTGTAGTGATGTGATAGTGAGCTGCTGTAGCAAAAGAGTTTCCCCTCAGGGATCAATAAAGTATTTCTGATTCTGATTATCTCATTGCACTTATCCTATAGAGCAGGTCTAGACCATACTAATATTATTTACAGAGACCCAACAAAAAAAGGAGATGGAAAAGGAAAGCAGGAAGAAGTAAAGCTGCTTCCTTGTCCTCCCTTCCTAATTCAACCAGCTCTTATCATGGTGGCTACTTAGCCACTTATTCAGCTCACTCAGTTGGGAAGCATCCAAATCGACTGTAGTCCTACTGTCCTCATGAACACCCTGTCTCAGTGTTCATCAGGTCCTTTGGGACCCACCTCAGCTGGCACATGGTCGCTACACACACAGGGTAGATCTAACAAGACAAGCCCATTGTCTGATGCAATTAAAAGGTCATTTGTAATTTTCACCAGTGCTGTCTCTGTGCTATGATTAAATCCTTACTGAAAATCCTCAAATAAACTATTGATATTTAGAAAGTCACATAACTGATTGGCGACTGCTTTCTCAAGGATCTTAGAGAGAAAGGGAAGGTTAGATATAGGTCTATAGTTGGCTGAAACCCCTGGATCAAGAGTGGGCTTTTTAAAAAGAGGTTTAATTACAGCTACTTTAAAGGACTGTGGTATATAGCCTGTTGGTGTGCCTGTAGTGCACATGCGCCAGCGTGCATGCTGCCTGTTGCTGTTGCTCCGTCTCGTCGTCTTACTTTTTCCAACTTTTAGCTTTCCTTTTTCTTCAAACTTTTGTGTAAGTGTAATTTAAACTACGCTCTCTCTGAAAATGAGAGTAGAGAGTGTTTTGGTAACTTTTTTCACCATGAAACTTCTTCTCCTGCTACTCGGTCAGGGCACCACTGCAGAACAGCTGTTCACGCTGAAGCAGAGCGGCATGGCGCCCAGGACAACCGATATCCCCACTGAGATCTGGAGGAACATACCGAGGATGCAGAGGTGGTCTCTCTCTCAAAACCTAACATGGCAGTGGCGGATGGCCGCCCACCACTGAGTCTGGTTCTGTCCAAGGTTTCTGCCTCTTAAAGTAAGTTTTTCCTTGCCACTGTTGCCAAATGCTTGCTCATGGTGGGATTTGTTGGGTCTCTGTAAATAATATTATAAAGACTACGGTCTAGACCTGCTCTATAGGAAAAGTGCAATGAGATAACTTCTGTTATGAATTGGCGCTATATAAATAAATTTGAATTGAATGTGTAGCAATGAATTCATTTTGTATATTCTTTTGTATTTACTTCCACCTGAACAATGTCATCTCGTTTACATCTCCTCGTGTTCGGTTTTAGCCTCTTTTCCTGGCACCTTATTAATAACTTTTTACATCTTTTCCTGACCTGAAGATGTTTCACATCAATGTCTGGGAGGAGCAATAAAGAAAGGAAAAAAGAATGGAAAGATGGATACACTTTTTTGGGATAATTTTATTGCCCTCTAGGTTTAACAGGTCACAGTCACAAAGTAAGTTTATTTATATAGCACCTTTTAAGAACAGACACATCACAAAGTGCTTCACAAATGAAATAATATTATAAAGAGTACAATCTAGACCTGCTCTATAGGAAAAGCGCAATGAGATAACTTCTGTTATGAATTGGTGCTATATAAATAAAATTGAATTTAATTTAACTGAACAAAGTAGCGAGGGAAGAGAGAGGGGTCCAGACAAAAGAGTCTTAAGAACAAGAGATTTAAGCCGTGTCTGCCTTCTCTCGTCATGGGCAATGTGAGATCACTGGTGAATAAAATGGACGAGCTAACGGCGTTAGCTCAGAATCAGATGGAGTTCCGTGAGTGTAGTTTGATGTGCTTCTCAGAGGCATTGCTACACCAGGATACCCCGAATCATAACGTTTCCATCAACGGCTTTCAGACTGTTCGGGCAGACAGGGATCACACCGGGAGCGATAAGCAGAAAGGCGGCGGGCTTGCTGTGCTGGTCAACAACAGATGGTGTAACCCTGGTCACGTTACTATCAAGCAGAGTATCTGTAGCCCGGACATTGAACTGTTAGCTGTGGGACTCCAGCCATATTATCTGCCACGTAAATTCTCACATGCCATTGTTGGCTGTTTACATCACCCCCTCTGCTAACACGGCATCGGCGTGCAACGCCATTCACACTGCTATAGCACAACTCCAGACTCAACACCCGAGTGCACTCATATTAATCTCGGGTGACTTCAACCATGTCAGTGTTTCAACAACACTGACTAATTTCACCTAGTATGTGAGTTGTCCTACTAGAGAGGAGAGGACACTAGACCGGCTGTATGCTATGTTAAGGATGCATACAGTCCACTGCTCCCCTCCTCCATCTTCCTGGGAGAGTCATACTCCCCCTCAACTGGCTCTGAGGCTAATGGCCCTCTTCAGACTGATGACTCCCCCCCTACCCCACCTGTAGCCTCTGCTGTGTGCCTGACTACTGACCAGGTGAGAGGACAGCTGATGAAACTCCACTCAAACAAGAGCGCAGGCCGCGATGGTGTTTGCCCCGGGGTTCTAAAAACCTGTGCCCCCCAAGCTATGTGGTGTCCTTCAGTCTCCAAAGGGTCCCTGTTCTGTGGAATACATCTTGCCTTGTTCCTGTGCCGAAGACGTCGCGTCCCAGTGGCTCCAAGGGCTACAGACCGGTGGCACTGACCTGCCACATAATGAAGACCCTGGAGAGACTGGTGCTGGAACAGCTGCGGCCCATGGTCAGACCCCTCCTGGACCCCCTTCAGTTCGCCTACCAGCCCCGGCTGGGAGTTGAGGACGCCATCATCTTCCTGCTGAACTGCATCTACACCCACCTGGACAAGCCGGCAAGCACGGTGAGGATCATGTTTTTTGACTTCTCCAGTGCTTTCAACACCATCCAGCCAGCCCTGCTGGGTGAGAAGCTGACAGCGATGCAGGTGGATGCCCCCCTCGTGTCCTGGATTGTTGACTACCTGACTGGCAGACCACAGCATGTGCATCTGCAGCACTGTGTGACGGACAGCGTGGTCAGCAACACTGGGGCCCCTCAGGGGACTGTCCTCGCTCCCTTCCTCTTCACCATCTACACCACAGACTTCAGCTACCACACAGAGTCCTGCCACCTTCAGAAGTTTTCTGATGACTCTGTAGTGGGATGTATCAGCGGTGGTGATGAGACTGAGTACAGGGCTGTGGTGGGTAACTTTGTCTCATGGTGTGAGCAGAACCATCTGCAGCTCAATGCGACAATGTCTAAGGAGCAGGTTGTAGATCTACGAAGAGCCAAGGCGCCAGTGACCCCAGTTTCCATCCAGGGGATCAGTGTGGACATTGTACAGGATTACAAGTACCTGATGACACAAGATTGTGTGGGAGGCTTGACTCACTGTACGCTTGGTTGGTTACTATGTGTGGGGAAAGCATGGGTGGGGAATCTGCCGTAGCACCAGGGAACGATGGACCCCCAAAAGTTTCCAATTATTCCAGATCTGAGATCTTTGAGATCAGAATGAATGTAGTGGTGAAAAGCTTGGGAGGACCAACCCATGATTTGTATTAAGTGCTCAGGAATGCCATTGCAGGAGGCCAAGATAGCAGCTCCTATCCTGAAGGAGTGACCAGAGTAATAGATGGGAGAATGCCGGACAAGGAGAGTACGTGGCGGAAGTGCTAGTGGAACCAGAATCGAGTAGCCACTTGTCCAGACTTGGAGACGAAGAGAGGTTCTGACGGGGTTATGCTCTGGGATTTCCAGAATTGCAAGTAGTTTGCAAGTGTCTAGAATGGGTTCAGTGGTGATTGGACCTTGAAGTAGAAGACGGGTGTAGGATGTCCAGATTGATTGGTTTTGGTTCATTTAAGGTAGAATACTATCGTTTCGTCTGAGAAATGTGACAAGTCTGAAATGCAGGCGTGATGGCATGGGTCGAAGTGAAGGGTAGAAGTGGTGAATTTAGATCATCAGAGGAAACCAAAGAAAGTCAGCAGAAACATGGCTTCTAAGGTTTGAGCAACATGAGGGATGCTATATCCAGAGTGTGGATGCAAACTGACATCAAGTTGGCTATAAGGGAAAGACGGCAAGGATTTTGAGGTGCCTCTTGACGGAGTCCTCTGAGAAGTAAGGTTATCTGAGGATGGTTTGAGGCCAGGCCAGGGCTGCCGGTTAGAAGTTTGGAGAAGAAGAAGATTCTGCTAAGGTAAACTTTGATGGTGTGTATTTTGATAGCCATCACGGTGTGGGTATAAGTAACAAAACAGGACAAGGTGACAACCTCAAACAACGGGAAGGTTATGTTGTACTGGTTGTAAAAGTGGTGTTCTGGGAGTTGCCGATCAGGTGTATGAAGGTAGGATTTGCATGTTGAACATCAGTGCCAAATATGGAGGAAACGGTGTTGGTGTCTGCATGGGGGGCCAAGCTTCTGAACTTCTGGAATGAGAAACAAGAGAGACAGTCAGTAATGGCGTTGGAATGACCGGGAACGTGAGCTGCGCGAAGAACGTACTGGTGAGTAACGGAGTGCCAGGTTAAGCGGCGCATGAATGGCATGGTGGATGGGGTGTTGGAGCAACCTTTGTCTATTATGTTGATGGTTACGAGGTTGTCGGAGTACATGAGGATGGACTTGTGGGACCATTCATGCTCCCACAGAATAGCTGAAGCTGCTATGGGGTAGATTTCGAAGAGAGCAGAGGAAGTGACCTGGCTTTCACTTGCAAGCTCCAGGGGCCATGCTGCTGCGAACCATCTTCTGTTGTAGAAACCCCCAAAACCGACAGAAGGAGCAGCGTCAGTGTACAGATTGATGTCATGTGGGTGAGTCAGTTGGTTGTCGTAGAAGAAAGTGATACCATTCCAGCTGGCGAGAAGGTAGAGCCAAAGACAGAGTTCGGTACTGTCCAGGGAAATGGAACTCAAGAGTAATGGGAAGGAAGAAGCGATTGACAACAAGTGTGAGATGGCGTTTGATGCAGGACAGAGCGAAGAGGAAGTTGGAGATCAGAGGGCTGATACGGTTGAGCTTTTCGAATGGTAGAGAAGCCTGGAACAGATTTGTGTCGAGGGTAATTCCCAGGACCTCTAGAGATGTGGAGGGGCCCTCTGTTTTCTCTACAGACAGTGGACCCCCAAGGTCTGAGAAGAAGTCAGTTTGACCAGACCTGATGCAGGTGGCGATGAGGGATGGAAAATGATGAGGAAATCGTCCAGGAGATGGACGAGGAATGGAATCTTATGGTTATTCAACAAGATCCAAAAGAGGGCTTCTGACAGGGTGTCGAAGAGTTTAAGGCTGCTTTTGCAACCAAAGGTTAGCCTGATGGCAAAATAATAAGAACCTCGTCAGCGGACTCCAAAGAATCGCCAGTATGCGTAAGAAGACGGTAGGGGCTGATGATGCTTGCTTTGGGTTCTGGTGGGGCCGCTGATGAGAGAAAGCTGAAGTTCTTGGTGAAGCTTGGTGTGGCGTAGTGTGAGCGGGAATGGAGCAGGAAGCGGCCAGATGAGACAGGGCACTACACAGGGAGCATAGTAGGATAGATGCTGCAGTAGATTTCATTATTGAGTGTGCCCCAGTAAGTGTTCTCATTAAACTGTTGGAGACAGGTGGTGCCTTCACAGGCAAAGTGAATGTGATATTGATAGAAACCATTTCTTCCAAAACGGAGGGCCAGATTTAGAATGACTGCCATGTAGTCATCTATTTCTTGCCAGCGGGTGGGCAATTGGGAACATAGTACGTCCCTGAAGAGAGAGAAAGCATAAGCAAACTAGGTGGAAGAAAGCTCTCTGGTGCTGGTGGTTTTCCTCCCTTTCAGGTAAGGAAGCCCTTCTTGGCCTTCAGAAAATCTGTCGGCGGGTCGTTGGTGGAGGAAAGGCATGATGAGAAGAGCAAGATCTATGTAATTACCATCTATGATCTCAATCTACGTAAGATTGGAGGGAACTGGAGAAGGACGGGAGATGAAAGTGTTAGGATGGCGAAAGGGAGGATTAGCTGAGGACAGGGTGAAGTTGCCGGTTGCCTGCTGGGCTGGAAGGTGTTGAGAGGGAAGACTGAAGTAAAGAGAAGAAGGGAATTGCTGCTGCAAAGGCTGTGGAGGAAAGCTGGGTGCCAGCATCTCAGTGCCAGACGCTCCAGCTGACATAGGCTGGTGGGACTGGTGGAGCTGGGAGGTGGAAGATCCTGGCATCCTGGTGCCTGAAGCCCCGACTAAAGCCGGCTGTTGTGGTTGGAGGAAGTGGGCAGCTGGGGGTACTGGCATCCCAGTGCCAGAAGCCCCTGTTGGAACCGGCTGCTGTGGTAGGAAGTGGGGAGCAAGGGGCGCCGGCATCTCTGTTTCAAAAGCCCCTATTGGAACTAGCTGCTGTAGTTGTTGGAAGTGGGCAACAGGGGGCGCTGGCATCCCGGTGCAATGTGGGCTGCTGGAACTGTTGCAGAAAACCCTGATGAGAGGTGTAGGGGGGAATTTCAGTGATGGTTGCTTCGACTGACGCTGATGGAACTGAATGTGAGTGAGAGATAGTTGCTGAAGCCGTGGTGATTTTTGTACTGGCTGATGAGTCTCGTTTTCTCTTTTGTTCTTGCTGGCTTTTCTGTTTTCTTAGAGCTGGAGGATATGGGTGAGCTGTCCCTTTAACGGGAGTGCTGACGTCACGGCGTGTAGTTGGGGTGCATGTGATGACATCACAAGGAAGTGAGCTAGTGTTGATGGAACAGTTGCCACGAGGGACTAACATGAGAGTGTTGAAGAGTTTTGCTTTATTGTCCGTTCTATAGAAGTGGATTCCTTTGTCCTTCAGCGCTTTATGAAATGAGGTGGTCCAGTCAGACCATTTTGATGAAGGCTGGTTGTCGAGGAGTCTTGCTGGAGCTGCGGGTTGTGAAGCCGGAGTGGTCGGGGAGAAGACGGGGGGCCTGGGTTGTCCTTGGAGGCAATGGAGTCGGAGAAGTGCAGCAGGGGTGACTGACTGATCTTGAGTGTCCTCTTCCTCTTTTTGATGGCGGAGAAGGGCTGGGGGAGACGGATGATTCGTCGAATGAATTGTATTGGTCTTGGATGTGGAGGAGGGATCAACCAGGCCATGGAAGAGACAGAATATAGATTTGCTGGACTCACCTGCTTCGTGGTTGTCCTTTGGATAACGTTAGTGGGGAGCGGGGTCTCAGGCACGGAGGCGGTGGAGAATTTTCTGGCTTCTGTGACTCTTTGGGAGTTATCCTGTGATTCCTGATTTCATCCGAAAAGGTCATCATCAGATGGGGACAACGAGATGGAATCCATACTTGGATGAGGTGAGGGGCTGGATGGGATTGAGTTGGTTGAACTGGAAGGTAGCTAGCGTGCTCGATGTGGTGTAGCAGAATACGAGAGTGAAGAGGAGGAGATGGGTTAGGTAGGTATTTATGGAAGTGGCATGGTTGAGGTGTGGTCTTGGCTCCTGAAACTCTGCTAGATAGCTGCAATTAATGATGAGTAGTAGGCTGCTCTGGCATTCCTATATGTTTGAAGACTATCTTGCCAGACTAAATGAGATTCTTCCAGCTTGGTGGAACGCCATTTCCTTTCAAGTTTTCGTGATGTTTGCTTTAATTTGCATGTTTGGGGGTTATAACATGGAGCTAACCTTTTTTGTTTTATTATCTTCTTTTTTAGAGGGGCGATAGAATCGACTGTCGTTCGCAGTGAGCCTGCAGCACAATCAACAATATGTACATGTATGCACATGTATTTTATGTATTTATTAATTTGGTTCGCCCTGCGACGAGTTGGCCACTGTCCAGGGTGTGCCCTGCCTAAGGCCCAAAGTCACTGGGATAGGCTCCAGTCACCCGCGACCCCCTAACGGGGACCAAGCGGTAGAAAATGGATGGATGGATTAATTTGGTTCTGAATTTCCATGAAATACTGTGAATGCTGCTATTGACACAAGCTATACCATGGTTATTTTCTTACATTCATATCAGCTAATATGATGGTTTTATGTATTACTCTAAATGTAATTAGAATTATAGGAGGTTTAAAAAGAGGTTGGAAAATTATTTATAGTAAATTGCGATTTAATTTTATTTCAAAGTTTTGGCTAGGGCATAGCACACCAATGGTTCTCCTGGGTACACCATTTATTTTTTTGTATTTCTTTCCATGTCATTATATGAATGTAAATGTATGTACATTTTAATGCATATGTGATTACCCTAGTGAACAGATGTAGATGTGTTATGCAATGTCAACACAATATTTCAATATTTCAGTTACTTGTTTTTCATGTGTCCTCCATAATGAATGCAAAATTTCCCCTTTTGCATTCATTATGGAAGACACCTGAAAAAGGTTTACCAATAAAAATTTGGTCACAAATAAAATAAGAAAATGTAAATCCATGCCAGGCGACCTTTGGTAAATGTATTGCTGCATTAACAAGTCTCTTGTGTAGCATCACCTACTGGCAACATAAAATGAAGCCTACGTAACAGTTTATCAAATATATACAAAATTTCCAATATGTCATCTCCAGCTCCATGTACTCCACACAGCAAATAATATTTTATTCATTCACGCAGTGTCCAATAGTTATGAAAATCAAGTCAACCACCCTCCAGTAACAACACGACGGCTGCCACTCCCATCGTGCTTGTAGCTTTAATTTAAGTATGTTACTCTCCTACAGTTGTAGGTCTAGTTATCATTCTAAAACTCAATTTCATCTTACTTTCTGTTCCTTGGATTATTTAATATGAACACTAGATGTAATATGTGCACAAGTAAAGCCTGCATGTGACATCAGACAGATAACTCGAGAGGCACTGCCTCGTGCAGACGCATCTGTTGACCTTATATAACACTATCACCAATTCTGAGTTTGATATTATATGAAATTAATAGCATATCCCTCATTCAGCTGGGAATCACTTTAGAAATAAACCTACTAATAGAGTATATAGAATAATAACCTAAATCCAAACTCCTACAGTAATTGATATTTAATAGCACTTTTAATTATGTAGCCAAAGAAAACTGAAAGGAATGCAACTGTAGTGTTGCATTAAAGCAGTGTTGATGTGATGACATTATCAGGGTTTTGGTTTTTTGTTGTTTTTTATAAGTTTTGTATTATACAACAGTTTTCACAGGCTGAGTAGTACTCCTCATGATGTGTAAACAGAACTTAATGTATAAAATCAGTGGTGTGCCCCTTTAAAACCTTTCTTATCATTTGACTGCTTGTGTGTTTTGCCCCACTGGACTTAACTGTAGCCATGTCACAATGTTACCAGAGCTGTGTCTCAATTTGCGTACTTCCATACTTTCTATTTTGAGTGCATAAGTGCATTCACACTGACAATTATGGCAAAATGAAGTGCACTACAAGGTTATCATAACTGATATAAAATGAGACCAACATTTTGATATAGTGGAACTTTCCTGTAATATTATGCTGGGACAAATAGTGATAGACGTAGAAAACATTACTGTACCTCCCATATCCTGGATCTCCAGTCGACCCACTCCACTGCTACTGCAGGGAAACAGAGACATCCACACTGGCTTCCATCTCTGACAAGAGAGAGCGAGAGATGGTTAATGACAGAGAAAGTAGAAGTTGGATATGACAGTTCAGGACTCCTACACACATGCACTACCCTCAACCAAACATTTTCCTTGTGAATGTGATTTTCAGTTTCAATCCTCCCACATGTGACACAGAGAGGTAAAGATTAGTCACATCATCTCTATGAAAATGCAATAATTCAATTTTCCTTTTCACATACTCTTCTGGGCGTTCTATGACTATATTAAAATGAAAAAGGAAAAGCTGTTTGACATTTAATTTTCAAAGGTGTAATCCGCTGTACAGTGTACAATATTCAAATTTTTATTTAAATTTGAAAATGAAATATAAACAATGTAACCTGATTTTCCATTTATGCAAGCAATATTTAAGTCAAAATGAAAATGAAAACTGCATTTGACATTTGATGAGTGATGTTTTCACCGTTAGCACAGGAGCTTTAGATCGCCCGAGAGGAGGAGGTTTTCAGGGCTGACATGGAATACAGTACAGAGGTGACTTACAACGGCTCAAACCAGGACTCAAAACCAGGCCAGCAGGGAAAACCCAGCTAGAAAAGCACCTCGGTAACGTTACCGTGTCTTCGTCATCAGAGTCCTGGTCAGAGCCGCTATAATTCGGTACTGTATGCCATGTCGGCCCTGAAAACCTTCTCCTCTCATCGGTCCAAAGCCCCTGTGCTAACGGTGTAAACAACATCACTCAGCCAGTGCTCTGTGCTCCCATACCAGGCAGAGTCAGCTAATAGAACCGCTGACTAGTTAAGTTAATGCAAAGACTGGGGGCGACGTTTTACTTATTGCATTTGAATATTGTCCACTGTACAGCAGGTTAAGTGTTTGAAAATGAAATGTCAAATGCAGTTTTCATTTTCAAATTGTTATAAAATGTCATTCTCATTTTGACTTAAATACTGCTTGCATAAATGAAAAATCAGGTTACATTGTTTATATTTTATTTTCAAATCTGAATTAACATTTTTCCTTAGATAGATAGATAGACAGATAGACAGACAGATAGATAGACATTTCATGTGATGCATTTAAACACTGATCATTTAATTAAAGCAGGTTTGTAATGGATCCTTTGTATTTCTATACCATTTTAAAAGGTTATAGGTGGGATGGTTGAGACTAAGATTAAAGTTAGGAGATTCAATTAAATGGCCACTGCAGTGATACCACACAGCATGAGTGCATGCTATCTGTTTCCTGTGCAGCATAAGTGCTGCACAGGAATGTGTAGCATGGAACTGCGTTGTGTTTCAACTTGTTCATTTGGATTCCTGCTCTGGAGTCTCCTTCGAGCAACACACAGAAAGGCTGAGAGCTTTTTCTACCAAAACTATGGCTCACATTTCATTCCCTCAGCTAACTGTGGAATCTGAATGAAACTGAGACAAAATAATCTTTACATGTGTTACATCTCACCTGTTAAATACATAATGCACTGAGCCCTATGCATTATTATGCAGTATTATAAGCCAGTATGACAGTATATCATCTTTCTATCAATCTTTCTTAGTTACTTTACTATAGTGTCAAGTTAGTTTTCTTGCAATGTTCCTATGAGGTTGATATGATTACATTGTTATAACTGTAATCATAACATAAAAATAATATATCTGCTGCGAGAAAACAAGGCTGTATATTGAATCCTATGTCATATCCCAGGCTCATAAATGATCACTGCTACAAAGAAACAGCAAAGTTCAAATCTGTTATGTACTCACTTTGCCAGCTTTGTGTGGTTGGAGGTAAACCTTCCCTGTTTTGGTCTGAGAGTCCATCTGAGAAGCAATGCACTTCAGTTATTGCCTTTGGATTCAGAATGATGTGAGGTTTTCTTTCTTTGCTTTTTTTTTCTTGGGTGAATAGTGGAGTTGGGGTGTGCCCACAATGAGACATTCTTGAAATATGATCCTCACCTGATACACATATGCATATAGAGGTGTAGCCGAGATTGCAAAATTGTGGAGGACAGAGTTCATGACTAATTCAATGTTTTAATTTACATTGTGACATCTGTATACATCTATATCTACATATACATATTTTTAAATATAAACATCAATCAACAGTTAGTGTTAGAGATTTATTAAAAGAAGAGCTGTAGGCTACTATGGACTTAGTAATGACCCACTAAAGGCCTAATCATCATATGATTACCACACACACACACACACACACTTTCATGTTACCGGGTACAGTTTGATGCTAGGATTTGAAGACACTAAAGGTTCTGTGCTCGGCCTCGGTAAGGACTTATAGTTCATAGAACAGAAATATAAACACCTTACAATATAATACAATAAAGTATAATACACAAAAAGGTGATCTTGATGTTTTGTCCAAATTTTGCTTTTACATAGTTGCTTTTTATCCAACATGACACCAGGTGACTCCAGGTTATGAAACCGGCTAGAGGAAAGGTCACTGCTAATTATATTGCGGACGTGAGTTTACATGCAAAGGAACAATATCTGCCATATCTTCAAGGTTTTTCAGTGTAATGTGTGCTTGCGTTGTATAGATGACAAGAGAAAGCAGATGGAGGCAAAAAGATGATTTTAGGGCCTCCAAATTAAATAAGTAAATACGTTGTATGTCCATGCCCCCTAGAACACTACATAGAAGAGATTTCTGATCTGACACCCCTATCAGCAGGATGACATCATTTGTCTTTGTCTGCCAAAACTGTCACAAATCACTGTTGGAAAATAACTGGTTATATAAATTGGTTAGGGTTAGGCACAAAAACAACTTAGTTAGGTTTAGGAAAAGATTGTGGTCTGGGTTAAAATTACTACTTAGTTAGGGCTAGGGAAACATTGTGGATGGGATTAAAATGACCATTTCCCTAAGGTTAGGGGAGCTTCGTTGTTACAATAATAAACACGTAGTTAAGGTTAGGGAATGATCGTAGTCATGCTTTTAAAAAAACGTCGACTTTGAAACGGGAAACAAACAGTGTCCTGTGTTAAAGTCTGAGTTTTTGGTGATCCATACATCCACCTTGATGTCCTCACTGTGGGGACTTTGTGGATCTACATTAACATCACGTGACTTCTTCCTTTGTTCCTGTCATAATTACTGTAGCACCTAGTGGGGGCACTTGCTGAAAAGACTGATGCTGTCATTCATCTTTGGAGAACAGTCTCCATTTAGCTTGTGAAGAAAATGCCAAATGCAAACCACTTCATGTATTGTTTCCTCACATTTCTGGCTGAGGAGGTGAAGGACAGGGTCTCTGAGATGACAGCAGCTGTGATAGAATTTGTGTACTGCCATACCTTTTCTCCTGAGAAATTTACTGTGGCCTGTTAATCAATCAATTCCAATTCCAAGTGACAGTTTTTATTTGCAGATCTATCATTCTCCACAAGGACACTGGTTTGACAGCCTCTTTTTTACAGCTCCATATTTAGGGTTAGTGTTAACAAACCCTGAAGGTTAAGAGGGTAACAAGCTGAACTCCAGCAGCATGAAGCATTCACATTTTTTTCTGCAGAAGCACAACACTACTCTTGATTTCAAGACTGGTCATGCTGCAGTAAACTGTGACTACAAAAGAATAATTTAAAAAATCTGTGCAATCTGAGAACATCATGGGGCCACCTGAGCCATTATACACTGCTACTACAATGTTTTTTGAGGCACTGTGACAATTTTTTTTGGTTTGGTATAGCTTTACTTACCTTTCAAAGGAATGAAAGTGTTTGTGTGTTCTTAAAGTGAATCCAATGCATTGCTGTTGTGGTTGATGTCTTAGTATAGCTGTGTCACGGACACGCCAGGCTCCACAACCCCACAACCACAACGTACTCCCTAACCAGAATTCTAATCAGGACACCTGTTGCCAATTACACACCTGATCTCCATCTGCATCACTCCAGCCCCAGTACAAAAACACACCACTCTCCTCAGTCAGTGTCCGGTCTTGTTTCAACAAGGATACGACTCTGTGAAGGCAACATACGTTAATCAACATGACCGTAAGGTCAGTCCTACCTATGAAGTTACATACTGTTTGTTTTAATTATTAAATTAATTAATAATCAGGCAAGACTAAAGCAGGCACAGACAACATACCTATTTCAGACATCTTGGTGACCATAACAAACCCACTTTCACTCTGGGTCATGTGGTCTGTGAACCAGAAAGATTCTCTTCTCATTAGTGGTAAATCATGATCCCATATTCTTGCTGACAGATTGACTTTTTCTCTGCCAGGGAATCTTAACGTACAGACATGATGATTTGCATGACCAAAATGTAGTGCACCAGGATAATTGGGGTCATTTTATCTTATGGCATCCTTTTAGTGACCTCTTCAATTCAATTCAGTTTTATTTATTTACATAGCGCCAATTCATAACAGAAGTTATCTCATTGCACTTTTCCTATAGAGCAGGTCTAGAACCGTACTCTTTATAATATTATTTACAGAGACCCAACAATTCCCACCAAGACCAAGCATTTGGCGACAGTGGCAAGGAAAAACTTTAAGAGGCAGAACCAGGGTGGGCGGCCATCTGCCGCTGCCGTGTTGGGTTGAGAGAGAGAGAGAGAGAGAGAGAGAGAGAGAGAGAGAGAGAGAGAGGCATTATATATATATGACTACATATGATAATATACCTTTGTGGTTCCAAACCACAAAGGTATATTATCATATATAGTTCCATAGGAGGCACATTGTGAAAGAGTGGTTTCTAACCAGAAAGCTGACAGTTAACTGTTACTGCCATTAGGGAGGGGGCTGATTAGTCTGGGCCTTAATTTGATGGGGCGAGTCAGCATGGACTAAGCAGTCTCTTCAATCACAGTCCCATTTAGACACACCAAAAAGAGGGTAATTCAAGGTCTGACTGCAGAATGTGCCACTTTTGCTTAAAAGTAGATTTGATAGCATGAGAATGAGCAGAATAAGTGACAATATAAGAAACTCTTTTACTCTTTTTGTTTACTGACTTTTGAAAGACCAATGCATAATTTATTTTATGCCACTGCATAGGCCTAAAAAAAAAGGATAGAGAAGAGAAGAAATAACTGTAGGTTGAAGAGATTTGTATTTCATATTAACAGCATTTTGAACAAAACCCTCAGTGGTGTGGCAGATCCTTCTCAATAAATTAATAAAACAAGAGTAACAAATGTAACCACTGTTTTTCAGGAAAATACAGAAGTTGACATTTACTTATGACTATTTGTCTGTACAGTGTACAGTATGTAGTAGGTTAATTCCAAAGTTTGGAACATCGCTGTGAAGTGATGTAACCACTAAGGATGAGTGTCTGTTTATTAACGCAGAGTGTCAATATAGTGCTGGCAGCATGTTCAGCTCCAGCAGCTGTGAGGGAGCAAATTAAATGAAGGAGAGAGAGAAACTAGGCTAACACACTGCTGAGCAGAGAAGTGTGTGTGTGTTGGTGAGAGCGGGAGGCATGACCTAAGATTTGTTCAACATTTCACTGTCAGCTGGAAAATGGTGTAAACGAGGGTCATCCTTCCCTTAGAGGAAGGTCACCTCTATAGACCCACAAACACACACACACACACACACACACACACTATGTGCCTGCTGTTTATTGTATGTGTGTCTAACATATCATGACTCTTTCTCTTCTGCCTGATCTTTCACAGAGACACCCACAGATGATAACAGTTATGTGATACAAATAATGTGTCTTAGTGGTGACTGTGATAAAAGCTGCATGCTGTACACAGTACTACAGTAGTAGTTAACATAGCCCAGGCCATAACCAGGATTTTATTTAAGAGAATAAATGGAAAAAGAAATATCTGTTCAAGCATCCTAATCATTTAACAGTATACCATGAATGTGTAACAAAAGTAGGTGAAAGCAAAGAAGTTTCCTTATATATGTGTATTTGTGCCATAATATGGAAAAAGAAGGCCAACATTTAAAAGGGATAATAAGCAAAAAATACAGGGTAACTAACAAGCTATTAGCCTTACAGTACATTGCCCTGTGGGTGCATGATGTAAAGGGGTTTACTGAACTGGTGTACTGTAGAAAAAGCATTATGTTTGCAACAATATGCATTGTAACCCCACAGTCATTACTGTATCATCGGATTTAAGATGATTTTGAAGTGTTGAGTTGTCGTGGGACACTTGACTAGTTCTTGATCCCCTCTGGGTTCCTAATTTTTAAAATCCCAGGATCACTCAGATGAGATTCAAGTCACCCTGGACTCAAAATGCATCAATATCACCATCAACAGAATGTACAACCACTTTAAAAGTGACAAGGACAGAAGACAACACTAATAAGGTAGGCTTCAGTATTCATAACAAGTTGCAAGTTGCACCCTGTTTTCAACCAGGGTAAATGCATGGGTTTTTGGGTTTTAGGATACTCCACTACACTGATGGATTCAGAATATGAAAATTAAACTGAACTAAACTACATATGTAACATTCCTGGCTTCATCTAACTGTTACGGTGATGGCGTCTTGTCATTCAGACATAGCTCTCAGTTACATATATGCTTATTATGTCTTTATTCAGACTTGACAGGACTGTTAAAGAAATAACCACAATGCTTGCACAATAATTGACACCTGGTGCACGAAAAGGAGCAAACAGTAGAGTTTGATAATGACCTTCTGCTGCTCTGGTCTTTACATTAATGTGACAGCAGTCAATTTATTACTTTGTTGGAAGTATCAGGGAAACCTTACTAGGTCTGACCAGTGAAATTGCCATTTTGGCTTTTACATAAAAGTGACTTGGGCACTTATTCAGACATGAGACCAACATGTAAAATTGCCATAACAGTTACGCTTAGGGTAGGATGTCATTATGCAAGTACAATAAGACAGGACTAGTGTAGTTAATATAGTACGGTCACATGAAAATTTTAAATAAATGGAACTTTTAAATTTGTATAGTACTGTATGAGTTTCAGAATGGATGAGGAAATTATTTTACAAATAAACATGGAATACCATAAGGCATCATCACAAAAAAATCTTCGAGGTATAGTTTCTTTTTCATGCATACAAATGATAAACTGTGTGACACCAAAAAATAGTCTTACGAATAGAGACATTTTTGGTATAGACATAAAAGAACAAGAACTTCACTTTGATTACATACTGGTGAAAGTGCAGTATTTAAGTACATAGGTCACAGTAGGATAGACCCACGTGTAAGCACAGGGAGTGGATAGAGCAGGAGGCAATAATTACTTGATTGCAGGAAGAGCTGACAGGAAATGTTAAAAGTTTCACCATGCTGCACTGTAATACCCAGAACCTAATGTCTAATTCATATCTTGCACATTAGTGAGAGGAGGATGAGGGATGGAGGCATGAATGACAGCAGAGTACAGGCATCGCCAATCTTCCATGTTGCCTTGAACATATCAGAGTGTCACGCAGGCGCCTGCACCCTCACACTCCTCCCCTTCCTCTCACTCTGTGTGTGGTTTTGTTTATGTTAGAGGTCCACTTGTACCACACTATCCACCTCCTTGACAGGTTTGGTGCTTCAACAAATATCATTTTGGTTGTATTCTACAAATGATACAGATCTGTTTCTCAAACTGATCCTGCCTTGGTTTAGTGACCAGGCCAGGGAGTTTGCATCTCCACTCTACCCACGCCTACTTTGGCCACGTACTGTATCGCAAACTGTCATAAACATAGGCTGCTTTACAGCCGGGAATCACAACCACATGCGACTCTATGCGATCCTGCCTAACAGAGCAGAATGACAGAGAGAGCGTGAAACAGATGGAGAAAGACAGAGAGAAAGAAAAGAGGAAAGAAGACAAAATGAGGAGGATGGCAGGACGGAGAGCTACATAGGGACATATATACACACACAGAGGAGAAAGCGTAATAATTCATTGGTGGGTGTTAAATTTGAATCAGCTCGCTGGGCTTCTAATTTTGATTCAGCTGTAAAAATTAACAACACTATAGATGACTGGCTGAGCTGTCTGGCAGTCGTGCCAATCCGGAGTGGAGGGCGGGTCTCTCTGCCCCGTGTTTCACGACGACACAGAATAGATCGAGCCCAGAGCAGAGCAGAGTTTGAACAGCTGTCATGCGCTCCGTTCGCTTTTCATTTCTTAACCTTTTCAGTTAACTGATTTATTTTGTAAGATGCCTAGCTTCCATGTTTTTTTTCGTCCTAGTAATGGGAATTAACCGAACACTTTGTTTTTGGAGTTCCTGTTGCTACACTATGTTTGTGAGTTGCCCCCCCCGTGCTGTTTGACCACAGCTGGAGCACGAGCGCTGTTCGCGGTGCTGAAAGCTTCAAGAGCCGCGAGGAGAGCAGAGATTTCCGAGCCTCTGGAGAGAGATGAGGAGAAAGAAGCTCTCTGTGGCGGGATTTTTAGTCGCCTGGAAACTAGTACTGTTTGTCAGGTAAGATCTGGCTATATGTTAACCTACCTGACTGGTAACATGTCTGTTAACTACATAGATAGATTCGAAAAAAATGGTGGACCTAAAAAAAGTTGCATTACATTCCGCTCAACCACAACACACACAGCTCCTTTATTCCAGCTACATAGCTGATCATTTCTTGTTTAGCTAAATTGTTTCAGATTGATTTGAAATAGCCTATGTATTTGGTGATATCAATTAGTCAAAATTGTGCAATGTCAATTATCTGCACCTGGGGCCAGGCGAAGGGTCAGTTGGCATGCTGATATTGGTGAGGCTAATGTTATCTGCCAAAATTAGCTTATTACAGACTATGTCTGTATTGGTATAAATGGTGGAACATATATGAAATCTAATTTCATTGCATACATGTTTAAAAGGCTGAATTTTCCTATTATGTATATTTTTATGTTATTTTATTGTTGAACTGTAAAGTACAGTATCTCTGTCTCACATATATAATGTAGGCCTATATTGTTGTCACAACTTTTAAGGTATCCCTGCCAAACATGTTCACTTATATGTTTATAAATTTAATATCAGCTGGTACTATTTTGTCTTAAGATTTTGTTACCCTCTAAAATTAATTCCACCCTAAAAAAAAATCCAGAATTTGTTGTAGTTGAAAACCTGCAAATATTGAACCTTTCTCAACACCTAAATTGCTCAGTGCTATTTCTGTCTGATTATTTCTCTCTCTCTCTGGTTGTTAGGCTGGAATATGCTTGAAACAAACAAGTTCGTACAATGTGCTGTCTGACCATGTGTAAATGCAAAAGTGTTTATAGCTGTTCTGAATGGGCACACTCAGAGGATGAGCAAGAAGGGAGTGACGCAATGATTCGGACAAACAGGCAGAAGAGCACACACTCTAGGACAGTTTCTCAATGAAGGCTGTCATGGTATTGCATTTGTTTCTACAGAAAGTGAAGGAAGTAGTGTGGAGAATGAGAATGAAAAAACAGAGCTTGAGGTACAAATCAAAGTACAAATTCTGCCTACTTTCTCAACGTACGCACACCTGAATTGCTGTGTTGGCATGATTGTCAGATTGATTGGGGAAAGTTCCAAAAAATGTAGAATGCAGCCCTAACGCTGTTTGATGATCCACCAAACACTTCATTTAAAGCGTACTGATGCCTTTAACCTGTCTGAAAGTCAGTTGCTCTTATGGGTTTGCGCAATACTTGGCTGCACAACAAGTGTTTGAAATGAAGGACCTATAGTGAGTCTAGTGAGAGGTTTATCTGCCTGTTGTCTACAATCAATTAGTAACTGTGGAGTCGTGTCAGAATGTTTTCTTGACAAGGATGCATGATTTTGAAATAAAACTGTATGACGGAAGCAAGGAATTTAAAGTGTTCATTGGAAATAACCATAGGAGAAGGGTCTTGGGAGGTCCAATCCAAGATTTGTATTAAGTGCTCAGGAATGCCATTGCGGGAGGCCGAGGTAGCAGCCCCTATCCTGAAGGAGTGACCAGAGTAATGGATGGGAGAAATGCCGGACAAGGAGAGTATGTGGCAGAAGTGCTGGTGGAACCAGAATTGAGTAGCCACTTCTCCAGACTTGGAGACGAAAAGAGGTTCTGACGTGGTTATGCTCTGGGATTTCCAGAACTGCAAGTAGTTTGCAAGTGTCTCAAAAGGGTTCAGTGGTGATTGGACCTCGAAGTGAAAGACGGGTGTAGGACGGCTGGGTTGATTGGTTTTGGTTCGTTTTAGGTAGAATACCATGGTGTCATCTGAGAAATGTGACAAGTCTGAAATGCAGGGGTGATGGCATGGGTCGGGGTGAAGGGTAGAGGCTGTGAATTTGGAGCAACTGAGAAAGCCAGCAAAAACATGGCTTCTAAGGTTCGAGTAACATGAGGGATGCTGTATCTGGAGCAGATGGTGTGGATGCAGACTGACAGCAAGTCAGCTGTAAGAGGAAGGTAGCGAGGATTTTAAGCTGACTCTTGGCGTTAAAGTCCTCTGAGAAGTAAGGTTATCTGAGGATGGTTTGAGGCCGGGCCAGGGCTGCTGGTTAGAAGTTTGGAGAAGAAGCTGATTCCGCTAAGGTACACTTTGATGGTGTGTGTTTTGATAGCCATCATGGTGTGGGCATAAGTAACGAAACAGGACATGGTGATGAAATCAAATGTCGGGAAGGTTATGTAGTAACTAAGACCAATAAGACGAGAGGGTAGAGGGCACTAAGCTGTTGATGACAGAGTTCTGAGTAGACGATCAGGTGTATGAGGGTAGGATTTACATATTGAACGTCAGTGCCAAATATGGAGGAACCGGTGTTGGATGTGTGTCTGCATGGGGGGCCAAGCTTCTGAACTTCCGGAATGAGAAACGAGAGAGAGTCAGTGATGGCGTCGGAATGACCAGGAACGTGAGCTGCACGAAGAACGTGTTGGTGAGTAATGGAGTGCCAGGTTAAGCGGCGCATGAACGGCATAATGCATAGGGTGTTGGAGCGACCTTTGTTTATTATGTTGACAACTGCAAGGTTGTCTGAGTACATGAGAATGGGCTTGCGGGACCATTTGTGGCCCACAGAATGTCTGCAGCTACTATGGGGTTGATTTCAAAGAGAGCAGAGGAAGTGACCTGGCTTTCACTTGCAAGCTCAGTGTGACCAGACCTGATGCGGGTGGCGATGAGGGAGGGAAAATGATGAGGAAATCGTCCAGGAGATGGACGAGGAATGGAATCTTATGGTTATTCAACAAGATCCAAAAGAGGGCTTCTGACAGGGTGTCGAAGAGTTTAAGGCTGCTTTTGCAACCAAAGGTGAGCCTGACTGCAAAGTAATAAGAACCTCGTCAGCGGACTCCAAAGAATCGCCAGAAGTTCGGGTGGATGGGGAGAACTTTGAAAGCGCTGGTGATGTCCGCTGGTGATGTCCGCTAGTGATGTCCGCTTTCGAGAGCCACGACCCTTTCCAGACGAGTTTGATGAGGGTGATGGCATGATTGATGGTGGATCAGTGAAGGGAAGTCTTTGCTTGGAATCAAGCTATTGATGCTGGGAATGGTACTGTGCTGAAAGAGACATTTCTTTCCGGAGTATTTCCTTGTTGCAATGCCAAGGGGGCTGATACGGAAATTAGGAAATGGAGGATAAACAAAATGGCTGATCATGAAGCCTTCTTTGACTTCCTTGGTGATCAGGTGATCGACAGACTCTGGCTCGTTAATGGCTGACGGAAGATCTTTGCATGAAAAAGATGTGGATGGTAGTGCGGAATTTCCAGGGCGGAAACGTTCTCTAAATCCCTTGATGAGAAACTGAATCCCTTGATGAGGAACTGAGTAAAAGCTGGATCAGGATGGTTTTGGAGTGCTGCTGCTAAGGCTGCAATGTTAATGGATGTTGAAAGTTGCTTACCTAGCTGCAAGGTGGGGTTGTGTGGGCACACGGGGTGGGCGTGGCCTCCACCGCTGTAGGAGCAGATGTGGTGGAAGCGGCACGTGATACATCCAGCCTCGTTTAAGTTGTTGCAGATGAACTGACCTTCTTGCAACCTGATTGGCCTGCCTTTTTTATCTGTACCTTTGTTTATGGGGAAAGGGCTGATGATGCTTGTCTTGGAGGTATGGGGTCTGGTGGGGTCACAGAGAAAGCTCTTGCCTAGAAAGTTCTTGTTTGGGCTTGGTGTGGCGTAGCGTGAGTGGGATTCGAACAGGAAGAGGCCGGATAAGACGGGGCGCTACACAGAGATCATGGTAGGGCTGCATGGGCAGTGAAGATGCGCCAATAGATTTCGTTGTTGAGTGTGCCCTAGTAAGTGTTCTCATTGAACTGTTGGAGACATAAGTGGCTTCAGAGGCGAAGTGAATGTGCCAGAAGCCCCTGTTGGAACCAGCTGCTGTGGCAGGAAGTGGGCAGCAAGGGGTGCTGGCATCGCGACAAACTGATCTTGAGTGTCCTCTTCCTCTTTTTGATGGGGGAGAAGGGCTGGGGGAGACGGATGGTTTGTCGGATTAATTGTAGTGGTCTTGGATATGGAGGAGAGATGAACCAGGTGGGATACGGACCATGGAAGAGACGGAATATGGACTTGCTGAGAGAGAGAGATACAACACTTTCTGTCACTTTTTAATCGACGGGTGATGGATGGTGACCTTTGACCTTTGATTAAATATTAACCCCCCCCGATCCTCCCTCCCTCCCTCCGGAAGTGCGTGGCGCTATGCGTGGACCAATGAGCATGAAGCAGGCGTGGTTAGCAGGAGTCAATGAGCGTGAAGCAGGCATGGTGAGCAGGAGCGAATGGGAGTAAAGTAGGCGTTGGAATGAAAAAAACCCTGTAAATGAAATAATATGATTAAATAATATAATCATTTAAGTGAAATCAAAAGTATAAAAATAATTTACAAATTTACCATTTGTAAAATCTAATCTTTCAGGAGAAAAAGACACGTCCTTCTCTGTTGTCTGTCTGGTGCAGAGTGAGGTGTGAATGAATTGAAAGATGTGGGAGGGTAGGCAGAGTTTGCGTGAACCAATGGGAGGGTTAGCCAATGGGAAAATAGGTTAGGAGGAGCTTGCGTGAAACAAAAAAATAAATAAAAGCGGAATATTTCTGGTCTGAAACATCAAACAAGATGAATCAGTTGAAGATGATCAGCCAGACGCCTGGGATGAATTATCAAAACGCAACACCAGGGGGTGCACCCAAGAAACAGGTGTTGTATTTGACTTGGATCCAGACACCTCCCCCCAGCGTGCTTCAGGAGGAATGGCTTTTAGAAAATGGAGGTGTGTGGGGATATGCGTTCAATTATGAAGTCAACGAACTTTGTTTTTACCAGCTGGAGAAAGGAGAAACATTAGGACCCCGCACTCCAAAAGCAACGCTTACATCAGTGGACTGGTCTGTGCTGAAACTGCTGGTTTCAAACAACCTCAGAGCAACCCTCAGAGCAAATGAAGGAAAGGAACCTGCGACAAAAGACAAACAGATGCAAACGCTTGTGCGGGTTAAACAGGAATTTCCACCAGTGCTTGCCCCGAAAAAAATTGTAACCTGCAGCATTTGGAAGACGAAAAGCTTGGGTTCCAGCAGATGGTTCTACCGTCAGGTGGTCGAAGGAGATGAACACTTGGACGAATTCGTCTTGGAATATTTCAGTACCGAATGCAGCGTGTTCCAGACGTCATTACGGCTGCCCCTCAAGGTGTGGATGAAAATGATGATTGAAAAAGCAGAAAAACTGAAGGATCTCTTCCTAAGGACTCGAGAGACATTCTGATGATAAAAAAGACTCTGTTTACAGAAGACACCACCCCAAACTCTTCCTCCTTTGACTCCGCCCTGTAATTCATTCCGTTTAAAACGGGTACCCCTTCAACTTCAGACTCACACAGTGAGAAAAAAGCATGTCTCTTCCTCTTCTACCGCAACCAGAAAGCACAGAATTATCTCCGATTCTGAGAAAAGCCATGTCTCTCCCTTGTATTCTGCGACCCAGGAGCCTGGATACCATCGGGACCCCTGTGGCTGCACCATCCGAGGCCGAGACCCCTTTTATGATACAACCAACCGGTTTTGCTATGCATCATGAACCTAGAGGAGAGAGGAGGGTGGGAATGCGACGATCCCTTCACCACCACCACCTCGCTGTCAGTCTAACCCGTGGAGGAGGAGTCCCATGGATGCGATCCCAGAGGAGAACCCTGCAACAGCTCTGCAGGAGCTTGATACAGCTTCTGAAGCAGCAGCACCACCGCACACTGGGAGCCCTACCCTCGATACAACACCCCCACCTTCACCGCCGGGGACCCCTGACTGGATTCTGCCTCCTCCTACACCATTTCCCTCCCCTGACTGGCCCTCTTCTTCTTTTTCTTCTTCTTCTTCTTCTTCTTCTTCTTCTTCGGTATCCTCAACTCCAAACGCCTCACCACCCCCCTCTCCCAAGAAAGAGGACAAACCTGACGGGGTGCTCTCTGACCTATTTCTGAACACGGTGAGAGCTGCAAGACTAGAAAAGATTTTGGATGTTGTTCGAAATGTTGAAAATTGGGATCAGCTAGTAAGTGACACATTGCTAACAGTAAACAAATGCTCTGTGTCTGATACCTTTTATAAAATCATAAGAGATGAGTAAAGATTCTTGCATGAAAATGTCTCATCTGTTTACTCTTTACGCTTTATTTGTAGACATTATGAGTTATTGTGTACAAAACAACATGTATCCAATTACCTGGAATGAAGTGAGAACATTGCACGATGATATTTACCATATGGGTGGAATCAACGTGTTGAAGTAAACCTCCAGTACTTTGAGAAATGCTGTGTGTTTATAGTCAATAACACGATTTAAAGAAGCTTGTGTCACATTGTTGTTTTTCAAAAAACATGGCTGAAAAACGTGTCATGAAAAAAGTGTATTATAAGCCCTCACATCCCGGTAGTTTTGGGGTAGTGGTACGACTACGCAGAGCCGTGCAGGATGAAATGGGGAAAAAAGTCAACGCAGAACGGGTCAAAGATTTTTTATCAGAACAGGTCTCGTATACTCTGCATAAACCGGCCAGGATACATTTTGTCAGAAATAGAGTGTTTGTACCACGACCTCTAAATCAGTTCCAGGCAGACCTTTGTGATATGCAGGCCTTGACCGAACACAATGATGGGTACAATTATTTTACTCACGGACATCGATGTATTGGCTTATGCCAGAGCTTTGAAGACGAAAACAGGGGTTGAGGTCTCCAAGGCCTTTGACTCTATTTTAAAAGAAAGCCAGACCCCTGAAAAGTTACAATGGACGCGGGCAAAGAGTTCTTTATCAAAAGCTTTGAGGGGTTGATGAAGAAACGAGGAATTAATACTTTTGCAACTGCCAGTGAACTGAAAGCGTCTGTTACTGAAAGATTTAACCGTACGTTGAAAACACGAATGTGGAGGTATTTTACGGCTACAAACAGCCGTAGGTACATGGACGTCTTACAGGAATTGCTTGACAGCTACAATAACAGTTATCATAAATGTATAAAAATTACGCCTATGCAGGTGACGTCAGAAAAAGTCTCTCGAGTGTTTGAAAACCTGTACAGAACATTTCCCATACGCGACAAAAACAAATTAAAGATGAATTTTAAGGAGGGAGATTTGGTGAGAATATCCAAACTGAGAGGAGTGTTTGATAAAAAATATCAACAGAGTTATACCGATGAATTGTTCACAGTAACCGAACGTATACCTCGCCAACCCCCTGTGTACAAACTGAAAGATTATGACAGAGAACCTATCCAAGGCTCGTTTTACGAAGCAGAGTTGCAAAAAGTCAAGGTTGGTAAAGACAAAGCGTTTCAAGTTGAAGAAATTCTGGACAAGTGTGTTGTCAGGGGTAAAAAACAAATGCTGGTGCGTTGGAAAAACTGGCCTGAGAAATTCAACAGCTGGGTCAAGGCAAGCGACCTGAAAAATGTATAAAAACAATAGGTACGTCGAATCTGAATCATTACAACTTGGACCAAATCTCAGGAGAAGGGTTCTACGTTGTCCTACCCTCCAACGCCAGTCTCGATGTATTTAAAAATAACACGAGCTCCAGCTACCACATTGATTTAGCGCAGCATATTGATTTAGAAGGCCCGTGGGAGGTAGCTCTGACAGAGATTTCATACCCCCACACCTGGTATAACATTTCTAGTGAGGAAGCTTATTTTGAATGGAGGAATAAATCCAAAGATGAAGCGTCAAAGAGCGAGGTGTTCATCCGTCAGGGGTTTAGGGGAGGTTATTATCACAACCTGGACCAGCTCATGATAGAGCTGAACGCCTTTCTTAGAAAAATTGACTCCGATATTTATTTAGGGTTTAGCTCCATTCAAAAGAGATTTGATTTTCAGGCAGGAGGTCGATATCATCTACGAGTTTACCCCCCTCTGGCTTACATGGGGGTTAAGCACATGTATTGTTATAGTGATGTGGTACGACATCAACTGGTTGGTGATGCTTACGCTCCGCTCTTAAGAACGTTCGCTATAGAAGGGACGTACGGGGACGTCATCATGCAGTATTTTAATCCACCCTGCTACCTACCGGTGGTCAAGCAACACATCGAAAACATCCACATTGAGATAAAGACGGATCAAAATAACCCTGTAAATTTTACCTTTGGGAAGACTATCGTGAAACTCCATTTTAGACCTTCCAAAAAAATCCTCTGTGACAAAAAAATTATGCATCAGAGACTCGATCCTCACCGTTTTGTGAGTTATTATGAAAATCAAGTAGGGGACGCCTACGTCTGGTTTTTACGGGGCCCCTGTTATGTATGGGAGAGGAATCGGTTAGATTTTTTTCTAAAATATTTAGTTTTGTATCGCCTTTGGTGAAAAAAGGATTTGCCATTGCTAAGCCTCATCTTAAATCAGCCACAAAAAACATTGCCTCGGAGGTGATAAGCCATGCGGTTAGTAGAATAGGGGGGTCGATCGGACAACGGGGCTCAAGAAGGATCCGGCGGTATGATGGTTTTAGCCAGAAAACTGAGGAAGAGACCTCCCGGGCAGCGAGTAAAAGAGCGTAGGTCAAAAAAGAGAAAATCAGTAGGGAGAAGTAAGTCCAAAGGAAAGCATGCTGTTATGAGCTCCGGAGATATATTTTAGAAAACAAATATGGTGCTTTTACATCACAAATCGGCCGAATGCACTATGGGTGAGTTGGATTTATTTTCAGCACCCATGACACAACTGTCTATCGATGAAAAGCTCTACACCGTTGTCCTGCCTTTGTCAGCCATTACTGACAGAGGTTCTATTGAATTTTTTATCCCCGGAGATGAGGAAAAATACATGGATCTGAATGATACTTTGATTCATCTTCGTGTGAAAATTACCAATGCCGACGGATCAAACCTAGCCGCCGACGCAGCAGTGGGTCTCATCAATTATCCTCTGAATACAATTTTTAACCAATGCGATGTTATTCTGGGGGATAGGTTAATTTCACAATCCAGTGCAACTCACCCTTACAGAGCGATGATAGAGACCCTCCTCAACTATTCAGACGATACGCTAAAAAGTCAGTTCACTGCCGGGTTACTTTCCAAAGACACGGCTGGTGCTATGGACTCTATAGTACCAAATAACGGTCAAAACAGGGGGTTAAATCAGAGAGCTCGGTACACCTTGGAATCTAAAGAGCCTTCACCTGCTAGGTCCTCTTCACGCAGACATATTTTTCTGTGAGAGGCTTTTCTTGAACTCTGTGGATTTGAGAATTAAGCTAACCAGAGCTAATGACGCCTTCTGTCTCATGGACACTGTCGCCAGCACTTTCAGTTTAAAAATACTGGGGGCCTCGTTGTTTGTCAAGAAAGTCACACTTTCTTGCGTTTAGGTCACGTCAGCTTTAATTAGGGGCAACACTCTCTACCCTTTATCACGCGTGAACATAAAAACCTACTCCATCACGGAGAATTCCAGAATATGTAACCAGGAAAATCTCTTCCTGGGGACGATGCCTAAATATCTAGTGATAGCGATGGTGAACCACGAAGGAAAAAGAGATCTGTCACCCTTCAATTTTATTCACAACATTGAATAAATGGCTCTGTGTCAGAGTGTCACCGATACACCGTGTACAATATGTTTACCGCTACAGGGAGACACCTGAAAGATTTACCTCTAAGCATCTACCGGGAGGAATTTCAGCGGGGTTACTCTTTGTTCGTTTTTAATCCCAACGTCTGCGAAGATGCCGATGCATTGTCGTGCGTTTCCAACGGAAGTTTAAGACTGTAAATGAGATTCAGAGAACCATTGCCCCATACTACCACTCTCATTGTTTATTCTTGTTACGAGTCTATTTTGGAGATTAATTCCAAACGACAGGTGCTTGTGGACTGTTATTGAGACAATATGAACAATCACCAATTAGACGGATTACTACGTCATTTACTAGGAGATGCTTTTTGCGGAGTGTGGGCCGTAGATCAGCTACCTTTACTGCGTCAGTCCTTTAGATTTCCAGCCTTTTTTATCATCAACACACACCCTGCACACAAACCAGGAGAGCACTGGTTGGCCCTCACTCTTGAGGAAGGCAAAAAAGGCAGCTTTTTTGATTCTTTCGGATTCTCCCCGGATTTTTCACATTACCCTAAAAGCATCTTGCAATTTTTAGAAAACTGTTGTGAATCTATTTTATACCACAACCGTCAGCTTCAACACGTTCTGTCTACGGTGTGCGGTCAGCATGGTGTTTATTATTTATGCCACAGAGCCTGCGGTCTATCTTTTGAAAATGTGCTGTCTTTGTATCAAGATGATGTGATGAAAAATTATGCTATGGTATCAAAATTTGTGAAAAAATATCAAAGTTGCAAAGTGCAAAGAGCCGGATCTTTTCACCACACTGTCTGTTCTTTACAAATGTTTAAAGATTGTTACAACTTATAAATAAAGATGGACCTGGAGACGGTTAAATTCGTTTGATTTATTTTTTATTCAAATAAAGCCAGCTAGGGGATAAAGGTATGTTTCTTTCGTTTTCCTGATCTTAACGGTGGAGGTGATGTTTCCATCTCATCGTCCCAACACGGTGCTAAGGGCGTCTGTGTTTTCCCCTTCTTCAACACTAGGAGTGACCCCTCATCATCGTCATCCCAACGCGGTCCTCCCTTCTGAAGTTTATGATATTGCTCGCGAGCACGGGGGTTACTCATCAAGGATGAAGGGATGTTGAGCTCCCTTAAAGTATTTAGAAACCCTGTTTCTAACAGAGATTTTTAAACAGGTCTAGCAGGTGTGAGCCTTTCACAATCTCTCCTTTATGGACAAACTCTCCAGAGGGAGCCCACCCGCTCTTGGTTAATTTCTTCATAATGTACTCTGCATTGTTATGGTAGCGAACAGGTAGGTTTTGCAGCACCTTGGTAGCAGTTTCATCCAACGTTACTTGTTTGTCTTCTCGCTGATTTTCTTGTTCCCCAGATTCTTGGGTTAGAGTCAAAGTGATACGACGGTCATCTTTCTCATCTTGTTTGAGTAATGCTAGCTATCTTTGCAGCAGAGCGTTGTATTTTTTAATTTTATCATGAGCGTTCAAACCCTTTTCATTTAACACATCCCTCATTTTTACATCCAAATCATTTTCTGCCGTACGTCTCATCGTTTCCCCGGCGCTGGGAGCAGAAGCTACCGACTGACTCAGACGGTTTAGCTGTTGCGGCGAAATCAAAAACATCTTTTGACTCATGATTTATCTTCTCATAAGCCCTCCTAGCAGCTCTCCAAACATCGGCACCACCGCTGACAGCAAAGGTAAAAGAAAACCTCCAGACTGTTTTCTCAGAGCCTGGTGTTTGTTTTTTTTCAAAGCTGACAATTTCACAGCATTGGTGTGACTGCGTAATGCCTTTTAAGCATAAAACAACCTTGTTCTTTCGAGTTTGGTAAGCATAACTTTTTGGACCCGCAGCCACAAATTCTTTGATGCTATCTCCCCCTAACTCGTCCGACAAATCTCCCAGGTTACCCAGCTTGAGCAGTGTCTCTCCCTCTTTTGTGACATAGATGAGGCTGTCTGTATCGCAGTAAAGGACTCTGTCTTGCAGCTGTTCCAAATACCTGTACAAAGTCAGACGCCCGTAGGCTGTGTTGAAAGCGGCTATAAAAACGTTATCTACCTTGTTTGGTAGCGGGATACAACGGTCTCCGTAAGACCACTGAACCAAAGCCACTTTGTCATTGACGAAGGAGGAGTACTTGACTTTATATTTTTCAGAAAACATGAGGTTAAAGAATTCTTCTGGGTCTGTGACTAGTTTGGTTTGTGTTTGGTTGCATCTCTGCGCGAACTTACCCCAAAAGGAGTTCAGACATAATTTAGACACTTGCCTTTTAGCAGGGTTTGGTCTGATATTATAAGCCTCCAGCAAAATCCCTTGGTTTGCATGACAGTCACTGATGTACTTTTCTCTGCTTTCCTGATCTACAGCATCGGACGGGTAACCCGAAGCTTCATGTTTACCTTTCAGAAAAGTGTGCATATAGTCGACAAATATAGAATCGCTCCGTCTATCAAAGTGCCATACCTCAGTTATTTCAGCTATCCGATAGCCCATTTCCAAAGCCTCGTTAAATTCAGGAGTGACCCAGACACCGGTCAACGCCCTGTCATCATCGCTATGCCGACACGGACCCTCCTGCAAATTGAGCTCGGCGCATGCTCGACAAAGGGTAAACACAAGCTTAGCCCCCATCGTTCTATAAGGCAGGACTGGAAAGTACAACTCTCTCGGCGGGTAGACCCTTGCCCTGTTTAGCCCAAAGTAGCTTTGAGGTTCTTGGAAATCTTTATAGATTATTTCAGGGTGTCCGAGAGGATAGGGGAAGTTGGTGTGACAGTAAGGATAGAGAGATGTCATATCTACATAAGAGATTGCCTCGTTCGACGCAGCGGTGTGTCTCAACTTTATAGCAGAGGTATGCCCTCCGTACAAAGCTTCGCGGGGTGACAATGGCTGTGGAGCATTATATTGTTTGAGAAACTCCTTCAACCCCTGATGAGATTTCTTCAACATCCTCCACGTATGCTCATGCATGATGATGAGTTTTACCTTGTGCACGGCTTCTAACTCACGTAATTTCTCCTCACAGGGCACCTGCAACTCTCCGAACGAACGGCCCGTCAGAGGACAGGTGACGTGCGCTTGATAGCAAATTGAACAACCGTGATAGAAACATCCTAGAAACTCATAGATATATTTCACCCCAGCGATTTCAGCATACCCGTCTACAAAGAATCGCCCCAGCTGTTTTCCCCCCTTATTTAAAGCATGTTGGATAGGGATGTCATGGGTGTGTGACAACCACTCTAACCACTGGATACCGGCGTTTGAAAATGTTTTGAACTGATGCCTGTAGTCGTCCGGAGAGCGGATTGCCAAAGTTTTCGGTGGTAGAAAGTTTGTCAGAAACACCTTCATGCATGCCAATGCGATGGTTGCACGGCTGAAGGGATCAACGGTGGTTTCATCAATATACTGTTTTCTGAACAGTATGCAACCCTCAGTGAAAATGTCTACATCATTTTGACAATAGAGGCCTGCCTCTTTCATGAAGTTGAATGTGCTGTGCCGCACTGTCTCGTACCAACTGTAAAAGTCTGTTAGTTGCTCCGTTGTCATGGTCTCAATACCGTAAGACTGGGGGGGAGGCTACTCACCTGTATAACTCAAATGGGCCTCTGAGCTGAAACCATGAAGAAAGTACCCCTTTATTTTATCACTGAAACCAAGCGCTTTCGGAAAATTAGCTAAGCGCATTGTTAAAAAGGATAAAGAGTCAATGTATCTTTGTTTGTAATCAATATCGGTGACACAAATGACTTTTGGTTCTTGCATAATCAAAGAGGGCTTTAAACCCTGTTCGACCATGGCTTTGATAAGGAGATAGCTGTCAAAACCTCGGGCATTGTGTGCTATAAACACTACATTTTTGTACAAAGGTCGTCTGAAATGCAGTAGAAACTCTTTGGCACAATCTGTACCCTGAGAGCTCCATGTTTTACCATCTAAGGTTCGTTTACACACTAAAAATGGAACGTGAACGCCGTCCTCGTTGACGGTTTCAAAATCATAAAACACCACTTTTTCATTGTGTTTTGTTTCAGGGGGTAATGTTTGGATGTAGCACATTTGGTACATTTTTTGTACAAGGCACAAGCGCTTGCATATGTTTGACCTCTCGATCTCTCTGTAGGTTCTTTGTGTTTGGTCAAACAGAAAGGTGAGCGACACGTTCTGTTGCATTGGTCACACACAACAAGTTGACACGGTCTCTGTGTACAACCAGGGTCAAAGCATACGGTGCAACGAGCGTCGCAAGAATGGCCTAACACGCTGTTAAAACCTGTAAAGCAGTGTTCACAAACATAAAGCGAACCTAGAAAGGCTTTGAGATTTTTAACCGCATAGTAGTGATTTTGGAAGAGAAACAAAATCAGGGTTTTACTCCGTCTTGGGCTATCTGTCAAGAATTTGCGGAGGGTCCTGTCATCATCGGTTCTGTAAAACACTACAATTTTACAGTCCAACGCAGTTTCAAATTTTGGGATGTTGCTAAAGGATACAGCGGTCTGATCGTCTAACCCTACTTCATTTTGAAGCTGTCTACCGCGTTTGAGGGCTTCTCTAGCGCTGATATCGGGTTGTAACAGATGAGCCAGACAGATGGCAAAACATAGTTGATTCTCTCTGTTCTGGACGATGTACAGAAAACGTCTTTTTTTTAAAAATGATTTCACAGTCTAGCATTTTCTGTTGCACAGGAGGACTGGGTATGCTGAGATCGATATGGTTTGTGGGTGTCTGAGGGTCTGATAGACTGGGACTTTGTTCAAGTTGGACATTATTTACTCTGATCGTTTCGTCTGGTGATGATTAATTCTCTAACTGTTCAAGGTTAGTGAGAGCTTGATTTTAAGCAAGGAGAGGATCTACTGGCTGTTCGGAGCTGTTAGATGTAGTGGCTGTGTTGTTTTCATTCAAATCATTTTCAGTTAAATCGTTTTGAAAACCCGACTCATTCTGAAGATTTTGTGCAACTGAGTCTGTTAAACTCTCTAACAAATCAAGGACATTATTTATTCTGATTGTTTTGTCTGCTGATGATTCATTCTCTAACTGTTCAAGGTTAGTGAGAGCTTGACTTAAAGCAAGGAGAGGATCTACTGGCTGTTCGGAGCTGTTAGATGTGGTGGCTTTGTCGTTTTCATTCAAATCATTTTCAGTTAAATCGTTTTGGAAACCTGACTCATTCTGAAGATTGTGTGCTACTGAGTCTGCTAAACTCTAACAGGTCAATAGTTACTAGTGTGTGTTGATCCATGACCTAATAAAATCAAACGCTATTAAAAACCTTAAATCAACATCATTGCAATTTTTCCACATGATAAAAATCACTGTCTGAAACAGTTTACAAATTGTCACTGTGTACACCTAATTTCTGACAGATGAGCCAAAAGGCTCTAGACATCAGATCCAATTGCTGGCGTGTAGTTCTGCAACACTGAGGGCACCTGGATGGTCTGGACCTGGGTTTGTTTGCTGGAGACAAAAAAGAAAGAGAGAAACACAAAGAAAACATTAACTTCATAAATGGGCAGATCTCATAAACACAACAGCCCCCTTAAGGTTGGTATGTAAACAGACAGCCAGACCGCATACGTGTGTGTGTGTGTGTGTGTGTGTGTGTGTGTGTGAGAGAGAGTGAGTTTGTGTGTGTGTCACACACAAACTCACAAGCTTCAAGTTGTGTGTGTGTCACAACTTGTTGTGAAGACAAGGGTAAGGACCAAAAACAGCTGTTTTTTACTTTAAGAGAGACTGATGAGAATAACAAATTCAAAAACCCTAGAATTTCATATTTATAGCAGCTTATTCCTATATTAAAAAACACCAAGATAATACTTATTAGAAACACTATAACTCAAACCAACGACAATAATAGCTTATAACAACACACAGTCAAATATACCTTATGAGACTCAGCTTTGTAGAAAATTACATTTTAAAGCACGATTTATCTCTCTATATATAAACACCTGGATAATATGAGAAAACACTGAAGAGATATAACTCAAACCAACGCCATTAATAGCTTATAACAGCACACAGTCAAATATACCTTATGAGACTCAGCTTTGTAGAAAATTACATTTTAAAGCACAACCTCTTTAATTTCACACATACAAAACCTTCCGTGTTTGCTTATGATGTAAAATGAGAGAAAAGGAAGGTACAATGTGTTCCCTGCTGGGTAATTATCACATTTATACGGCGTGATTGAATCGTCTCACAATGCACTGTAAAACAATTTAAAAAGCAAATAGACTTACAGCGTGCTGATGGAAATCCTTCGCAGGTGTGGATTCTCAGAACTGGAACTCGTTCTCCTGTGGTTGCGACCCGATGAGAATCCTGGATCTCTGGCCGCTGGTTGAGGCCTAGATCTCTCCACAGCCATCAGCGGTTAATTAGTGGTTGAGGCACGCTCCTGGTGAAATGGCGGTTGTTCTTCAAAATATTGATGCGGTATCACATCCCCCGGATCTCCTCTGGTTAACCGGACAGCCTCTAGAGAATGTTTAATGTTTTGACCGCCTGAGGCATGCCCAGTTGTGTCATCCTGTGGCTGTGATGATGGCGATAGCCCTTCTTGGAAATATTGGTCCAAACCGCCCCACAGATCTAGCATGAAAAAAAAAAAGTTTTTGATAAATATTCTGTGTAAGTTTTAGGTTAAAAAAAAAAAAAAACACAGTCTGCACAGGAGCTGCAAGAGATGCTGCTCATGCAGGCTATTGCTAACCACAGATCACAGTCTGCACAGGAGCTGTAAGAGATGCCGCACGTTGACCGTTCATCAACCGATATACGGACATTTATTCAGCTTCAAAACTTGAATCATTTATTTTTTAGTTGACATTTTCACAAAATCATTGCCTCATGCAAGCTCCTCCTAACCTATTTTCCCATTGGCTAACCCTCCCATTGGTTCACGCAAACTCCCCCTACCCTCCCACATCTTTCCAATTCATTCACACCTCACTCTGCACCAGACAGACAACAGAGAAGGTCTTTTTCTCCTGAAAGATTAGATTTGTATATATGAACTGGAAGGTAGCTAGTGTGCTCGATGTGGTGTAGCTCGGTCTGTATTCAAATACAGAATACAAGAGCGAAAGAGGAGGAGATGAGTTAGGTAGGTATTTATGGAAGTGCTGGAAGTGGCATGGTTGAGGTGTGGTCTTGCTCCTGAAACTGTGAAATTATTTTAATACGCTTTAGGAGAAATGCCTGTATGGATACATGTGTGTCCCAGCAGGCACATACACACAAACACACACACACACACACACACACACACACACACGCACCTACATACAAACTATGGGTTTGTGTATAATATTCATACACACAATGACGTAGGGAAACCTACCTCAGGGCCAGATGGAGTTAGCTCCCCTACCTCAACATTGAATTACTTCTTAATCAATACAAACAACTGTAGAGTTCGATATGATATAGGTTTAATGTAACTTCAAACAGAGTTCATGTCTAAACCGAGTTGGGTCCCGGGAGCAACTGAATGGGCTCCAATGTGCACCTTCCTTATATTATCCCTTTACTCTGCCCTTGCTCCTCCTGTTGTGGGCCTTCAATTAGGCCCACCTCTCTTATGCTTCACCTGTCCACTTTGACACCATTATTTCTTGTCTCCATAGCAGTTGTTTTTTTTAAAACAGCTGCACATAGCTGTGCTTTCCTTTAGATGGAATCCTAGGCACATTAATTCTCATTTGATTCTTTTAGCTGTAGCTACTTCACAAAATAGCTAATTCATTATTACATTGTGTGGTTTTAATCACAAAGCACATTTCTTGCAGTCAGAAAAGTGAACTATTCAGTCAGAAAGTAAACTTATCCATGTACTACAATTATAGCAAAAGGGGAAGCCATCTTGCCATTATGTGCATCCATTCGCATCGGTAACTCAGGCAACTGCCCTAGTTGGGAAGGGCAGAGTGCCTTCTACACAATGGATACATCAATCACAGGTACAGGTGGAGTAGCATAAGCCGACAGATGCCTTCACCCTGTACACAACATAATTTATTGCTACACTTAATTGCTTAGCTATTCCAACAGCAGACTATTTCAACAGTAGAGTATTTTCCTTCCACAACAGCATTCTAAGCTACAACCATAGCCATCAAACTGTTTGCCATAAACTAAACTGGAGGTTATACAAATGATGCTAATCATTAGGATATATAATATGTATAATACAATATATAATATATAATATATCACATTAGTCTCATTTTTGAAGTTCTCCGTATTTAACTCTGGAATTTCCCAGTACCCCTGAATGCGCCTCAGTCAAATTCAACTGCTCAACCTACCAAAAGCAATTCCTCTGAGGTAGGTAACATTAGCTATATGTCTCTCCCTACTGCTAACTCTTTAACAGTAAAACACACAGTGTCCTACTGTGGTGGTTTAAATCAACATTAAATTGGCAGGATAACTGATATGGAGTTTGCACATTACAGGAAATACAGCCTGTATGTAGCATTACTATTCCTGTAGAGTTAGCTAATGTTAGCAATGATGCTAATCGCTAATGCTAATTTTAGCTATGTTAACTGACACATAAAGGGTTGAACTTTTTTTTCTCACTACATAAGAAATGTTGTCTTGTTCACTCTCTCACTCAGTTATCCTAACATCATTGTAAAGGTGGAAAATGTAAAAAGCAAACCTAACCGGCTAACGTTATCATCTAGATGCCAGCTAACGGTAATCCTCATATCCTTGTGTCTGTCTGTCTTTTTGCTATAAACTTAATCAATTATATACTGGGCAGTGTTTGTAAAATTTGTAAGCTGAAGCAGTATTCTGTCAAGATTGTTGGTTATGTGTGAACTTTAACTTATGTGTGTGTGTGTGTGTGTGTGTGTGGGTTGTGCTCCACAACAAGTAGTTCAATTCTGTTCAAATATTTGTTTGGTACATGTTTACAGTCACATGACTGAACATACATTTAAATAATAATTCATGCAATTAGCATGAGGAATGATTTTAATTAAATGACCGATTGTTTTTCTTCTTTCTGGTTCACACTCTGCAGAAGAAGAAGAAGACTGGTCCTGTAGTTGATGCTGTTTCTCCCACCCCAACCCCTCTGGAATCTGTAACAATCAAATGTATTTTTACTTGATAAAGAACTTAACTCCACTATCAAAATTATAAGTGTGGATTTCTGTGTTGGCTGTGAAATGACTCATTTGGTGGTGACAAGTGTGCCAGTAAAAGTCATTAAACACTTTGGAAATTTGAAAGTAATTTCAGGACTACTTTTGCAAATTCTTGTCGTGTTTATTTATTTGTTTATTTATTGATTACTTATTTTGTGTAATTTGTTAATTATTTATTTATTTATTGTTTTTTTTAGGTATTTAGGTATTACAGAAAGAAAACATTGAATACATTTTCCTTAAGTTAAATTTTATTTGGTATTGTAATCTTTTGGTTTAGTAGTAGTTGCAGCAGTAGCAATAATAGGCCTTAAACCCCCAAATAAGGTGAAGTTCCTTGAGGAACCTCAGACAATTAGGAAATTGAGTACTGAAGCACCCAAAGTGGTTCCAGACCATGCTGGAAAAAAGGGTTCCTCAAGGAACCTGATAAACTACCCCAAGTTCCTCAGAGAATGTTGGGTTTAAAAGGGTTCCTGGAGACTTCCAGAAGGGTTCTGCCAGTGTGGCAAACTGAGGAACCCTAAAAGGAGCCTCGACTGTTCGCTAATTTTTACAGTGTGACGAAAATTGCTGAATACCATTGGTTACTGGGGACAAAAGTAGCTGACGGCTATATTTGGGTCAGAAGAAATAATGTCCGTTGGATCCTGTGGATTGATAATTGAGCTACCTTCCATCACACATGATGTGAAGCTTCAGGCTCATGAGATTTTGTCTTTGAAACCCCTAATAGAAGCCCCAGTCCCAAAAGGCAGATTGATGCCATGATTCCCTGTTCTGTCATATCTACTCTCTGAGCATTTCCTACCTTTCCTCCTCCTTTCTCCCTCAGCTGCATTCATTTATCCTTTATTAATAAGCTAACTTTTTGTAGGAATGTTTGCTGCATTTAACTTTGACTGCTTATGTATTTTCAGGCTTTCTAAAAGTAAAACTTGTGTGGTTTCCCAAAAATTTGAGCACGCTTTAGCATAAAAAGCATCAAAGCCACTGTAAATCTTCTTAGAGGGTCATGGATGGATTCAAAGACAAAATTTAACATGCGTATAGTCTGTCATTCAACTGGAGCTGGACTGTATCTGCCTCCAGCTTGTCATTCCTGTATAATACTCAAAGTCTTAGTTTCTCCCTCTTTTCCCTTTCTGGTTGTTTTTTTTGTTGTTGTTGTTTCTTTGTTTGAATGCACAGGGGCATTATCCGTGGTCACTGGTCATATCATACTACAACAGTTGTTTGTGGTATGCTCAGCATGAGTGAAGACAGAAATTTATGTAACCACTGATTTCATACTTCTACTGTTTTTTTGCCTAAGGGTGACCAAGCACAAAACCATTCATGTGATTATTGGTAACACTTCAGTTCTGTAGAAAGACCTGTTTCAGAGAGTTTAAAATGATTTTATCTAATTTCTTGCATAATACAGTACGCACATGCACACAAACAGACCTGTCTCTCTTGAATGTTTTAGTATTTTGCCTCTGTTTCCTCTCTCCATTACAAGTCATTGTAAGCCTCTGGCCTCAGTTTTCCAGTCTATGTTTTCCAGTGTGCTAAATGCTGTTCCAGAAGCCTTTCTACCCAGAACAACCTTCTGGGCAAAGACTAAAAAAGAAAAAGAAAACTTAAAAACTGGTAGATTCAATCCAAGCTATGTCGATCTTTTCCATAGAGACAGAACGAGATCTTGTGACTATGCATGACTGAATGAAAAGGATGATAATTATGGCCTTAACACTATAATTAACAAAAATAAATAATACAGATAAAAAAAAATGTCATGTAGAATCATTGATTTTTTGGGTAAGTAAGCTGTCAGAAAGAATTAAATCAATCACAATATCAATCTCTTGATACTGTGTTGTTGACAACACTTTAAGAATGGACTTCCATTCTGAGGAATAGTAAAGTGTCAGGCAGGAAATCGCTAGCATTTGTCCTGCAGAGATGCCACACCTCCTGGTGAATGAGGATCTACATACAATGTGCCTTTCAAAAGTAAAGTAGCCTCTGAGTGGGTGTCCCTGATTATATTCTCATCCACCTGTAAAATGTCTTCAATTTCAATGACAAGTTTATATAACATACTTTTTATCCTTTAAGCATCCTTCCTAATAAAGGCGTTATACTTGCTATGAAGTATCCTCTCAGTGTATATACTGTAATATGTCATGAAGGTTTATGTCAGCCTAAGGAGGATGTTACAAAAAGTAGAAAAGATAGTCCACACTCAAAAAAGTGGTCAAGAGGCTGCAAATTATTTTATCTCATTTATTAGCACAGGGGAATTAAATCAGTACAAACATTTCAGCCGGAGGCCTGCCTCAGTTTCATGCAGTCTGTATTTATTCAGTAGGCTGTGGCTCAGGAGATAGAGTGGGTCATCCCTTGATCAAAGGTTTGGTGGTTCGATTCTACGTCGCCAAGTGTCCTTGGGCAAGAACCGCAAATTGCTCCCTATGGTCAGGCCAGCACCTTGCATGGTAGCTCGCTGTGTGAATGGGTGAATGAGAAGCAAATTGTAAAGCTATATTGCCATGCTTTATAAATGCAGCCATTTACCATTTATCTACCAGCGACTTAAGGTGTCTGCAGGTAAAATATCAACTGGTGTAATCTCTCAGAGCTACATATACTGTAAATGATACAGTTGCCATTAACCACCAAAAAATACTAAATAAATAAATAAATGCTGGTAACATATTTTTATGCATGCATACAAGTTTATCCTTAATTTAACCCTTAACCCCTTAACAGTTAACTCTTAATTCCATGTTTTTTTCCCCAAACATTCCTATTTAACTCAGATCTCAAATCATATTGCTTGTAAAGACGGTGTAGTCCCTCATTCGTCCAGGAGTGTTCTATCATAGAAAAGGTTTCAGTCGTAGTCATCTGGACACTGTTTTCAGAATCAAGACGTTTCGGCTCCCATCCGGAAGTCATTCACAATTGAGAATGACTTCCGACAGAAATGCATCAAAGTTCAGCTCAAATAAAATGAGGCTTCAGCAGTCTGAGTCAAATCAAGTGGTTATTTTCAAAGGTTACAGTCTTTTTAGTGTGAAATTCCCTCTTCGTGTCACTGTCCCTCCACTGCAGCTTAGCAAGGAATCACTGTCTGTGCACTTTTTCCTGTCATCTCTATACACTAAAGAAGTACAGAGTCATTCAAGTTGTTGGGAATCACTGGGACTCCACAGATGAATTTGTTCATTTGTGTTACTTAAACTGAACTTTTATTCTGAAACTGAGCCACTGAACTCATTTTCCTACAATCCCCCCCTGAATCCAGCTTCCTGTTACCATTGGCCAGTCTGACTTGTGACTCATGATGTCACCAGGTCAACAAAAAAACTAGCTCAAGCCATTGTTCTCTCTCTTACCATTCTCATCGGCTCACCTGTTGGACGTCTGGGCCAGGGGTCCAGCGCCGTGTAGTCTGCCCGGAGCAGATGCAGCAGAACAGAACTCTCTGATCTTACAGCAGTGATGCGACAGCCTGCTAGATCTCTGCAACATGTCTAATTAGCGTCAGCGGCTACAACACAAAGATGGCCAGCTAGCTTCACATGCTAACATGAACATGAAGTAAGTTAATGCCGAGCTAACGTAACTCTGAGGAGAACAAAAGTCCTCCAATCTGCAAACGGATACTGCACAGCAACGGACTTTTCCACAACAGAACCACAATCCTTCTCCACCTGCCTAATCCACCACGGAACAGCAGCACACCAAAGGAACCTCTTTTCCCTCCATGGACTCATAACCTGGGCATTATATAGCTTCACATAGCTTAACAGTGTACTTGGCTAAACACTATTTCAAGTGTACTTGACTATTTAGTTTTGTTAATGTGCATGTACTGATGTGTTTTTCTGAGGTTTATTGTTGTGATGTGTTTTCATCTGTTAGGTAATTTGGTAGCCACATGCTGAATTGATGTTAGTAATGTTATGCTCCACACAGTATTTGCCAACTAACTCCTTTTAACTTGGCACCGTTATCTGACGCACACACACACACACACACACACACACACACACATGCACACACACTTCTAATTTGGCCTACACAATCACATGTGGCAGAGACGAACTTTAAATCTCCCGCTTCATTGTTTTGCGTGCACACACAAACACACACTCAAACACACAGTCTCACATACATGTCTTTTGTTCTTTAGTTTAGTACATTTTAATTAGATTTCATATTGTGTGTTTTTGCTTTTATTATATTCTTAATAAATGCTTGTGGATAACTATGCTGGTTTCTTTAATGTTGTACAAGAATTAATTCTACCAACCTCTTCTATGTTGAACTCCAAATCCTTCTACCTACTAGCTATTGATGGTAATTTTGGTTTTAGTTATTAATTTAATTATTAATCAGTTCTAAATAAATAGTTTAGTATATTATGAGACTCAATCCGTTAATTGGTTCATTGGATCATTTTTCTCTTCTTTAAGAGTAGTGCCCCCAGGAACTTTATTAATTAAAGTTATTATTTATTATTATCTTTGATAATTCTGATAGCTAAAATTGAATTGATTGCACCTACACAATTTGGTGCCCCTTTAACCATTAGTAATTCCCTACAAATTTAAAGCATTTTCAACATTGAAACATTTCATCTTGTACTGATGCCTCTTTACCTCACTTTGTGCTGCCTAGAGCAAACTTTCTTAAAAGTATTTGTATTGACTTTGTATGCAACACCTCTATGATATTGTCAATATTCGCTTTGCATCAGGAAAGTAACTAAGTATATTTATTCAAGTACTGCACTTCATTACAAGTCTGAGGTACTTGTACTTCAGTATTTTGTGTGCTAGTTTATACTTCTACTCCACTACATTTCAGAGGGAAAGAGTGTACTTTTCACTCCACTGCATTTATTTAACAGCTATATTTACTAGTTACTTTACAGATTAAAAATTGAAAAATCTATAATGAGCATATAAATCACGATGCATTGTTATACAGTGAATTAAACCACTCAACGTATATAAAAATACTTCAAATTCAATTCAAACACCACCTGAGCCAGCTCCAACTCTAAAAAGCTGCTTACAATTGAATGCATCAGAAATAACAATCCAATAATATATTTGTGGGGTGATGATGATGATAATGATGATGAACAATTTTAAATCTTCCACAGAGATGATGAACTCTCCTACACCGCTTGTTCACATCACCTCTGGGTCATAAAATAGGCCCTGCTAGGACTCAAGGATGACATTAAATCAGAATCAGAATCAGAAATACTTTATTGATCCCCGAGGGGAAACTCTTTTGTTATAGCTGCTCACTATCACGTCAGTGCACACAGGAATAGAAGTACCAAGCAAAAACATATAATACACTATAATACAGGTCAGATAAATTAAGTACGTAGTGGTCCTCCTCCTTCTGGTAGTTTGGGAAATTCAGATCACGACATGATCATGCTGATTCCAGCCAGACAGATAGAGGCCAGAGGGCATGTAGAAAGATGCCAAAATGTTTCTGTTTCTACTTGCATAGGCCAGTCTCCCTGTTTGCATGTTTGAAATCCCCCATGAGAAATATCCTACAATTGTGATACATCATGCAGTGATACATTATGCAGTTTTGAATCTGGCTAGGCAGAATGGCCTGTGTTTGAGGTAACAGTGAAAGTGCCTGCAGCGGATGATCACATATTCCAAATCTGGAGAACAGTGGTTGGAGATTGTGGTTATGTCAGTGCATCAGTTGATGACTGTTTTCTCGCTGAGGACTGCATTGTCATTCACACAGAAGAGCTTTTTTAAGTTGAACATCAGGACTAGACCAGGTTTGGTTGTTGTTTTTTGTTTGGTTGTTGTTGTTCTTTTTGGCCAGAGATTAAAACATGAAAAGACATTATCCAGGCAGAACAAACGTTGTTCTGGTAGGTCTTCCTCTATGTTTCTGCAACAGTACAGAAGAACACTTTTACCTCTAGAAAGCTTGAAATTGAGTTTTCATGTTTTGAGAACCTGTCTGACACCAAAAACAGCTACGCATTACTAAATAATTTGTAAACCTGCAATTGGATTCAGTAGCAGGCAAACAGTGAGACTGGCACTATTGGCTTGGAGAGGAGAGTTACAGCAGTTCAGAAACTAAGAGTGAAAATATCATGAGCAAAACACTTGTGTTTTGAATTGGTCATTAGTATTTTCATCTATAGTACATTACAGAATACTTTGGATTTTAAAGATTATTAGTATTTTAAATGCATGTTGTCATTATACATGTTGGTCATTCACAAAGGTTTTCATATATTTTTTTAATCATAAAAATGTATTTAAATAAATAAACTACTCATTAAATATGTGCAGGTCACTTTCTTGTACCCACATGGAAAGGCAAGGCAAAGCAAATTTATTTATGTAACACAGTGAAGTCTGTGGAAATGGAGCTTTGCTGATGATTTAAACGTCACATTTCACATTTTTGAGTACCAAATTAAATTCCATCCTCTCCATTGTATTGGGGTGAGGCAAACATTTCAGAGATAGATATCTCAAAACCTGAGAAAGGAAAACTATTTTCAGATGCCAAAAGGAATGGGTGAGTTCTTTTGTAATTTGGGTGAACTTCAATTCAATTCAATTTTATTTATAACAGAAGTTATCTCATTGCGCTTTTCTTATAGAGCAGGTCTAGACTGTACTCTTTATAATATTAATTACAGAGACCCAACAAATCCCACCATGAGCAAGCATTTGGCGACAGCACTCTGAGAGACACTGCTGCTGGCCCTTTAAATTAGCATTGGCATGACTATTCATTCATGACTATTCATTCTTATACTGACATGTTTTGATCTAAGCATATTCTGCCTTGTGTGTAAATATTCCACATTTGAATGTGTGTGGTCATCAGTGCAGTGTGTGACTGTTGAGCCAGCAGCAGTGTCTCTCAGAGTGCTGGTGTCCCTTCTCCTCCTCCACCAGCAGTGGCTCTGATTTTGTGTGCTAATGCACTTTTTGGCCTTCCTTTTGTACTCATACCACTTTTTCTGTATTTCTTCCAGCTTGCTTGTGGTACTCAAAACTTACATGACTAACCGCATCATTGACCCTCTGCCATTCTTCTTTTTCTTTTTGTTAGAAATGCCACTGCTCAAGCCTCCAGACAATTTATTCTCTTTTTTCTACTTTATTTTCCAGTGGCATAGTCACTGAAATTGTACTTCAGGGTTTTCTCTCACCTATTTGGAGATTAAATGATTAGTTGATTAATCATTTAGTTGTTTGAGAGAAAATTCATTGTCAACTCTTTTGATAATCGATTCATTCCCAAGTCCCAGCTTCTAAAGTGTGAGAATTTTCTGTTTTTAGTCTTGTGTGATTTAAATTGATATATATATATATATATATATATATATATATATATATATATATAGAGAGAGAGAGAGAGAGAGAGAGACATAGATTGATAGATTGATTGATTGATTGATAGATAGATATGAATTTGGGGGCTTTTAGACTGTTTGGACAAAACCACCTAATTGAAGACACCAATTTAGTTTTTACTAAATACCAAAGTATTTTTCACTATTTTTGGACAATTAATACAACATTTAAACAATTAATTTAGAAAATAATCGTCAGATTAATCGATGATCAAAATAATCATTAGTTGCAGCCCAACAACTACTGTATTAATGCATCAGTTATGATTGAGAATGACTTCCGGATGGGAGCCGAAACGTCTTGATTCTGAAAACAGTGTCCAGATGACTACGACTGAAACCTTTTCTACGATGCATCAGTTATGGACATTCAATCAACATCAATCTAACATCAATAGATAGATATGGGAGTAGACACTTCATGTGCAATTGAGTAATTCCACACTGATTTACTGTCACACTCTAATGCAGAGAAGAATAAAATTGTTTTCATACATTTTTTTCAGATCCATACTAGCATGATGCATACTTTTAATGTACATTATGAAAACTTTTATTAGCCCAAAAGGCAAAAATCTAGTCTGTAGATAAAAGCATCTTAAACTGAAGTTCAGTCTAAGCAGATAAGGGGATGTTGTGGACATCCCTGGTGATAAACTGGGATTTTTAATGACAGCTCAAGGTCTGAACAGTCCTGTAATACATTTAGCTCAAACTCATCCACATCCACAGATCATAAACTAGAATAATGGATTCTTGAACATTTTACTTTCCTGCATGCTTGTTGCCATGCTGATAGAGACATGGTGTTACATAATGGTAGGGATAAACCAGGGTCTCCTAGGCACACTAGGTATAGCCAGATGAAAAAGGCCTCTTCTCTCTGTCTCTTCATGTTGGCTTCATGAGGATGTTTCATTGCATAATCAGAGCTACTTATAAATAATTCTTTCAGCTCTTCAAACCAACCCTCTCCCAGTCAGGGTTGGGCTTTTTAGCATCTTAGTTGTAGAGAGCAGGTGATATGTTGTTTATATGTTCAGATGAATGCTGATGCTGAATCTTCTGGGATTTGTGAGTCTGATATTACTGTTACCTTATCGCAATGAAGTTTGGAGAATTTGCAGCAGCAGATATAACAGGAAAGAAAAAATACATTAAATATATTCAGCTCTCCCCTTTAAATAGCCTTTGTGTGTGACAGATAGTAGTTCTAGATTAAAAGCTCATCCATTATTGATAAGCATTGGATGTTATGCTGTGTCTGCCTACATTGCTTCCTATTGTTCACTCATGTTTTAAAGGAGAAGAGTATAGAAGAGAAAGGGGGCAGAAAGAAGAGGAGGAGAAGAAATTGCAGGAGAGGAGGGGGGAAAAGAGCAGAAGAAAAGATGGGGAGAGGTAGCGCTACAGCAACCTAAGCAGCTTAGTAGCTGATTTAAGATGCTCTGAGCTGACAACTCTGCTTGAGTGTGACTGTTAACCGTCCACGTATCCAACCTATCCAAAAAAAATTGAGCTTACCTTAAACTCTTCATGTTTTAGAAAGAGAAGTTTTACTTTGTCCAGATATTCTTGAGGTTATTGAAAATGTCCAGTTATTACCCTTTGAGACTGAAGAAACTTTTACAGAACCAAATTTAGGAACTTTATCTGAATTTTGACTATATAGATTATTTTCAAAATCTAGAATGTTTATTAGCTTTAACCTGTGCGCATAGTTTAAATCCAGAGCCAAATGTGAGTAGCACTCTGTCATGATAGCATGACGAGTGGCATGGTGGAGACACTAAAGGAGCGGTGAGACGCGTCACCAAAATTGTTAGGAATCTAATAAATCTGATTTCTAATCTAATATTGCCATGAATAATTCATCTGCATCAACTGCTAATGTGCTAATTGGCAATGGAACTGAACCAGCATCAACATCCACAGAGGCTTCACATACTAATTGTGCATAATAATACTATAATTTTGTATATGGTATATTATAATATAGTAATAAGTTATAATATCTGAGGAACTACTTTATGTAATTCAATGCCATTGTCATTCTGACTATTTGGTTGAAAGTAGCCTATTGTAACGTATTAACAGGAATGTAATTATTCAGTCAGGGAAAATCTCACTTGGGATTAAAATTAAAAGTGCTACCGTAAACACATTATTATTATTATTATTATTATTTCATGATTATAATTAGTTATATATTTTGAAAGATCTCTGCTCTGGGAGTAGTAGAGGAGGGTTTAACTTTTACCCCAAAGACTGACATTTTCCATCATCAGCTCCATGGATTGCTCTGAGTAAAACTAGCTAGCTACTATCAACGAAATACTGCTCACCTTCTTCTCCTTCGACTGAGTTGGGTAGGACTAGGGAGGACTAATGGTGGGTTCGGTGGAGCTGCATGTGCATGACGAGGACAAAACTGATTATCTGTTAAAGTACTGATTAAATTTCAGCTAAATAAACAAAATGGAATGACTGTAAGGATGTTGTAAGTGGATAATGTTGATCTATAGAGTGTATTTAAGCGAAATCAAACCACCAGTGATATTATTGTAACTACTGTGGCTAGCTTATGACTGGCTTCAACATTAAGCCAGGATATTATTAACAATAATGTGGCTGTTTAGCTTTTCATGGGCACTACCCTTTCAGACCTTTTCTGCCTGTCTTTTGGTTTTGGCATCCTGATTTTGGTTTTGAGGACGCTATTACTATTCCATTTGGTAAATAGATTTTAAAATGTCAGTTTAATTTTAATATTGGAGGTGGTGATCGTCTCAATGTTTAAATGTGATGCTATGATATATCACGGTCTAAATGAGGAAATAGATTTGTAGATCTATGTGCACTGACGTAAAGGCGAGCTACTGTAACAAAGAGTTTCCCTACGGGGGATCAATAAAGTATTTCTGATTCTGATTCTGATTCTGATTTCAGACCTTTTTTGTAAACTGGCTTAATGATATGTATGTTCTTGATGTTTGTGAGAGTTTCAATATTATGGGTTATTATCATTACGGTGACTATTAACTAGCTTTACATAAGACGGTGTAGTCCCTCATTCGTCCAGAAGTGTTCTATCATAGAAAAGGTTTCAGTCGTAGTCCCGACCTCAGAAGCAGTGACAGCGGTGAGGAGAAGACTGCAGGAGGACTCCACCTTGCAGCAAAGGACCAAGCTTACACCTGAACACATCTGCAAACTATTAGACATCTGTCTCAACACAACCTACTTCCAATTCCGGGGACACTTCTACAGACAGATTCACGGCTGTGCTATGGGCTCTCCGGTCTCTCCCATCATGGCCAACCTGTACATGGAACAGTTTGAGAAGAAGGCATTATCCTCGTTCCCGGGCACACCACCAAGTCACTGGTACCGCTACGTGGATGACACCTTTGTGAAAATCAAGAAACAAGACTTGGAAGCGTTCTCAGAGCATATCAATACTGTGGACCCCAACATCAAGTTCACGCGTGAGGACGCCAAAGAGAACCGCTTGGCCTTTCTTGATTGCTCTACACTCAGAGGAGAGGACGGAAAGCTCCAGATAGAAGTGTACAGGAAACCAACACATACGGATCAATACTTGCTCTTTGACTCACACCATCCACTACAGCACAAGCTGGGTGTAATCCGGACATTACAACACAGAGCCCAAGAAGTGCCCACCGGCTCAGAGGGTAAGAAGAAAGAGGAAAGGCATGTCCAGAATGCACTCTCAGCCTGTGGTTATCCTACTTGGGCTATCAACAAAGTTAAAAGAGCCAAAAAACAGGACAAAAGTGTAACAGAACCAAGAAGGAACAGTGTCTCCATTCCTTATGTTTCTGGACTGTCTGAAAAACTACAAAGGATCTTTAGACAGCACGATGTTCCTGTTTTCTTTAAACCAGGCAACACTTTAAGACAGAAACTCGTTCACCCTAAGGACAAGTTACCCACACAGAAACAGAGCAATGTTCTCTACTCCATTCAGTGCAGTGAGGAAGACTGCAAAGAACGGTACATAGGCGAGAACAAACAGCCACTTCACAAAAGACTTTATCAGCACAGACGACACGCTAACTCAGGATTACAGAGCGCCGTGCATTTGCATCTAAAAGCTACAAACCACACATTTGAAGACAGCGAGGTGAAGATTCTAAGTAGAGAGAAGAGTTGGTTTGAGCAGGCGTCAAGGAAGCCATTTTGTAAAAAGAGAACCCCTCTTTGAACAGAAATGGTGGTCTGAGATTCAATCTGCCCAATGTCTATCAGAGTGTATTATCACCTTCGTCACGCCAATCACATGCTAATCAGGTACTTAACAGTGATGAAGTAGATGCAGCCAGAAAACAATAGGCCTGATTACTGATTACTGGGCCATCTTGGAAACTATTAGGTCAGTTTCAGGTGAAACTAGCTATTAACAGATACTCAGGCAGATTCCTTCCTGAGGGCAGGGCTTATGTAACACAGAGTAGCTTAAAATTCCAATTCCCGTCCCATTTCTTCACAATTGAGAATGACTTCCAGATGGGAGCCGAAACGTCTTGATTCTGAAAACAGTGTCCAGATGACTACGACTGTAACCTTTTCTATGATAGCTTTACATAGCCTACTTGTGATATTTTTTATGTATTTTATGTCTGATATTTTATGTCTGATATGCCGGTGTAATTTGGCCCTCCTGCGACATATTTATCTATATTTATAATCACAGTGTCACAGATACGCCAGGCTCCACTCTCACCCAGACACGACGCACGCCTTCACCTGAGTTCTAATTACACACCTGGTCTCAATCCCACACCTGAAACCTATCACCTCCCCAGCAGTATAAAGACTCCACACTCACCTCAGTCAGTGTCCGGTCTCGTTGATACATGGACTCAGACTCCAGTCAAACAAGACATCATTGGACTCCCGAATTGCAAACCCACTATCTTCATCTCCAAGACTCCCCGTCTCTCAGACCTGCTACACCAGTGTTCCGGTGTGAGATTCTCCTGCTCCTGATCTGTAACTTCAGCCGATTAAGGACGGTATCCACACTCCGTGTCTACTCATTTGCCTGCTGTTTGCCTCATTGCTGTGTCGTGAAATAAACCTTGCTTTCTCCATCTCGGTGCCTCCAGCCTGTCTGTGCGTAACACACAGTCTACCACTCAGGTTGACTCCTCTTTCCAGCCACGCCCTGAGTAAAACCCAGTGAGTTGAAACCAGTCAGCGTTTTTTGTGATATTTTTTATACTCTGACATGCCCTAATTAATAAAGGCATATTAACACATCCTTGGCTCTGTGTGAGAGGGACTGAAGTAAGCCTAGTGGCTGCCCTCTTTCTACAGTTGATACAGTTGACTTCAAGAGCACCTGGCATTCACCTGGAGTTTACCATTTCACAACCGTGAACACCCAGTATTCTTTTATTTTAATATTACTTTGTTTTTTCAATTATTATTATTACTTTACTTTAGCTTATTATTCTTCTGTGTTGCGTTTTTTGGGAGCAAATGCCAAGACACATTCTTCGTATGCTTGCATTGCTAATAAAACAGATTCTGATTGAATGGGCTATGTCATGCTGACATAAAATCTAAAAACCAAGAATCATAAAGATACAAAAATATCACCAGGGTTGTGTAAATAGTAGCCTATGCATGTCTCGGAATTTGATGAATTGTGAATGAGAACAAGTTGGTCTTTTCAGCCATAACCCAAGCACTTCAGGCCTTCCTCCACTTCTGTAGTAATGCCCTAGATTGTCAGCAATATTGTACAATAATCTCTGAAGGTGACTCATTTTGGTCACAAGTTCCACTAAACAAAAAGCTTCATTTTATATATTAGAGCTAAACCAGATACATCGTTGGAAAGATATGTCAGTATGAAGATTCTTCATAACAAAAGAGGCTACAGATATGGGACCAGCTGTTATAGAGCTCTTGACTTCAGATATCATGTGAGCAAAGTCAACAACTGGGGGTCCCGTCAAATAAGATAAATTTCATTAATCCCAATCCAATTGTTCATTAATTCCAATTGTTACAGCAGCTCAAGATTCAACACATACAGGAAAAAGGTTGATAGATAAAAAAATACACACAAAACAAAATAGAAATAGAGAATAGAAAATAAGAGCTATAAACACTATATACACCTATTATTTATACCGAATCCTTCAGGATACAGCAGGAGGTAGTTGCACAGTGTAAATAAATTGAACTGCACAGAATCGGGTCCTCGGTTCTCCAATAGGACTGATGCTCAAAGTGTCCTTATAGCGTCATGGTCAGGTTAATAATGGAATGAATGGACGGCCGGAGCAGTTCCTCTAAGAGTCTAATATTGCTGCGGATGGATTTATATTGGAGTTAATTGCACACTAAAGGGTACCTTGTACCACAAGGCTTATGTATTTTAATTTTGTTCGTACTTTATACTGTGACTGTATTTTTGAATGTGCATTGTTTTCTTTTGTATGTATCTAAATTTTGGAGGTATATTTTCTTTTTGAGGACTTAAAGAATAATGTATAGAAGCTTTATACTATATTTATGTGGTGCCACTCTGTTGTGCTGTGATTGGTAGGTCTATTTATCTTTTACATACAAATTTTAAACACAGGAATGTAAGAAACTGTAAGACACTGTAATGTCAGTAATTAAAGGAGATATTAGAAATGGTAAATTAATGATATTCCGACGTGTGTGCGTGTGTGTGTGTGAATATGCATGCACATACTTTATGCCATCACTGCATAAGTCAGTGCCCCACTTTGGCCACCCCAGTCAAAAAAGTCTCGACATGCTGTCACCAGCAGTGAGTGCATGTTAAGAAAATGTTAAAAGAGTAATCAGACTCTTGGTAAACACCCTTATTCTGTTCTTAGGGTTGAATAGGGGTTACTCCCTGTTAGGGTAAATGGTAGCTACTTGCCAAAATAGCTACCTAGTACTTACCTAAATGCCAAAGTAAAGGTTGATGATCCTGATACTACACTTGGATGTGCTGAATAGTGTGTGTGTGTCTGTGTGTGTTTAGCAGTATGACCCATGCAGTGAGCAGAGTTATTTTTGGAAATGTTCCCTCTTGTCCCAACTGATAAACACACACACATACACAAGTGCAGTTTCAGGATCATCAAGCTTTACCTTAGCATTTAGAAGCTTCAACCCATTCACCCCAAAAGACACACACACACACACACACACATACCCACACATACACATTGTTGTGGCATGTCTGTACAAAATGACAGTGTTACCTTAATGCTAATGATGATGACTGTAATGTAACTAATATAATGATACCATATGGTCAGACTCACTGTTTGACAGTCTGAGCAGCTGAGCAACTGTTAATGAAGTAAAACGTGACATAAAAGGGTCTATTAACCCTGAAATTTGAAAAATTGTTTCAAGTATTTGAGTCCAGATTCATGAATGATTCAGATTCACATGGGATCAGTATTATCCCTTGATATGATGGGAGATGGTAAACAGAAGATACAACTATCCCCTTTCATAAATTGCCATCCCAGGGGTTCTACATCATTCAAATCCCATCATTTAGAATATTTTTTGATAATTCATTCATATGACCTCACAAAATAGTGCTAAAAGTGACATAGTTACTACTTGCGATCTCGCCCTGTAAGTTAACACAGTTAGTTCAAGGTAATGTATTTGTACCATATCCTCTTGTGTCACAACAGACAGATAACCATGCCTCTTTTGTGGAGCAGAGCAGGGTTACATAAAATTGGATGTTGCTCCACAGCTGATCCTCCATTTTGGGTTCTGGGATTTTCTTCTTTCCCTCAAAGGTCAGCACTGTCAAGACAGTTCGCTATTGGTCAAAGTTGCAATTGTGTGTGTAAAAATTCACCAAAGTTGGACTTTGCAAATTTACTTTGCCTACTCGAGTGAATCCACCGATCACTGCGACTCCATTGACTTAATTAAAATTTTACTGTTGTAAATTATGGTGTGACCAAGCTAAGAAGGACTGTCTAGTCCATATCAAATTCAGGGTTCTTAAGAAAATTTCCTAAATCATTCAAGTCCTTGGTCGGAAATTTTAGATTCAAAAATTGTCTTTTCAAGGTTTTATCCTCAGGGTGTTTATGGATCTGGTCCAAGGTGTTTTGAATAGCAAACATCAAAGCTGTAATAAACAGTCAATAAATTGACTCATAATGGTGCTTTACATCAATTGACAAGGAGAGTAGCAAAATACACATCCTGCTGTGAAAATGTCACAGATGATTTCTTGTGTTACCTGTGTTTTGTTTCTATGACAGTGTGGGTCAGTGTAAGGAGGTGGACAATGCTGCGAGGACACAGCAGGTCCCAATGTCTCCCTCTGATTTTCTGGACAAACTGATGGGGAGGACATCTGGATATGATGCCAGGATAAGGCCGAACTTTAAAGGTATCTACCTAGCTATCTATGTGTCTGTCTGTATTTTTCCACAGGAACAGACAGGGCAAAATGTGAACCCCTGTGAGGCACTGTCCACAATAACATGGATAGACTGTGTAACAGCAAGATAATGATTTTGTTTAACTCCATTTTATTTTACAATATTTGAGAGGCAGCCACTGGCATCCCCTCTGTGTGTTGGGTAAAGATTTGTTGTGGAACTTCACTTGAACTTGAGCTTAACCTTTTACCATATCCATACCTGAGAACAGACAAGGCAACATTTGTCAGGCACAGTTCCAGTCAGGTACCTTACAAACTGGAAATTTGAGGTTAGCCCAAGTAGTAAAAGGCTGCTTCACCATTTCATTTGTGTGTTGCTCCATCATTTTTTGCTCAAAATAAAAACCAAATCCAGTTGCTGAAATGTAACTGTTCTTATTAAGATCCAAGGCAAGTTCTCCTCCTTTATTGTTCATTAATCATACTCCTTTATTATGCTTTGCCAAAGATTTTGCCAAAGATGATCTTTTTAGCAATCCTTGCAGGCATTGTCAACATTTCTGAGGTGGCTTCACAATAAAGTGTCTTTACATTAAAACACATTTAATGTAAAGCACATCCACCAAATGACAATTATATCTTTGAAAATAACCATTTGAATATGTTCCTGGATAGAAATGGTAGCTCAATGTGGGGACATGATATGTAATACAGTTCAATACACAGACATAAAGTATAAATTTCTCATTTTGGTGTGATACTTGAGAGTGAGAAACATGTGCAAAACACACATCACCTACAGCAAACTGTGTTGTTAGAGGTGAAGCTCTCAGCCCAGCCATGCAGTGATTGTGCACACTGGTGGTTTTATTCAAAACCAGAATCATACAAACAACTCCAATACAAAATCACCCCCATTGCGGAATGCTACTTAACAAATGTATAAAAAAGGTCAAAAGCACCCATGCCAGGAAACTCTATATACTTATATCTGAATATAATTTACTCTGGCCCCTTGCTCAATTTCTTATTTTTATATAATTATTATTTTAATGGCTCAACTTTATCTACTTGTATATTCCTTTTATGTAATTATATTATTTCAACATTTCAATCCTGTTTGATTTGTTTTTGTTTTTATTTTCAACAATATCTATTTTGTTTTATATTTCCTATAAGTAATTGATGGTTAAATGTACCCTGTGTGTAAATTGAAAACATCCTTTCTTAGGAGGTGTGATTTTGTTTTGGACAAGAAACCTTACTTGAATTGTACAGCATTGAGTTTGTCACTGTATTTATCTTCCATGTGTTATAAATAAAGTTAGTTGAAAAAAAAGTGTGTAAGTGCAGTCAGATTCTCTTAGCACCACGGTTGTCTTTTCCTTATGAATTCTCCTTCACATCTTTCCTTGACCTCGATGGAAAACATCATGAGGAAAGGAAAGATGACAGAAGACTGTTTAGCAAAAGACATAGGACATAGGTCTTCTTTTATAGTATACTGAGAGTTGTTTATAATATTTTCTCCTTTAGATACATTTAGTAGTATAGTGGTGCCTGGAGAAGTTGGTATACTCTTAATTTATGCCCACAATTTTTTTAAGCGGCACGTCCAGCAAAGGATAAACGCCCTGTGTTATAAACAGTGACATTTAAGACTACTCTTGCATATTTAGTTCACCCAACAATAGGCCAGTAGTATTTGCACACTGTCTCTCAACTTCAATTCAATTCAGTTTTATTTATATAGCACCAAATCATAATAGAAGTTATCTCAGGGCACTTTTCATATAGAGCAGGTCTAGACTGTACTCTTTATAATATTATTTACCCAGCAATTCCCACCATGAGCAAGCATTTGGCAACAGTGGCAAGGAAAAACTCCCTTTTAACTGCAGGATAGCGGAGAGGGGTCTGTTTGCGGACTGCAAGAGAGGGGCGTAACGTGAAGGGGGCGTAACTTGTAGCAGGGGGCATAACTTGAAGTTGTCCATATCACACAGAAACAAAACGAGATGTTTACGGCAAGATGGCGGATTGTGTAACTACGAGGTTAGAGATAATAGTACGAATATTTACGGAGATAACCATTTAAATTGTGGATCCGCAGCTCCTGAGCCAGGTTGAACTTCCTGAGCTGGCATGGAAAGTACATCCTCTGCTGGGCCTTTTTGATGATAGTGTCGACATTGGATGTCCACTTTAGGTCCTGGGAGATTGTAGATCCCAGAAACCTGAAGGCTTCCACAGCAGACGCAGTGTTGTTAGATATGGGTTCCCCTAAAGTCCACTGTCATCTCTACAGTGTTGAGAGTGTTCAGCTCCAGGTTGTCCTGACCGCACCAGAGGGCCAGCTGTTCAACTCCTGTCTGTATGTAGACTCATCACCATCCTGGATGAGGCCCATGAGCGTTGTGCCATCTGCAATCATCTTAATGTTAAGATGATTGCATGTTATCTGCCTAGAGAGTTCACCAGTATTTTTGGTGCTGGTGTTTACATTTCCCCAGATGAACATTTAAAAAATGCACTACAGGAACTGTATGAGGTCATCAGCAGTCACAGGACAAAACTAGAAGAGCTCACAGTAGAGTGCAGATCTCTGCCAGGCCTGGTATCACCAAATGGCATATGAATAACACACCAATGTCTTAAGTCATTTTGCATGTTATGACAACACCTTTTTTGCTTTTTGCTTGCCATTTCACACCATTTAGTCTCTACTTATATTGTGCAGATATGGCATGTCCTTTTACTGGCGAATGTCATAGAGAAAAAAAATGTCAGACATAGTATAAAGAGTGACAAAGTCCATGTAGGGACATGGTTGGGATGGATGGCTGGGCCAAACAAACACAGGACTTTCACCCAGGAGACTGCTGTTTGTGTCTCGTATGAAACCAAAAGTCAACGTTGACTTATTTTAACTTACATATGTAAGTTAACTTGTGTAGCGTATTTAACTTAACTGACGTAGCTAACGTACTTACCCACCGATTGGTTAAGAGGTGTGAGGAGTCAGCAGTCAATGGCGGTATAAAACAGCAGTCAATAAAATAGTTTTTTCAAAAATTGTGACTCACCGCAACCACAAGAGATCCTTCAGCATACAGTCATAACTGTGCACAAAAAATATTAGGTTGATGGATCCAGTACTATGCGACATTAACTGCGGACAGATATACACACATACACACACACACGACCAAACGCATGACCCCCTAGGAGGAGGAGATAACAACCGGATGGTATTTTTATTGTAGCTGGTGATAGCTGGGGAAGAACTTGTGCCAACCAGCTAGTCAATGTCATTACTGACATTTTCAACATATGACTGTCACAGGAGAGTGTTCCCACCAGCTTCAAGACAGCCACCATCGTCACTGTACGTAAAAAGTTGACTACCCCCCTGTGGCACTCACCCCCTATGGAAGCGTATACGGGACTATATTCAAATGATAATGTAAACTTGAAAAATGAAAGTGTAATTCCACAATAGCATTATAATTTTGCACATATGTATGTTATTTGACTAAAAATGAAAATGAAAAAAAAAATAACATTTTCATTTTCATATACTTCTATGGGCATTCTATGACCATAAAAAAATTAAAATGGAAAAGCTGTTTGACATCTCATTTTTAAAGTTGTAACCAGCTGTACAGTGGACAATATTCAAATTTTAATTCAAATTTGAAAATGAAAATATATACACTGTAACCTGATTTTCCATTTATGCAAGCAATATTTAAGCCAAAATTAAAATGCAATTTTCTAATAATTTGAAAATAAAAACTACATTTGACATTTACATTTACATTGAGTGACCACACTCTTTTGAGGTCAACATTAATAAAGTTATAAAAGTTGTGTTTTTGTACAGTAATGCAGTAGTCAGTGAGGCCCATCCACCTTCTCACCTTTCTGCCACGAGTGGACTACACACATGAGCAAAGCAGCAGATGTTCAAACAAGTGACGTCCTGACTGAAGACCTGCCTTGATGAGAGCACTGACAGATTTCATTTTCATGTTGACACCAAAAGAGCGTGGTGACATGTAAATGTAAATCCAAAGACTTGGGGTGCTGTTTCACTTATTGCATTTAAATATTGTCCACTGTACAGCAGTTTAAGTCTTTGAAAATTAAATGTCAAACAGCTTTTCCATTTTCATTTTAATATGGTAACGAAAGTATGTGAAAATGATTTTCATTTTCGTTTTTACTCAAATAACACATACATATGTGGAAAATTATGATGCTATTGTGGAATTACATTTTCATTTTCAAGTTATTTGAATATAATCCCATATACGCTTCCATATACCCCATTCTGATTAAGTGCTTTGAGAAACGGGTTCTCCAGCACATCAAAGACAACATCCCAGCTAGCTTGGACCCTCACCAGTACCAGTGCATTCAGAACCAACAGATCCACAGAGGATGCCATCTCCACTGCCCTCCACTCAGTCCTCACACATCTTGAAAATAACAACACCTACATCTGAATGCTGTTTGTTGATTTAAGCTCAGCATTCAACACAATCTCCCCCATGAAACTGATTACTACTACAAACTGAGTACTACACTCTGCACATGGATATTGGACTTCCTCACAAACAGACCTCAGACAGTTTGGATTGAGAATTCACATCAGGAGGAAATCAACAGTCTTGCAGAGTAGTGCACAGAGAACAACCTACTGCTCAACCTGGTAAAGAAAGCTCAGAAGCGACTGCATTTTGTAAGGAAACTTAAGAAGGAATTCCCATGCCAAGTTCTTGTTAACTATTACAGAAGAGCAATAGAAAGTATCCTGATTGGAAACATTACAAATTGACATGGGATGTGCACGGCCTAGGACAGGAGGGCTCTGCTGCGGGTGATTAAAACCGCCCTAAACATCATTGGTACCCATGAACCAAGTATCAGGGATATCGCTGAGGTGAGGTGCCTGTGCAGATCCCAAAGGGCACTAAAAGACAACACCCACACCAGCCACAGCCTGTTCACCCTGCTGCCATCTGGCAAGTGATACAGAAGTATCCGTTGCCATACCACCAGACTACAGAGCAGCTTCTTTCCTCAGGTTGTGAGACCCCTCAATTCAACCTCTGCACTCCACCATGAAAGTTTTCTGTTTGTTTTTTGTGTGTAGCATGGAGGGACTACAGCTTGCATTTTGTTGGACGAACCTGTGTTGTATAATGATAAATAAATGAACCTTGAACCAAAATGAACCTTAAATCATATTATGTATATCCATCTGCTGTAATCATTCTATCTCTCTCTCTGCAGGTCCTCCAGTCAATGTTTCCTGTAACATTTTCATCAACAGCTTTGGCTCCATTGCTGAAACCACCATGGTAAGTACCAGAGATACTGCATGAAACTAAATTAACAGAGGTTAAAGGCACAGAAAATGTTGCAGGTTGCAAAACGCGAGGCACACCACACTGCCTTTTTTGTTGAAGCCTACAATTTAGCTCTGGGGTTTTTTTTATGTTGTCAGGCAACCACCAAATCACCTGTCTTTAGCCTAACTGTGATTTTGCTGTGAAGCAAACTCACAAATCTGATCCGATTGGACAATGGGGACAAAAACGCAAATGACATGAACGCTTGTTGGGTGCAGTCGAAGTTTTTACAACTCGAGGCATTCAGAGCACTCCTGCAAAAACACAAGGCACAAAAATGCTTACTGCCTATAGAAAACAACTGGAAAAAGATGCCTCTCACTGCAAAAACTGCACTGTCTGATCAGGGCCTAACAGGGGTTTCTTTATATAGGATATGGTCAGGAGCTGCTCATACTGCTAATTATTAGCACCTACCAGAAGGGCAAGTAGTTTGAAGCATTTCTTTCTTCCTCTTGCAAACTGTGGCCAGAATGATACACTTACAAGTAGAGATAATGACAGAGGGAGGCAGACGGAGATAGAAATCAGAAGAGACAGACAAGCAGACGGGAATAGCAGTGTGCAGTGAAGACATTTAGTGACTCTGACAGCAAATACTTTAAAGTGATATGAAGTCAGTCCAGGCTGCACACAAGCTGCTTTGTACATTGATATTACACATACATGCATGTACACTTTTTATGGGTTTTATGGTATGTTGCGATTAGATTAGTAAAAATGTCCCAAAATTGTCGGTGACGCACATTTGGTCCAGGATGTCATCCATCCACACTTACAATTTATGTTTAATCATCAACAAAGACAGACATTTACAACGGCAAGGATTTGTGTCCATTCATTGTTGTTGTGTTTATTTCCCCTTAAAACACCAATATAATGCATATCAATATTTTTCTAGCCACCAAATGTAATTAAAATATTATGTTGAATTTGTCAGTGTTATAAAAAGCATGTATAATATCAGCTCAATGCACAGAAAAGATACTTTCCTAAAGAAATTGCAGAATGTAACAGACTGGTTACTCATGCACTTCTTTTTTATCTGGAGCATCAGAAACTTTTCATGGACATTTTACTCCTAGTTTCTGTAGCCTATTCAGTCGCTAAGGTTGCTCCAGAGCCATGTAGAGAAAGAGTTGCGTCATCTCCATTCAATTTCAATTCAAGTAGCTTTATTGACATCTCTGCATACAATACAATGTTGCCAAAGCATATTAACACAAACTGTACAATAATAATAAACAAAATAAACAATAAACAATAAAATGGGATTTGTTGGGTCTCTGTAAATAATATTATAAAGAGTACGGTCTAGACCTTCTCTATAGGAAAAGTGCAATGAGATAACTTTTGTTATGAATTGGCGCTATATAAATACAATTGAATTGAATTAAACAATGCTCAGTAAAAAACATTCTCTCCAATGGACCTTTTTTTTTTAAACAGCAATGGCAGATCGCGGAGCGCTCTACATGGCTCTGGGTTGCTGCCTGCTTCCGCTCTGGCAGACTAAATCAAATCAAAACCAAACCAGTCATTGCTGGTTGGCGTAAAATGCATCATTACCGGTGCACCAGCGCTGGAATGTTGCCAAAGACACCAGATTTAAAAACTCTGTATACTACGAAATACAGAGAGATTTAACTGGCGGTGATAGGCTTAATCAGCATTGTGTGATCTCCTTTACCAAAGGCTTGAATGTAACGGATGTTCATTTATATGTAAAAGTCCCGCACAAGCTGTCTACACAGGCTGCATAATGCCTGCGTTTTTTACTCACACTATACGTGCAAAAATGCAACATGGAGCGTATTTATACGTGGCAAGTCTATTTTCTATTTTTTGTGTGTAACTACAATGATTGTGTATTGGGCTCTGAGCACTGCCAAAACACAGATGACTTACACTCAGTACTGTGCCTGAACGCATCCTGTATAGATACAGATGGCACTAAAGCTGCTGCTGCTCTACTAATGTGCTGCTCATGCCACAACTCCTGTCTAGACATGGTGTTAGCCTTGTTGGCTCAAAGCAAGAAATAGTTGCTACCGGCAGCTTCAATTCAAAAATATGAGTATCAGCCAAACCACTGATTGATAGTTAGATAGATACAACTATTTTGTGTGTCTAATAATGCTTCACTACACTCCGACACCACTTCACTTGTCGGTGTTGTGATCACTCAAGCCCTCTCTAAAGATGGATGGATGGATGAGTGGATGGATGATTGAAGCGACAAGGTCTGAATGCTTTCTGCACTGCTGGGAGTTGTTCTGACAGATATGCCATTTGTATGTGTCTGTGTGTGTTGGTGTGTGGTGTGCCTGCCAATCAAAAACACTAGAAATTTCAGAATGTACAAGATTGCTTTTATAATTTATCAGACTCAAATGAATTTACATGATAGTATGTGTGTGTGTTTATACAACACTGAGCCAGCTTTGTGAATGTGTTATTCTGGCCCTGTGTCTATGTGATTTCTTTTTTGAAATCTGTAATACATAACCACAGGGATATCATTATTATTTAAATTATTATTATTATTATTTTTATTTAGATTCCAATTCCACTAGAGTTTTAGTCAGTGTTCAAGATGCCTTTTCAGTGTTTGTTTTAGTTTTTATTTTGAGGATGTCTGTAGTTATACGCATTTTTTTTTATCATTAGTACCTTAAACAAACCCATAAGTCAAAAGAAGCTTGTTCTGGCTTTAAGCACAGGTTTGATAGTAATTGTCAAAGGTTCTGGTAGTAATGGAAAAGGTAATCTAAATAGTGGGAAGAAATCACTTACAACTTGTTTGTACTGTTCCGTTAAGTGTGTGTATATATCAAGCTACCACAGTTTTTTCTTCAGTTTTTTGTCACTTGACTATCTAGTTTACAGGTAGTGGTAATAAAATCTCTTGTGGAAGGTTGTTCCACAGACATGTAAAGCTTTAAAAAAAAAACAAAAAAAACAGTGAGTATGAGAACTGTGCAGAGTGAGGGGTCAGTGCAAATGCAAAGGTTGTGATGCAGTTTATACTGAGAGATGCAGAGAGGGAGGAACACAATGAGATACATATATACATGGGCCATATGTCACATTAGGATTAAGACCTTTCTCTCTTCTCACCATCTGTCTTTTCATTTTCCCACTCCTCTTTTCCTCTAACAAACAAGAGAGTGCAGTGACATAACCTCAATACATCAGCACATTTTAAAATGTTTTACTGACATGCCAGATAGTAACCAGGAACTGTAGCTACATATAATTTCACACACATATTATTAACAGTTGGATGTAGATAATTAATGGATGAATAAACCAAAAGATGGTGTCAAAATGGCCTTTTACGTCCTAGACAGTTTTAATTGTTGCTGTCAGGATAATATGGATGATAATATTATTATTATTATCATTATCATCATCATTGTTGTTGTTATTGTTATTATCATATTATCTGTAATATTCTTGGTTTCTGGTTTGTGGCTGCAATGAATTACCTGCTGCAACCTGGAGGATAGACTAATTCTCTTTTGTCTTTTTGTTTGTTTATCTATTTGTTGACTTAACTACCTCAGAAAACTATTGTCATTCTAGGATGTGGATTTAATGTCCACTTGCCTCCAGGTGGCTGATACTTGTTTGATTTCCATCCCACTGCCTGGCACTTAATATGCATGCTTTCTAATGCACAGGGTTCTCTCTAAGTTTTCACAGTCTCACAGTTCCTCCTGAACACGTGATGAAACAAGTGATAATGAGAGAGATGATAGTAGATGTCTGAATTTCTGCAAAAGGCCTCTGAAGTTTTATGTAAAAAAATAACATTGTGTGAATGTTTTCAGAGCTTAGCTTAATCACCCATACATTATCAGAAGGTAAATTTATGGAGCATGCATTGTAGTAGTCTTAAACACATGCCTTAAATAAAAGTAGAATTCAAAGAACATTTCAATGGTAATATAACCATTTATGGTAAATGGACTGTACTTGTATAGCGCCTTTCTAGTCTTCTGACCACTCAAAGAGCTTCACACTACATATCACATTCACCCCATTCACACACTGATGGGAGGTGCCAACTGCTCATCAGTCCAAAGAAACTAATCAGTCACACTCACATACCGAAGGAACAGCCCTTGGGAGCAATTTGGGGTTCAGTATCTTGCCCAAGGACACTTCGACATGTGGACTGGTGGAAGCCAGACTCAAACCGCTGACCTTCCCATTAGTGGACGACCCGTTCTACCACTAAACCACAGCCGACCCTTTATAATTTATAATGCTGATTGTTTTGTGACACAGTTTTACCAGTATGTCATTGAAATAGAGGAGAAAAACAGAGAGGAGGAGAGATTCAGAGTTAATTTTTGAATGCCCAGTATAACACACACACAGAGTTCTTAGAGCCAGGTTGGGTCACTCTGGTCTGTACACGCTATCTATGTTAAACAGATGTACTACTGTTAGTCTTTTTTTATTTGTTCACTCAATCTCTACATCCCTCTTAATCAATTCTCTATCTGTGTGCGAATAATGTTTAGTTTATCTGAGTACACAGGGAGACATGATCATGCCACAGGTTAAGTTTGAACTCACAGAAACCATTTCAATTTAAAACCTGTGATAGAACAATTTTGCTATTTTGTTGTTAGCAGTGCACCTGTATCCTGGTTGGTTGTGATGGTTATTTAAAGCCACATTAATTTAAAAAATATATATAAAGTTGATATGACAAACTTGTTAGCAAACAATTTCCTGTTTATAATTTCAGCAGGCATGGAGCAAAAAGGCATTTATTATGGATTCATTTCATTGGCTACCAGATGGAGTCCAATATTCACTCTCCTTTTATGTCTGCTTCATAGAAATATGTGTTTCTTTAGCTGTTTGATGCTATGTTGAACCAGATAGTAACTAACTGTCTGGGCAGGTAGCGTACAGTGGATTTAGCTGAGCCTTTCCTCTGCAAACAGCCGCCTGCTGCTGCAGCTGAAAATTTTGTCAATGAGAGTGGAGTTTGCAGGTTATAAAACCAAAACAAAGAGCTACACGAGTTTAAAAAGCTATGTAAAGCTAAGGGAAACTCCAGCATCAGGGGATAATTCTCTTTGGGCTTGTCACTATATACAGTACAGCTCCTCACATTACACAGTCACTTAATCCATTGTTAAAGAGCAACTTGCAGGTTGGAGACCCCAGTGGATCAATGTGTAGGAAAATTATGTAGAAACTAGATTTTCAAAAAGATATAGAAATGTTATGATCAGTGTGTGCGGACCCAAACGCAGACTAAGTAAGAAGGTTTAGTGAGTTCTGGGGAATGGAAGACGAGGGCAGATGATGAGGAGATGAAGGGCGGCGTGTCGTAGACTCAGGTTTTAGGACCCAATAGCAGAATACACGGGACAGAGCTCGGTAAATAGACCACAGTCTTTTATTGAACAGAAAGTTGGTGGGTTGTGAGAAGTTCGGCGTAGTTGTCTGCCGCTTCGGGAAACTCTACCGGACCGGGTCGGGGCGAAAACTGGCGGCACTCTGAATGGAGACGGGGCTGACGGAACAGGACTGATGAGTGTAGATATGGTAGCAGAACAACCAGGCGGTGGACTGGTGAAGCGAGGGTGTAGAGTGGTCTGGAGCGGTGATCACCGGCAGCGGACGTGTCTGTGTACGGGGACGATCTGGCGTCGGTGGTGTGGAGGTGCCTGGTATAAGAACGGTGGAGACTGATGAATAATGGAATGCAGGTGTGCCGGTGATCAGCCGCAAGCAGGTACCTAGGAAGCCAGACAAACAACACAAAGACAGACAGAGGACAGCCAGAAGACATAAGGGAGGGTGGAAACACAGGGTAACATGAGGATCAGAGGGGCATAGAGGCTAGCTATGACACGGCGTGGATGTAGCAAGTACAGAAAGCATCCTGAGCGTGGCTGGTTAGCAGACAAGCTAAGCTGGTTGAGCATGCAGGCAAGCGATCCAGATGGCACAGAGAAACAATGGTGAGATTATCACACAAAAACAGTAGAAGCGAAAACGCAGGAGACTATTGCTGAGCGGCTATGACTGACTCTACTAACTGTAGGAGAAACAACAATCTGCTGAAGAGATGATGAAAGACCAGAGTAGATATACTGTGAGTTGATGAGCTGATGGCTGGCAGGTGTGTAAGTTGGAGCAGGTGAGTTGAATGATGTAATCGGGAGAGAGGAGGGAGAATGCCAGGAGGAAGGCACGCCCATGCCACACACACAAACACAGAGACTGACAGAACAAGAGACAAAGGGGAGGGGGAAAACACTAGGAAAACACTGATGACACGGCCGGGGCCGGGGCCGTGACACATACATACAAAAGCTACTCCAGAAGTTACTGTAGTGTAAGAGAGTTTTACTTCCGCTTCGAAAAAAGACAAATTAGATGTGACATCACATCAAGGAAGAGCGGCCAAGTTAGGTCCAGTTTAACATTAATAAATATGGATCCCAAGTGAAGAGGTTGTAAATGTATATTCAAATGCATATGACGGATCACAGCTTTATAATTATGAGCCTCCTAGGTGTCCAAGAAACCAGGATCAGACAAAGATTAGAATAAATAACAAGATAAATTGAGTTGTGTGAGGAGAGCCAGTGGAGAACTAGGCAGGTGTCCTGGCGAGTAACCGACATTAGCTATGGGGCAGGTTGAGAGAAGGGGGAGAGAGAGAAATAATCTATTACTCTGTTGAATTCTTTCATAATCCGATTTTCTATACAATTAGAATAAAAGCCTAGTGGACCAAGGTAATGAAGTACATATTGATGCTGTATGTTCAGCAGGTATCTAAACTCAGAAGTATTGCTTTTAAGTCATATACTCATATATATCTTTTATAGGCTATGTAAAGTTGACTTTACCAATTTGAGTTTGCAAATAGTATTAAAGTATTTATATGTAGTTATAGTAAATTGGAGACAATATTAAAACTGAATCAGAATAATTTTCTGTTTCTCCTTGACAAGTTTCCCATATTTACATCATCACTACCTATTACCACTTTTTGATGACGTTAAAGAGGCTATATTATGCTTAATTTCAGGTTCATACTTTTATTTTGGGTCTCCAGTAGAATAGGTTTACATGCTTTAATGTAAAAAACAAAAACAAAAAGCAGCACCTCTTTTCAGCCTCTGAAAGAGAAGGGTCCAACTGCGGCCTATAGACCAGGGGGTGTGAGTGTGAGTGGGCTCAACGTGAGCATCCAGTTAAACCTCTAAACCCACGATGGGCCAATGGAGGACCGTGACGTCGCTATTGGATCTAGGCGGCATTTGAGCAATGGCGCAGCAGAAGCAGCAGGTAGGTAATCACAGCTCATTGCAGCTAAAGTTGAACATATGATGTTATTGCACAAAGTATAAAACAATTAAAAAAGAAATGTTATTTATTTGTTTAACGTTAGCTAGGTTAGGTGCAGCGTCAATGTTAGTCTTGCGACGACAGTAAGCTACAGTGTTGTCAGCTTGGCGACTTTGTCACTAGATTTAGCGACTTTTCAGACCCTCTTAGCAACTTTATATCTAAAAAGCGACTAGCAACAAATTTAGCGACTTATTCAGAACATCAGGGAAAAGGCAAGAAATATATTCAGATATATTTTAATTCATTTCCATGCATGCTGCAGCTCTTCTGCCAACAGTGTCTCTCTTCCTGTCCTGTTGCACTGTGCGCAAGCAGTCAGTGTGTGGCGTGTGGGGCAGGCAGCTTCACTCTCTCTCTCTGGATCTCTGGATTAGGATGTTATAACTTGTAAATATGTAAATAGTTTGTTTATGCTTCTCTATCACTCTTTCTCTTTGTAGCATTATTATTATTATTTTTATTTTTTTACTTCAAATACACGATGTCCCTGTAGTGAGTTTGATATTATTTGGCTAAAGAGTTATCTCTCTATGTTTTATATGTCTTAAATGAAGGTGATCTCTCCCTCACTGCACTAAGCTTTATGCAAATGAATTTGCAACTGAGCGAATGACGTCATCTGGCGACTTTTGGAGCTATTGCTAGCTACTTTCATTGGAAAAGAGTTGGCAAAATTGTGTAACAGCTTTTTTTCTCCCTTCCTCTCCTCAGCCTCACATCCCTGTATTACTGATGAATTTGGAGTCGGAATTAATACGCAAATCACAAAATGTGTACCAGTGTCCTCTTTGCTGGAAGCTGGGAGACTACTACATCCTGGTTCCTCATTTACAGGGCACAAAAACAACATAGTTAAACATGCAGGTAATTGTGCTACTAAAACATATGACTGTGTTGCATGCAAAACCCATAATGTAATCTAAAAAAATCTTGTGTTTTTGTTAATGTTGTCAAATAACCAATGGAGTGTGAAAAATGTATTTGCCTCATGACTTTGGTGTATTGTATGACAATACAAAACATTTCTATTTGCAACACATGGTGAAGATCAATTGTAAATTATTTACATACATTACTTGTGTTTATAGGTTAGCTGTGTATTGCATAAGGCCTTTATAAAAAGTGTTCTAAATCATCAAAATTTTCTTACAATTGTCTACAATGACTACATATTTCTGTCACTGCTGTGCATGTATTCATACTGATGTTGTCATCACAAACTTTTGATTAAAAGGTGATATCTTGTTCACTCAGAGCTTCAGCTTCAGTTCACTCGGCCATGTGTGTGGCATTGAGTCATATGCTTTCTTGTAATCAATCCAGGCAGTGCACAGGTTGGTGTGTTGGGTTCTGCAGTCTTGGGCGACTGTTCTGTCAAAGCCACATTTTTTATGTGACCCAAATGGGCGTGAAAAGAATAGATTTTATCCTGTAAATTACCATGTCAATATAACTGAAGGAATTACTGATCTTATAAAGTAACTTGCTTATGTAGTTTAAAAACTGCTCAGTAACCAAAGTATATTCAGCTGTGAGGACTGTACTGTACATGTTTCAGAGTAACTTGCTTCTTTTCACTTGAGTTTTTACTTGTCAGACAATTATTGCCATATTTATGCTTTAAAATGTTTGTCAAAGCTGCAGATTATGTGTTTGATACCTTTTTAAAATGTTAGAATATATAGTGTATAACTTGTATTGTGATCTGTCAGCACTGTAATAAAGTTTGACTGTGAAACAAAAATGTCTTGTGTTACTTACTGTCATTAATAACCACCTGTAGTAAAGGATTACTAGCAAAACTTTTTCACATCTTAAATCCTATAAATTGTGGATATATAATGCACAAAGTAGCAAAGCCATAACTTTTATGTAAACTGTCCATATCATGTCCTGCATTGAGGGTTTCTGGTATACTGAAGTTGTATCAGCTGGTAATGCAGCTCTCAGGTAACAGTGATCATCGTGACGCGTCTTCCACAGGGAATACAGTACAGAGGTGGTTTTCTTGCCGGGTTTGGCTCCTGGCACCCCTAGCATCCTGCTCTGCCTCAGCTCTCAGTGATTTATAGAGTTTCCTGATGTACAAATAGCTTTAATTGCTGCTAAAGTAACTGCAGCAGCTGTTAGCTAGTTAGCCGTGACGCTAGCTGTCCTATTAGCTGTCTCTGCTTCGACTGGGAGCTAGGAGCACCGGGGGAGTGTTGGTGTTTACGCTTCGAGCACAAGAGCTTTGGACCGCCAGAAGGAGGAGGTTCTCAGGACCGGGGTAGTGGGGACGTAACCGAGCTCAGCAGCACAGCTAACTGAGCCAACTTAACGTTAGTTAGCAGCAGCTACTGTTAGCAGCAGTTAACGTTACTCTAGCAACACGTAAAGCTATCTGTCCATCAGGAAACTCCATAAATCACAGAGAGTTAAGGCAGAACAGGGTGCAAGTAGCCAAACACTGCAAGAAAACCACTTGGTACTTACTGTATGATTCTCTGTTCTTTTTGGTATAGGCTTCGCCCTCTGAGTCTATCGCTAGTGGGTTTATCCCTTGCGCACACGCGCAGCACTGAAAGCACTTTGGTCCACAGGCACCTGTTGTGCGGGCCCCACCTCGGTCTCACCTTGTGTATAAATTGGACTGGACAATCGGCGCCCATTTTTCTTCTGCACCACCACAAGCACTGAGAAGTCTAAAGAAGAATGGTTTCTACCTACTCCCCCATCACCAAGGCAGAGGGCTTTACAGAGCATGGTTTCCCCCCCGTTCCCCCTCTGGAGCCCAACCTCACTGCCTTTTTTGGGGTGAAGCAGGCCTGCATAATCGGCGGACGGCAACCAGCCCTGCCCTCCTCAAGAGATCAGTGGACAGACCCCACTCACCAGTGCGCCTTTCAGGCATCAGCGGCAGCTAATAACATCTCCCTGCTGACCTTCTCATTGACTATGCTAGCCGCTAAGTCAAACACCATGACGCCAGAAGAGGTGTGTGGAATTAGTAAGGCCGCCAGCACATCACTCACCTTGTGCGCGTCCATCGCAGTCTCCCAAGCCAGAATTGCAGCTTGGCAAACACAAATCCACCGGCACCTCTGGCTGCAACAATCCTCTATCCCCGAGGCATCGAGGAGAGACCTGCTGAAAGCCCCCATCAGTCCGAACGGACTGTTTGGACCACACCTCCATTCTGTGGTGGACACTGTCAGGTCGGCTTAGGAGGAAGTGGACGCTAGACGCGACCTGCTGTGCGGCCTCAGCATTCCCCCAGTCAGTGGCGGTGCCGCCACAACCTCCTCCTTTCCCACCACCACCTCAGCCAGCCTTCCCAGCTGCCCGACAGGCTCCCCGGTGACCTCTCAAAACCATCCGGGTGGCCTGCTCCTGGTCCAATCCTCCTCATGAGCTGCCCAAGAAGCAGAGCAGGCGATAGTGATGGGTTAGGGGCGTTGTGTGTGGTTCCTTGAATGCTCTTTTTGCACAAAACTGTTCTGAAATAAAACACAAACATTGTCCCCTATAGAGTAGTGTTCCCATGATAACACAGTCTGTCCCTGAATCGACTGATTTAGCCACAGCTGTCACACACATATCCCCCACATAGTGTGAGCGGGCAGCAGTTATCCTGTTGGTTAATAGGCAGCACGGACTCACGACATTTAAGCAGCACTCTTCCTCTGTCACACACTCAGAGGCTTCCCTCACACATTGTCTGAATGCATAATTATGAGCCCATGAGCGCCATCATTACGCCTCGTGTGGACAGCGCACACACATCTCTGTCTGTGCTCAGTGTCTCCTCTCCTCACCCTACAGTGTGCAAGAGTGACGACTCACCTCTGTGTCACGTTTTCGGCCTCTCTCTCCTAAATGGCGACATCTTGACACTGCTGCCACAGTGCATTACGCACCACCTTCCCAGCTGTGCTCAGCTGCGAGCCCATGTGTAATGCAGCCTCTGGAGGCTTCCTCTCAGCCGTTTCAGTCAGAGCCCCCCATGTGTAGCATGGGAAAAGACCCCGACACGCGCACCGGCGGCAAGGTCTCTGGCTCAGCTCGCCTCCATGGCACCAAACGCGTGTACACTCGCTTTCAGAGCATTACTCAGAGTGGCAGCGTGTATGCTCCATGGATGAGCAGGCTGATCAGCAGAGGTTACACACTGCAGTTCGCCTCTCCCCCCCCCGCAGTTAAACGGGATACTGGAAATGATCCTGTCATCCCAGGAACAATGCCTCACTCTCCAATCAGAACTGCAGGAACTCCTGATGAAAAATGTTATCTCCAGGGTCCCACAGGGAGAAGAAAATCAGTGGTTTTACTCCCGCTATTTTCTGGTTCCCAAAAAGATGGGTGGAATGAGGCCCATTCTCGATTTGTCACTGTTCAACAAATCGATAATGGACAGACCCTTTCGCATGTTAACAATCAAATAGGTACTGGAATGTGTTCACCAGGGCGACTGGTTCACGTCCATAGACCTAAAAGACGCGTATGTCCACGTCTCCATCATCCCGAAACACAGGAAATTCCTGCGCTTCTCATTCCAGGGAATTCAGTATCAATACAACCATCTGCCGTTCGATTACTCCCTGGCTCCACGCACTTTCACCAGATGTGTGGAGACGGCTTTGGAGCCGTTATGCCGTTATGAGAGGTATGAGAGTATTGTTTAATCTGGACGACCTGCTTTTGCTGGCTCGTTCCAGGGAGGAAGCTGCGTTACAGACAGCAACACTGGTGACACATCTGTCGAGCTTGGGCTTCACAATAAACTGGAAAAAGAGCTCTCCTCTCCCCTCCCAGCACGTCATTTACCTGGGAGTGGAATTGAACTCAGCCAGCATGAGGGCGCAGCTCTTGCAACAGAGAACGGAAGCTTTGACACCTCTACTCCGTTGTGTCACACCTCACAATGTTGTGACAACTCTCTGTTATGCAGCTGCTCGGCATTATGTCAGCGGGTCATGTGGTGATTCCCCTGGGCCTCCTCCACATGAGACGGCTACAGAGATGGTTCATTCACCTGCGCATCGATCCCGTGTGTCAGTGGAGATGCATAGTGTCCATTCCTCCCTCAGTAATTTCCGATTTAGCCTACTGGAGAAATCCTCACACTCTGGCAGCGGGAGTCCCTCTGGGCAGAGTTACGTCACACATCTCAGTGCTCATGTTTCTCAGGCCAGTTTCACATTCCCTAGCTCCTCAGTGGGATTTAGCGCTGGTTTTAGGCGCACTGACTAAAGCCCCCTTTGAACCTTTGGACAAGGTTCCACTCAAGTTCCTGTCTGTCAAGACAGCTTTGCTTCTGGAGGAATGACAGTGGAAGACATTTACACTGCAGCTTCTTGGTCTTCCCGCTGTTCTTTCATTTGCTTCTATCTACGGGATGTTTCCTGCTTCTCTATGACTCACTCTGTACTGAGTGTTCTATCAGAGTGATTATACTCAAGGGATTAGGTTATGCATTCCTCCTCCTGCCTCCACGGAGAGCTGCCCTTCTGTCCCTGCTCTACTCCTCTCTGGACTGTTACTGTGCGTAACCATCGTCTCTGCTTTGTCATGGCATTAGGCTTTATTTATTCCCAGCCCCTCATGGAGAATATTGGATATTCTACTATGCTGTGCCATCGAGGCACATATGGGGTTCTGTGATGCGCCATTGCGCATGATGCACTGGCTGGACATGGAATGCTTTTCATTTCATCTGTGAAGTAGGATGTGTTTGTGCTCATGGTACCGGAAGGACCCAGTGAGGCGCAGACCATATCTTGCTTTGCCCTTAACCCACTAGCGATAGCATTAGAGGGCGAAGCCAAAATGAAATAGAACGTTAGTTACTCTGTGAGATAAACACACCCCCTTCATTTGAATATAACAGATGGCAATAAATATGGCATTATGAAATAAATAAATATGGCATTTTGAGATTAAAGTCCCATGAAATAAATAAATGTGGAATTATGAAATAAAAGGCCAATGAAATAAATAAAAGTAATCCTTTGAAAAACATCTGTTTTTTAAATAAAAACCTCTTTATTTATTTATTGAACTATATTAACTCATTTATTTATTTCATAGCCATATTTATTAATTTCATAGGCATATTTATGTATTTGTTTATTTAATATTGACAAAATGGCATTCCATAGTAGTGATGTGTCGGCCTGTATGCAGGAAACAGTTAGAGGTTACACCAACTTCATCTCAAATGTGTAGTTATGGCAACAGCTACACACAGTGCAATAATGATAAAAAAAAAAGTTTATTAAATCATTTACTGAAGAAACTGATTACACAGAACATTTCACTTTGAGTGTAACACAACATTTTCCAAGTGAGACTAGGTGTTGTTTATATTACAATGCGAGACTATATGACCAGGAGATGTTACACTGGAACTGCACTATTAGTGTCAGTAATACTAGTATTGCAGTAACGCTAAGTGTATCTGTGAATCAGAATGGTTGTATTAGCATCTGCCTCACTGCCTAGCAGGCCACTATAGGTTTATGGTCTGAGCAAGCTAGCTGCGGGGTCCTGCATTTTGACCATTTCTTTTTCACACGTAGCTATATCGTTACCTTCAGGGCATGTCTATCAAGCAAATTTACATACAGCAGCAACACACACACCCACATAGCGGTGAGGATCACGGAGCAGAACAGTAGAGTAGGGATCGACGGATTGATACTTTGATACTCACAAGCTACTCATTTGGTATCAATTCCTTTAAAAAAAATATCAATGATAAAATTATATAAATACAAAACATAGGTGGCTGCATCACTTCCAATAGTTTTCAGTATTTCTGTATAATGTTTGTGCCAATAAACAGCCCTGACATATTTAGCTGGGCCGTGTCACATGACTGTGGAAACCTATGCGACATGAGAACTAAGCGCTCAGCCGCACAGTCTTTTTTTTAAAATCTGTATTTCAAATTGTCAACATAGTATCAAAAGAAAACACCCAAATCACATAAATACAAATGAAGCATTGAGAAAACAAAACGAAAAGATACTGCTTTTTGTTTTGTTTTCTCAATGCTTCATTTCACAAGCAGTCGCACACTTCCACATCAAACTTGTGAGAGAATGGCAGAAAGGAAACATAGCTGAGGTGCTACTTTTCACCAGTATACAAAAATACAGCAAGATGCACTATTTGTGACAAGAAAGTGCCACAAATAATGTGGATCCACATAGTGGATGTTGCTCTGGAAAAATCATAGCCTGTTTAAGAAAATTAAGAAATCTTTAAGAAAGTGCAAATGTGCACATATTATGTTGTTATAATTTGTAATTAATGGCCGGTATGTGTCATGTGATTTGCCTTTAAGTGTAATGATTTTTTAAATTTTTTTAACAAAAAGTATCTGTATCATATCAAATTTAAAAAGTTTGGTATCCCTGCAGTAGAGTAGCGTGATTGCAGCCGCGGACGCCCACATAGATCATTCTTTTATGTAGCACAGGAACATAGTAGTGAGCCTCTCTCCTAACTGCTAATGTTTTGAACGGTAGAAATACAGGTTTAGTGTTTTAAAATTACAGTAAAAGTGGTTTCTAACTCATACAAAATTTAAACATGAACCGAAGGCCGAAATATTTTCCCTGTGCAGCATAGTTAAGCCCTTATTGTTTTACTAACTCATCTTACTATCCCAACACCAATATAAAGCTGGGAAATGTAAAAAATGAACCAGTAACTGGAATGGTGTTGTGTGCTGTGGTACACAGTTATCCAGAGACCAGTTAACGTTAATCCGTTAAAACATTAAGTAAGTACAAGCTAACTTTAATACTGTTGATGCTGGTCTTTGGCTTAGTTTTTACGAGTAGTATTAGCTGTTAGCCAGCATTCAGTTAGATAAGGCAAGAGTTAAATATGGTCAGCAGTCCTCTCCAATCTTTAGTTTTTAATCTTTATACTGGATAGGTTGTAACTGACAGTCTGGCTAATTTGTTGTTTAATGTGCATGTACCTGTAAGTTATAAAACAAAGATTACACACACTAAACAAACTTTGTCATAGATAATCTTTATTTATGATTGAGCTTGAATTAAACCTTGATTTACACATTACCTTTTATCTTATGATGCTGCTAATATTTAACAGTAGTGATCCACTAATGCAGGCACTACAGTATAGATGCTTTATCTGAGGAATTCATATATTTATTTTATAATAATTATTATTTATGTATTTTCCTTTGACATTTCTGGCTGCAACTCGCTCCAGGCGACCTGATAGAGCAGAATTTTGCCATTTACTGTATTTTTTTTGTTTTGTTCATAGGCCTGCTAGTTTGAACCCATGAACTGTCAGTTTGCACACACACACGCTGACACAGATGACATATTGGTTCCTCTCTTAGACAAACAGAACATCAATCCATCCCTGTGCTTTGGTTGGTAAGTAGAAATATTGCCAACAGACCAAATAACTTGACTGTGGATAACTGTTTACTTAGACTTAGACCTTTTCATTGTATTTAGAAAATGCCATTCACACATGATTTAAACTAGGCGATGCTTTATTTTATGTACTGTGCTGTAAAAACTATTGCATATCCTCAAGTCCTAAGAAGCAATAAGACATACTGAAGGGATACAATTTTGCCTTGTTGACAACAAAGTCAGTATCATCACACAACCTAACATTTCTTAAGCAACTGAAAGTAATTTAAGACATTTTAACTTCCTGGAAAATTCTGAATCTCATATGAGACTTTGATAATAAATAAGGATATAAATTGTCCACTCTGAAAAGGACTTTAGATTGAAGTGAGCTGTGAGGTTGGTTTTCTGAAGTGAATTGAAAATCTCTCTCTCTTTCTCTCTGTAAGAAGAAACTGTATTCTGATTTTTAAATATAAACCTGAATATATTAAGACGGTTTAAGAAATTGAATTCAGGTTGCTGTCACTGAATTTGACATTCAAGTCATTTGTATTACAGTCACTAAAATATACAAATACCATAGTGTTCAGTTATTGTCAGTTAAGTACAACATTTGAGCATCAGTAAAGATCTGATAGTGCTTTCAAATACTGTCTGTCTGTCCCATATCTGAGATTGGACTATTGGTTTTCTATTTGATGAAAATATTTAAACAGTTAGTTGTTGACTAGTCTGTATTTAAATATGTAAGTAATCGTAGCATTGAAATAGTATATACATGTACAGTATATAATATTCATCCTTTCTGGTGTACCTTAAACTTTAGTTTTACCTTAGATTTCTGTAATATCTTCACCGGCTTGACAAGGATTTTCTGGAAAAAACATTTTTGGCCACAGTTAAAGGTGGGGTATGCGATTCTGGAGAAATCCAATACCATGACAAATACCATGATATCGAGCGCACAACGACACAGCAAGTAATGTAACTAACGTTAGCTAGGTTGTGGGTTATCAAACTATCCCTACAGTTGCTGCTGCGAAGCTAACAGCCAAAGAGGATGAGATGGTTTCCCAGAGCCAGCACACCAGCTCCAGACAGCAATGCAATACAACTCTCCTGCTACTATAGCAAATCACAACAACAGCATATCTTGGCAAACTAGAAAGTAAGCTGAATGTCTGTGGGAAAGTAATTTAACATTACCTGACACACAAATCATGGCTGGAATAGTGTTGTGTGGCTCGGTCCAAGCCACTTTATTTGTTTCCCATTTAAAGAGCCAGGGCTGTGTGCAAACACTGGATTTTTTCCCAGTGTACACACAGAACGGACAGCTAGCGGACCGTGAGGAGATATTCACTGAATTTGACAAAAAGACGTGTATTGGATTAGAATTGCATACCCCACCTTTTATATTCTGTTCCTTTGGTAAATAATTATAAATTGAATAGTTTTGAAACATATAAACCTGAACTATTTTTTTGTGTTATTTTACCATTCCTAAGTGCTTTTGATTAAAAGCAGACACAGGTTTCATCTATCTTCTGATCCTGCTACTTTAACAGTAATATTTTATCATTAATATTGTGTTTAATATATTGGTTGTGTACAATAAAACATTACATTTGTGGTTTTGGAGCACAACAACAATGCCAAGGAAGAGTAAGAAGTACAAAGCTCAACATCTGTGCTGGCAGAGGTTGAATGAGATTCACTGTGCAACAACAACTGAACAAGCAGAATGTATTGGTTCTGAATGCAGTGGAGAGGTAGATGTGTCTACAACGTCTCATGGTGAAAGTGTAACACATGGAGGTAAACATGATGCGTCATGTGTACCACAGGTATATCTGCTGACATTGTAAAGAGAGGACTTCACAGTGATCATGATCTTTAAGTTTTTAAAATCGAAATATATTTGTATAATTTATTTATCTTTTGCACAGAAATACATTTGCAGAAAAGTTGTTTCAGTGGAAAATGGCCACTACATGGCCAAAAAATTGGCCCAAAAGGATGCAAAGAAGAAAAAGTGGACGTTCTTGTACCACACAAACCAATCAAAGTGGGCGTTCCCGTGCGCTACAGGAAGAACCCCGCCGTGGCTGCATTCAGACCCATCTCGAGCAGAAGGGGCTTCCGTGTAACAACAAAGCTAACGCTAGCTGAGCTAGCAGTATAAAGTTTCACAAAAAGCAAGATGCTATTTAGTTGGCTTCAAATGAGGCTAAACGTTCACAGTATCTCTCGACTGTCCCTCAATATTACATTAGTCCAACATCTGTGAGAGTACAATAGACACTAGCCACATTAGCCACGCAACATGCTAATACCCCAATTAAACAGGCTAACTTACAAAATAAACACTAAAACAACACAAAACATGGCAAAACTTACAGCTTCTAAGTTGGGTCACGGCCAGTCTGTATCGATCCTTGAGCTTAAACCATTACCGGAAGCAGTCCGGAGTAAAATGCATAGATGGTCCCATCAAAAATAAATTTTACTTTAAATTTTCCACTCAACTCAACCTCTGTCCTCTGAGGCTGGGGGTATGGGGGTATGGGAGCAGGTGGTCTGTGCAGCCAACAACAGAACAGTTCCTGTGCTTAGCTCTTAGCTTTGTACTGGCCCTCGTTGTGAAAGCAGTCCAATGTAAAATGGTTAGTGCAAATACTTTATAAGAGTTTTCCAGGTGTTGTGGGGACATTTCCATCAAAAATAAAGTAGATCCACTGGGTCTTCACTTCCTCAGATGGTGGGAGTAGATGAAGACTTTTGTGTTGGTTCTTGCAGCCAACAACACCGTCCTTTGCTTGTACCTCCTACATCTTCATGTTACCGGAGTCAGCATTAGCAAGAACGCCCCATTTGTAGTTTTTAGGCAGTTCAGGAGCAGTGTTTTCTGTCAGAGAATAACTCCCTTTGGCTTGGACTTTGGGCTTTGTAACTTTGCAGACCTTTTACATGTACAAAAAAGCTATGTAACACACTAAAGGAAAGGGAAATCCCCCCCAAAAATAATATGGCCTCTTTAATAATAAGACTATCAAGTTTTACTGTAGATATTGTGTCACTATCCCCAGGTAATACTGCTACACATCTAACAGGCAAGTTGTCTGCTGGGCGTTTTGCATTCTAGGTAGGCACATTAGAAAACCCTTACCCTCATGTGTTGTGTCTGCCATCTGAAGACAGTTACTAGAAGGAGGAATTTACAAATGTTTTGGCCTCATGTGGATGACAATCAATAAAATGAATCGCAATGTATAAAATAATTTTATGCAGTTAAGATCAGACATATATCGAACAGGTACTGCATTAATGGCTAGGCCTGCATGAAGCAGCAGCAAGACTAAAAACAATTATGTCCTATATAAATACAAACTATTAATGTATTATTATATTCGTGAATTGCAGTTAAGACAATAAGGCACATTCTGCAATACACATGTAAACTAAGAGTTAACCCCACCACCAAAACTCAAACCACAAAAAGCACAGAAAGCACAGAGTACATACTTCCAACTAAAGCTGTGCAATCCTCAATTTGCTATTTTATTAATAGAAAATGTTTTAATTTGCATCTGGTTCTACATCAAAATACACATAGACAATCATGTGATATAGGCATGATGCTTTTTTCAACTGAGTACAATAAACATAAGTAATTAGTTAAAATAAAAAAATAAAAAGCTCGATCTTGTTTAGAAAACTTTTCAAAAACAAAACAACAATAAACTAGTCACTCGATTCTTAGTGCATGGCCCATTTGTTTACCAGATTTCATCAAAATCTTTAACCAGGTTTTTGAGATATCTCACAAACAAACAAATGTGACGGAGTATGTAACCTCTTTGGTCTAGGTTAATATGAATTGTAGAATTAATCTGACTTGTGTATTGTGTTATGTCTTGACTTATAATAATCTCAACCTGAAAACTGGGAACCAAAACATCTGAGCTGGTTTCGCACTAATGTCCTGTGTTAAACCGTGAATGCTGTGCAAGATACAGGCTAACTACCTCATCCTTGGAGATCTAATGGCAGGATCTGGAAAGGGGGCAGGTGCAGCAGAGGACAAGACTGCACTGCTCTCTTGTAGAGCCTTTGGTGACCTGGAGTAGCCCTCTCTCACTCCATGAGGGCCAATGCATATGCTGGGGGAAGGAAAAAATGTTTAGATCACATTCAGTGATTTTATAGTTGACTTATGCACTGATTCACATAAATACTATTTAGGGACTGACTGAAACTGCTAACCGTACGATGGCTTCTCCTTGATAGGACGTACTACCTAGCCACCTTTGGGGAACCTTGGGTAGCGAACCACAGATCTCACAATCACTGGTTCAAGCAACCTTTCGCCTGCAATTATGGTTGAAATACAGGGCTGCCAAGAGAAGCCTGTAGAAAAAGCAGATCATGCAGTTCACATGTTGTACATATGTGAATAAACCCAGAAGTAGAGACAACATATAACAAAACTTCAAAGCAACCTTTTTTCACCTACGTCACATTGCAAAAATCAGGAACATCCTGAATGATACAAAATTATGCCGAAAAACTAGTCCATGCATTTGTTACTTCTAGGCTGGATTATTGCAATTCCGTATTATCAGGCTGCCCGAATGAGTCCCTTAAGACTCTCCAATTGATCCAGAATGCTTGTTGTTTTTTCACATAGAACCGGCTGGGTTAAAGTTAACTTTTAACTGACATTATGCTGGTCTGGCAGAGGTCCGCTGGAACAAGCGCTAACATTAGGCTCAATGTGAACAAACAACAGCAGAGAGAAACAGACTTAATTGCGGTTTGGGAGTTCCAGGTGAACTCATGAAATCCATCGGCATAGGTGTGCGGTCATGTCAGAGGATTACTGCGGTGATACCAGCTGCCATTTGGATTTGATGTGCGACCGCCACCAACTGTCACTCTCAAGTCACGTGAGAACGTGGTAAGCAATGCTGCTGCCCAAATCACGTACCTTGCAAGGTAGCTGGATTTGCGAGATCACACGAGAATCCAGCCTTGATTTGCTACTTGGGCCCAATCCCAATCTCCACACTCACTGACTCAAGGACAGTTTTAGAATTCCAAGAAAAAAAATTCATAGGGTTATTATTGTTTAGAAACTTTCTAATGTTTTGTGACCACTATTGACTTAAACTAGAATGCTTGTGATTATAACAGAAACCATCAATTTCTTCTTTTAATATCTCAAATGCCAGCACTGTTGAAAGTGCTATGTGGAGGAACTGAAAATGACTTAAAATGTCTTCCAAGCTGTAAATGAATAGTGGCATGCAAAGCAGTTTACTCCTTTATGCCACAGATTAAATACTTTTGAATCATGGTTTAGAAGTTAATAGTCGAAATTCACCCATAGACCTGATTCTCACAATATCGTCCAAGACCCTTTTTTGTTATTTGCAATTGGCCAAATTAAATCAGATTTTGTGCACACTAAATGGCATCCTTAAACCTTCACTGGTGGTGAATTGTAAAATGTAATCAGTATACATATTTTTGTGTTTAAAGTGGAAGAGTAAGTTTCTTGCTCACACATCTGCTTGGATCCTGACCTGCACAACCACATTGGAAAAAAAGTATCCAAAACATAAAAAAGCAAACAACAAATTAAGATTTAGCTACTATATAAAGAAACTAGACACATTTATCAGAAGTGCAAGTTTTATTTGTGTACAATGAAGGCATTTCAAAGGACTCACCCAAGTCAGCCCTAACTATAAGCTTTATCAAAGAGGAAAGTCTTAAATGTGGAGATGGTGTCTGTCTCCCAAACCCAAACTGGGACCTGATTCCACAGGAGAGGAGCTTGATAACTGAAGGCTCTGGCTCCCATTCTACTTATGGACACTCTAGGAACCACAAGTAACCCTGCATTCTGGGAGCGCAGTGTTCTAATGGGGTAATAAGGTATTATGAGCTCTTTAAGATATGATGGTGCCTGACCCTTAAGAGTTTTGTAGGTGAGGAGAAGGATTTTAAATTCTATTCTGGATTTTACAGGGAGCCAGTGCAGAGAAGCTAATATTGGAGAAATATGATCTCTTTTCCTAGTTCTTGTTGGTACACGTGCCGCAGCATTTCAGATCAACTGGAGAGTCTTAATAGTTTTTTTTAAGTAATTTTATTATTAAAGAAGCTCATGAAGTCGTTACTGAGGGCTATAGGAATACATGGCTCATTAGACCTGTGACTCTCTGTCAGCCTGGCTACAGTGCAGAAAAGAAACCTGGGGTTGTTTTTATTTCCCTCTATTAATGATGAGTAGTAGGCTGTTCTGGCATTACAGAGGGCTTTCCTATATGTTTTAAGACTATCTTGCCAGGCTAAACGAGATTCTTCCAGCTTGTTGGAACGCCATTTCCTTTCAAGTTTTTGCGATGTTTGCTCTAATTTTCGGGTTTGGGGGTTATACCATGGAACTAACCTTCTTTGTTTTATTATCTTAGGGGCGATAGAATTGAGTGTCATTCGCAGTGAGCATGCAGCACTATCAAGATGGTCAGTTTGGGAGTGGCTGAAATTAGCATAGGAGTCCTAGATAGCCCAGGATAGTGGGAACTTTCACATTCTGAAGTACTTCTAGCCAACCACAAGTGGACATCTTCACTCAATAACAAATCTCAGAATGAACTTGGGCTTCAAGGCCAATTTTTCAGTTTACTGCAACAACTTGACTTTGCTAAATGCCGCTGAAGCAATGTATTTCTATTGATGCTTTGAATTTTCAGGGTCATCCCCAATAATGAATATTAATTTAAAAACCATGATATTTGTAGTGATTACCAGCATATGAATGTGAAAGACATCAAATAGAGAAATAAAAAAAATGGAAATGCTTACCAGGACCACGTTCTGGATGTTCCAGCATGTACCTTCCCACATCAACATTCTCTCCTCCTTTGTCACTGCAGACACATTGAGGCAACCCATGAGTATGCACAGCTCTAAGGAAGCAAAACATTTTTTTAAATTAACTACTGTATTAAATTAACTATCTGTATTGCACAAGCCCTTCTACTGCAGTAGAAGGGCTTGTGCAATACAGATATGTGTCTTAACTGTTGTCTGTGACCCTTCGACTTGTTTTCTGTTGAATGTTTGTAGTTGTACTAACACGATAAAACCTTGTTTTCCTGTCTCTGTCCAACTGAAGTGTACTGTATGTTCTTATCTTTCTGTTAACCTGCCAGGGGGTCTGCAGATGGAAATTAGCCTTAGGCTATAATCTGGCATATTTACATTTGTGTAAATGTTCATTAATATGCATTGTTCCCCCCTTTCTTTAAATAAATAAAATAAAATAAAATAAACTACACAACCAACAGACCATTGTGTGATTAGGGTTGTAAGGACTGCAACATTATCACAATGACAAGGAAATATTATGCATACTTTGGAAACTGGAAAGTATGGGCATATAAAATCTATACATTTTTGTAACAAAAACGACTGACGAATGTTGCCACTGGTATGAATGCTATGTTTTGCAATGCTCATAAAGCAATCAGTGTTTTTTATAATTGTATGGACTGTTATATTAGGACTCTATACTGCAGTATAAGTAGCAGCTACATATACGGGTGGAAGATCATTTTTATATCACAATATATAGAATTTGGCAGGAGTAATGATATATAATATAATATGAATAGTACATTTGTTTCTCATCTAACACAATCTAAAAATGGTTTAGGAGAACAAGAACTCTGGATTGCCAATTTCTTGCCATGGTTCTTAACAGTGTGATTATTAGCCTGTAATATTCATATTGTATACAACTTTTACACAACCCTCCATGTATTGCATTAAAAACAGCTATAATAACATAATGGTCATTTTTTCTTAAATTAAGCCTACCTGTGACAGTTCCCAACAGAAAGTTGTCATGTTAAAACAGAGCATAAATGCTTTGGTGTGAATGGTGAATTATAGCACTTTTAAATTCTTTATTTTTGTAGAGGCAAAATAATTGCCAAGATACATTATTGTTTACCTGCAACAGTTTCCCCATTTAGTCTTTATTACAAGCAGCACACGGGGGTATTAGGCTATCTTTGAAATTGTGCGAAAAGAAAACACTGGAAGACGATTATTTTCTGATGTGGATTGGGTAGCCTTATCCTACCATTCATTTGGAACAACAATTTTAATTATAGTTAAGCAAATACTATCTTGTTCGTGTAATCAGGCTGGATTGTATTAGTCACAGTTGAGAGAGACTATCCTGAATCAAAGACAGTCTATATGCTTTGATGGCATTAGAGATGCTTAGTGGTTTTTGTCTTAGGGATAATTATGGTTCAACAGTTTGCGACAACACTGGTGTGCAAAGTCTTTAGTATAATCGTAGAAAAGGTTTCAGTCGTAGTCATCTGGACACTGTTTTCAGAATCAAGACGTTTCGGCTCCCATCCGAAAGTCATTCTCAATTGTGAAAGAATGGGACGGGAACTAGAAATTTAAGCTGCTCTGTGTTACATAAGCTCTGCCCTCAGGAAGGAATCTACCTGAGTATCTGTTAATAGCTAGTTTCACCTGAAACTGACCTAAATGTTTCCAAGATGGCCCAGTAATCAGTAATCAGGCCTATTGTTTTCTGGCTGCACCTACCTCATCACTGTTAAGTACCTGATTAGCATGTGATTGGCGTGACCAAGGTGTTAATACACTGTGATAGACTTTGGGCAGATTGAATCTCAGACCACCATTTCTGTTCAAAGAGGGGTTCTCTTTTTTCACAAAAATAGCTTCCTTGACGCCCCGAGGAGCCGGAAAAGAGTACGGCCATCTTGGGATGATGTGTACCTGAAGCCCACACAGCACAGTCCCAACAGGATCAACTGCTCTGAGTGCTTCACGTATTTTGTGCTGCTGCCAATCTTGGCCAGGTGTAAAAGATGTAAACCATTGCCAAGGGTCATCACAGTCACTAGAGTCACATTCAACTAAACATTTATTGTGGAGAGGTGCCTTAGAAAATGTATTCCACTATAATCATGAAAACTCCAACGGAGGAATAATGTCACATCTATCACAAAGTGTTTAAGACAGAATCTATAACAAAATGCAATACAGCTGTTCTGGATGTTTGCAATGACCCAGCACTGTACAAGGATTTACATGTAGGCATGTGTTATTTTTTAGTTACCTGATTTTTCCCACTTTGCATAGAGCCAAATTGCATGCAGAAACAAACTGCCACTGTTAATATCACTTACTTCTTTCCAGATGAAATCTGCTAAGCATCTTTCAAAATGGCTTCTAATTGGGCCCTTCCATAAAATGATGGCTTCTTAAGGGTAAGGCCATTTGGCAATCCAGCAACTTTATGGTCATGCTTTTATTCACCAGGGACTGGTAGAGGAGCCTTGCAGTACCTCCGGCCTCTTCTGAAAGACACAGGCATACACATGCATGCACGTGTTATACAATTTTACACAGTTTGACAATTCTGACTTTGAAAGTCTTAACGCTATAAAGGCTATAATTTTGTCATTTTGTTAAGGTGTCATAATCTTACAATTGATGGGCACATTAGATAAATAATTTATGAATTTGATAATAATGCTACTGATTAATGGAGGCATATTAGGTTATCAAGATTCAAGTCTAAGCCATTTCTTTACATTAGTCTAAAAATGTGTTAGAAAATATGCTTACTATATTTTTGATTAATAGATCCTGCGATTTTCAGTACATCGACTTGATATTTGGTACTGGGTGTTGCGGCTGAGGAGCTGGCTGCAAATGTAACAACAGACAACAACTATTCATTTCATAAAACTGTATAATGTATCTTTGCACTATTACGGGCCTCAGTCCATTAGTGTGGATTTTCATACAGTATAACCAATATCACCTTTGAAATGCAGTGCAAAGTTGTGCACTGTCTGTGTTGAGTCAAGAAGTCAGGGGCTCCTTTGCTGCTCAGTTCATACACCTCTAAGCTGGACTTTTGGCAGACAAAATGGCCATTTCCACACCCAAAGCCTCGAGCTTGGACACAATATTTAGGTCAACAAGGCAACCACAAAAATAGTAAATAATGGATTACACACAAAATAGACAAAACCTACATTTACAAATCCAACATACACTGAAGAAAAAATTATACATTAGCTGTGTTTACGAGGATTCTACTATTCCACTAATAATTGGACTTATAGCCATATCTGACTACTAATGCATCAACTGACCACCTTGATCTGAATAGACTAGCTCAACCAGTAGTTGGTTTAGTTTGAGAGGGGTGGTATAAGCCTTTGGCAATCTCTTCGATGTGAGAATATTTGATGCCGATAGATAGTTTTGTTTTTTTACACATTACATGTGCTCTTACTGTACATATTCATTCATGTTATGAATAAGCGCCAGAAAATACAAATACTTACGGTAACAATAGAGGATAATTTCCAAAACATAAAATAATCATAATTTTATATTGGTCCTACTCAATCTCAGAGGAAGTCGGCCACGGCCATCTGCGCCCCCGGCCTATGGATCACTTTGAACTTAAAAGGCTGGAGAGCCAGATACCACCGTGTGATCCAGGCGTTGGCATCCTTCATGCGGTGGAGCCACTGGAGGGGGGCATGGTCTGAACAGAGGGTGAATGGGCACCCCAGCAGGTAATACCGCCGGGCCTCGACTATGGCATGGAAAACATGCTGGACAGGGGGCGCATGCTCTAATAGAGGTTTGGAAAACACTATTCTAGGTTAGTCATCATGGGGGGGAGTGTAGTGTTAAAATAAAAGCTGGGTAAACTATAAATGTCCGATGGCTAAACTGTCCAATGTTAGGTAATTGTAAACTCATAAAAAGGTGAGTGGTTGCTATGTTGCATTTAAAAAAGGTGGGTAAGCTGTGTTTGTGCTTTTCCTCTACACTACATCCCAAATAATAAAATCAACATGGCTAATGCCAAATATTAATAGCCATGTTACACTTACCGAATCCTATCCGATCGCAAATCAATTTGGATTTTCGATATTACAATCCTACTTTTATCTCATTTAAGGTTTGGCTGGAGTCAGTGGGCCAAGCAGGTTCATTCAACATGCGCTAGTCTTTTCCTGTGTTCTATTTTCAGTCCATGATCGCAGGTATATTTCTTACCTTTGTCAACAGACTCCTGTGTAGATTGACAGCCAAAGCATGCTGTGGCAAATGATCAGCAAGGGATTTGACTGAACCAACTCAAAGGGTGGTCCAAAATTGTGTGATTTTATTACTCATCTATCAGTTGCTGAAAATAGTAAAACGATCATTGATATAGGCTGCTTAAATATAAATCACCTGATTGCAGGGACTGTATGATGATAAGCTTATTTTTAAAATGACAAAAGGTGGTGTAGCAAACCAATGGGGGATGCATTTCAGAAATATTAGAATCATAAATACTTTATTGATCCCCGAGGGGAAACTCTTTTGTTACAGCTGCTCACTATCACGTCAATGCACACAGGAATAGAAGTACTAAGAAAAAAATGTAAAACACTAAAGACGACGAGACGGAGCTACGGCAACAGGCAGCATGCACATTGGCGCATGTGCGCTACACACTTGCGCATGCGCATATGTGTAGTGCACATATCACATATCATAATGTGATACATGTTCTGTTCACATTTATGGATAGCAAAGGCAACAATATTTCTCTGAGAAGTAATGAATATATTTAGAAAAAAGGATCCAATGACTCCCTGAACATAAGGCAAATCAGGAAGAGAATAAATGGTAGAAGCTGGTGAGTATTGGAAGTGCATTGGATGGTTTGAACGTTTCACAGACAATGTTGTACGTAAGAAAAAATGAGAAGTACACGAGTGTTAAGGGACTGAATAGAGAGAACCACTTCCTGAATGGATCTGAGTCTATGTAACCCTCTGGTAACTTAGGAACTCCCTCTTTAGTATATGGTCACCCCAGATTGCCCCTATCATCCTGTAGATGATATAAAAAGGTAAACACACACTTTACCTTTTTATATCAAAATGGGCACATCCGCAGCTTCTGCCTCTGTCTCATTCTCTCACTTACACTCTCCTCCATTCACCAGCTGAGAAAGACACACAAATGGTAAATGGACTGTACTTGTATTGCACCTTTTTAGTCTTCTGACCACTCAAAGCACTTTACAAAACATACAAACACACAAAATTAACAGAATTTACTGTCTGTTTAGGGTCTAAACTCATCTCAGTATAGTCTCTTTCAAAGAAAGGTAAAAACAAGAAAAAAATAGACACTCATCACCATGAGAGAGAGAGAGAGAACGATTTAATTGCATAATAGGCAACCAGATCCATCCATTTTTAATGGATGCAATTCATTAAATAAAAAATATACGATGCACACAGCTAGCTGTGTGACTTAGTAGGTAATAGTCTAGATTTGACAGCAAGTTCATTCTTGGTGACACCATTATTTTGACATTACGTCAAAGACTAAGAGTAGTCTCTCAATTTTAACTTCAGATTACAGATTACACTGGCTTTTTTCCTTTTCATTATCTGTAATCCAAACGCCATTCTAAGCACTCCCAAGTATAAAAAGGTAGCTAGAATGAATGCATGCTGTTCCATTTCTTAGTCACCATAGAGTCATGCTATGCACTACCGTGCTACCTGGCAACCTACTGTACATACAGCCAACCATTCTTTACTAACTGAATGTCATCATGGTCGTTATTTGTTCTGAAGTAATTCTAATTAGATTAGAATTTCTAGAGACTAACAAGGTGACATTTAGCCAACTAACCAAACCTAGCTAGTTGCCTGTCTGCTAATGGCATAAACAAGCTGCTGCAATAGATTGTATACCATCATATAGATTAATGAAACATAGTTTTGAATAAGGAAACTAATAACATAACCAATGCTTGCTGGTGAACATACGTCCATGCGTAGATTATCCACGTGGATAATGGCTCTCACTGTGGTTCGCTGGAGTCCCAAAGCTTTAGAAATGGCTTTATAACATTTTCCAGTCTGATAGATCTCAATTACTTTCTTTCTCATTTGTTCCTGAATTTCTTTGAATCTCGGCATGATGTCTAGCTTTTGAAGATCTTTTGGTCTACTTCACTTTGTCAGGCAGGTCCTATTTAAGTGATTTCTTGATTGAGAACAGGTATTGCAGTAATCAGGCCTGGGTGTGGCTAGAGAAATTTAACTCAGGTGTGATAAACCACAGTTATGTTTTAATAGGAGGGGCAATCTTTTTTTCACACAGGGCCATGTAGGTTTGGATTTTGTTTTCCCATAATAATAACAACCTTCATTTAAAAACTGCATTTTGTGTTTACTTGTGTTATCTTTGACTAATATTTAAATTTGTTTGATGATCTGAAACATTTAAGTGTGACAAACATGCAAAAAAATAAGAAATCAGGAAGGTGGCAAACACTTTTTCACACCACTGTATCTTACTGTCAGTACAGGGGTGGACTGTGTTGTTAGCTAATACTGTGAGAACCTACCTCTGGAGCTCTTCTGCCTTATGTTTTTCATAACTCGTGGCTCAGGGCTGTAACGCTCCTGGTACCCACAGGCAGAGAGGCTGTCAGACGCACTGTCACTGTCTGATGAGTTATGACCATATTCTGAACTGTGGTCTGAGATGCTGCTGTCGTCATCAGAACAGTCTAGTGGCTGGTCATATTGCTGGGCCAGAATTTCTGAATACGGCCTTTTACAGCTTCTATTGTGGGAGTGCCTATCCTGACGCAGTTGGTGGACACGGTGGTTACGCTCTGTGTCCCTGTGTTGCCTTCTGTCAACCCCTTTTTGAGCTATTGTGAGGGTGATGTTTTGAGGCAGTAGGTCTGTATGAAGCTGCAGCGTTTGAGCTGGCAGGCTCAGTGGTTTTCCCTGCTGCTTTGGAAGTGACAACAGTTTCCCAAGAACATCTGTGTCATTTTCCTTGCATTGAGGGGTTACCTTGATGCGTCATAAGTACAACGTGAGTGCGTACACATGGGTGAAGGTTGCACAAGAACAAGGACTTGAAGGTGGGGCTCTCTTCTAAGCCTGGTGCATTCTTGCCCTGGGAGTACGCATGCCTCAAACGTTTGTAATAATCTCTGGGATGTTCATGACGAGAATGTTTACTTTGGAGGGCTGCAACCATTGAGGTGATCTCATCAGCAGTAGAAGAGAATTCTGGAGCTCTCTGTAGTCATTTCTGACACTGGGAGGTTGAGACTGTATAAACGTATGGACAGCTTTAGAGCTGGTCTTCCACACGAGCTTTCTCCCTTTGGGTTGCATGGGGCCAATCAATTAGATGGTGATCTAATTCATTAAATAGTCATCAATATGGCGATTACAGTTGTCTGGATCAAAATGTTCAATATCCTTAGCTATAAACTCAAGCACTTTAAGGTGGGGATACTGTGAGGTCATTTCTGGTGAAGGCAAGACTAAGCATTCTTGTAGACGTGTGGCTCGCGTGCTACACTTCTCTCTGGTTCTCAGAGGCAGGAGCTGAATCACTCTGAAATGTTCTAGTCCCCTTTTTGGAAGGATGAGCACTGATGAATGTGTCTTGCATCAGTGGCTGAAAAGAACATGATGGGGCAGAATATCTCATGGAGGATAAACTACGTATCTTCTCACTGTCAGTCTCAGAGAGATGAGAAGTCAGGTAGCTATTACTTTTGTCTCTCAGTGGAGGCTGAGGAACTAACTTCATTTCCAAGGGCTCTGGGCCGGTTGGAGACTGTTGCCATCTTCTGAGTGGAGGGGGAGTTAACCTATCACTAAGGGAGGAGTGTGAATCGGAGTAACCTGAATCACAGTGGTGGGGAAGGACGTTCTGATCTAATCCCTAACAATTTCTCCTTGTGTGAGAAAAGATCTGACTCTGCTGAGTGAAGGTCTTCTAAGTAGTGTATGGCTTTGTTATTAGCCTTCTGAACTTCATAGAGGAGAGAACCTTTTTTGTGCTATAAGGGATTATATCTCCATTTCTAAGGCTGCTTTTCTCTGAAAGGCAAGGCTCGTTTGCCTGTGGAAGTTCAGAAGCAAACATGTCAACAAGGGGCCTGTGGATGTGGTCGTCACATCACACTTTTCACTGAGGAGCGCATCTTTCTCTTTGCTGTACTGAACTTCAGCTTGCTGATGAATTCAGGGAAGCCAGGCTTTAGGCTCTGTGCTAGGGAAGAAATAAACTGCTCTACACAGGGGCTCTCCATTGTTGAGTCTGGAATGGAGGGTGAAATTAAGCTGGTTGTTTTGGCCTAACAGAAGTAGCTCTCTGTGGAAGAGGGATAGTTACAGCACCACTTAGTGGGTCTAGTAGGCATCAGAATGGGGCCACTAAAGGCAAAGCAGGTTTACAAAAGTAGGTTTGCTTTCCAAAATTTCAACATGCACTAACTGAGATGCAGGGCAGTAACAGTAAGAGGATGTTTCTTAAAGTTTACACAGGCTGAAACACATGTAAGTTACAGCTGGGTACAAAACTACACAGGGCTGGTAGCACGCTGTGGCTCTATCTCAGGCTCTATTCTTAATCAGGCTCAAACGCACGGCAGTGACAGCCAAGAATGAACTCTCTATGTTACACAGGGCCAGTGGCACGCTGTATCTTAACAAAAAGGAGGAGCACTTAAATTAACAACTTAGTGTTAATTTAACAAAATAACTTGACTGGATTGCATTGAATATATGGTATTCAAATGCTGGACCAAATTCTAGTCCTACAGAGTAGGTTCAACTTGAATGGCTAGCAGCAATAGCAGCTCTTAATGTAACACAATGAGGGCTTAAAGTGGTATCAAATAACCAAAATCTATCAAATTTCTTGTAGGTTTGGATTTTGTTTTCCCTTAATAATAACAACCTTCATTTAAAAATTGCATTTTGTGTTTACTTGTGTTATCTTTGACTAATATTTAAATTTGTTTGATGATCTGAAATATATAAGTGTGACAAACATGCAAAAAAATAAGAAATCAGGAAGGGGGCAAACACTTTTTCACACCACTGTACATCAGGTTTTACAGTTGTTTCTAAGGTTCCTGTGTTTGAAGATAAATTGGTACCGGTTGAGGGCAGGACATGATGAATTTTTTCTCTAATAGTTAAAATGTTATTATTAAAGAAGCTCATGAAGTTGTTACTACTGAGGGCTATAGGATTACATGGCTCAATAGAGCTGTGATTCTGTCAGCCTGGCTACAGTGCTGAAAAGAAACCTGGGGTTGTTTTTATTTTCCTCTATTAATGATGAGTAGTAAGCTGCTCTGGCATTACGCAGGGCTTTCCTATATGTTTTAAGACTATCTTTGCCAGACTAAGTGAGAGACACCCCTCAAAGACACCCCTTCAAAAGCCACACAACCATGACTCGAGAGGTGAGTCCTACAGCCACTACTACAGCCAGAACACCATTAAATACCTTGTCTCGATTGCACCATGTGGGTTGATCATGTTCATCTTACCAGCGTATGGAGGAAGGTGCAGTGATAAATTCATAACTGCAAATTCAGGATTCCTGGAATACCCAGGTGAGGAAGTAATGGCCAACAGAGGCTTGAAAGGACAGTGAAACTTGTCATTCCAGTGTTCACCATAAGAGGCATGCACCTCGCTGAAGAAGACCCCACCAACACTAGGCGCATCACCAATGTACGGGTCCACGTTGAGCGGGTCATATGCCGACTGAAAAGTTTCAAAATCCTTTTTCTAAAAGTTCCAATTAATTGACAACATTTTGAGAATTTGTGCAGCCCTGTGTAACCTTCGCAGCGATATCATTTTAAATGTAAAAGATGAATAAGACAGTGTAGATTTGCCGTTAAGGTGCGTTTCACTTATGTCCATAGATTTTGCTGTGTTTTTGCTTTAACTAATCTGTGTAAATATCATTTAATAGTGTAAGGAGTTTTTTATAAACCAATACAATGTGACCACATATTACCTGTCAAATAGGTATGTTTTATAAACCTTTCCAATATGACCAGATGTTACCTGGTCATATTTACCATTTACCATAGGTTTGGACAAGGCATCAGTGTTTTGGACATCTGCACCATTCCTGTAAATACCATTATTTATTCAAGGTTCACCCATGGATTAGAAACCATCACACCTCAGGGACAATCTGAACTATGATTTGCTTATCTGAGACAAATAACCAATGACATAGGAGCATGACCCTGTGACAAACTGCTCCAACACTATAACTACTTATAGTGCCCATGTCACCCCATGTCCGTGCGCTGTGTATGCTGATGGTAATGACGAGGCTGCTGCTGCCTGTGGTCGAAGGTGTGTCTGTGGATCATTTAACATTCATCTAACACAGGACTAAAATTGCAAAATAAAGCACTGTAATTACATTCAGAATTATCCAAACTTTTACTAAGAGCAACCTTCCCTTCTCTTGTCCTCATGTAAAGAACTGCACATCACCATGTATTTATACTTTTTACAGTTGTCATCCAAATGTATAAAATCTTCCATGATGCTTTGACTGAGCCAAACTTGGCTCATGATGCAAATTTGTTATGGGGAATCAACCAGTTACTTCAAGTTCCATAAAAGTGTTCTTATAAATTTCTGTGTGTTATGTACTCATATTATTCTCTGTGTCTGTAGGACTACCGTGTTAATATCTTCCTCCGTCAGCAGTGGAATGATCCAAGGCTCGCCTATGCTGAATACCCAGATGACTCTCTGGACTTGGACCCCTCTATGTTAGACTCCATATGGAAACCAGATCTGTTCTTTGCCAATGAGAAGGGGGCCCACTTTCACGAAGTCACTACAGACAACAAACTGCTCAGGATATTTAAGAATGGGAATGTTTTGTACTCTATACGGTAAGTGGTGGAGTAAACTAGACTTGAATTTCAAAATAATTTATATGTTTAGATAATTAAAAATATTGATACTGTACATGCGTAAGACATTTATGGATAACTTCAAACACTGTCACTGTCTTTGATTCAATTCTTACTTGTTCTCTCCTCTGTCTTCTCTTTCAGACTAACATTAACTCTCTCATGTCCCATGGATCTAAAAAACTTCCCTATGGATGTTCAGACCTGTATCATGCAGCTGGAGAGCTGTAAGTACAATGTAAACACACACACATGTTTGTAGTTCTATACTTGTGAGGACACTTACTGACAAAATGCATTCCCTAGGATCTTAATCTACAAGCTTTCCAGTTTCCATGTCCACGGCAATTGTGTTGTATAAGAGGTAGTTTATTTGGATTGCCAAGAGGATTCGGGAAGGATTGGATGAGGGTCGTGTATGGTGGGATGATTAGGGGTCGAGGGGAGGGATGGATGATAGGGGGATGACAATGGGGTACAGCTCGTAGATGGTGGAGGAAGGAGAGAGCGAGAACAGTTCCAGTGGTTCGCCTCCACTATGAGCGAACCATCTATTGCCGTAGTAACCGCCAAATCCGATGGGCTGTGTTATGTGGTTGTTGTAGAAAAAGGAAATGCCGTTCAAGAGGAGAGATGTCACGCCACAGTCTCAGCTCCATTTTACAGGCGTTGTCCAAGACAACATAATCATGGAGGGATGGGACTGCAGCAGACAGGGACAGTAAGTGGGAGAAGAAGGATCAACCTTGGGGGATGATGCGGATGCCGAAATTCAGGTGTCCGAGCAGGGATAGAAGCTGACATTTGGTACATTGGTAGGCGAGGTGGTAGTTGTAGCGTGATCAACCCCGATCCTGAACGTTTTGTATCTTTATTGATAAAAATAATTAATATTTTCTCCTCATGGCCTCTATGTCATGAAATGAGCCCTGGAAAGACTCAAGGGAGAACCTCCCTAAAACAAATTGTTTTCACAGGACCTCCAGAGGTCACTAATGGAAGGTTGAATGACAATCTCTCTATTTAAGAAAGTCTGCTTGAAGTCAAACTAATCCGATGTCCTGTTGAGGTACAATTCACACTATGGTTCCCCCAGCCCACATGTCGAAGTGTGGAACCCCAAATTGCTCCCAAGTGTGAGTGTGTGTGAATGATTAGTTTCTTTCAACTGATGAGCAGTTGGCACCTGCCATCAGTGTGTGAATGTGATATGTAGTTAAAGCGCTTTGAGTAGTCAGAAAGACTAGTTAGTTAGTAGTTAGTTTATGACCCTCACTGACTTGGCAAACTGAAACTCAACCCCTCAACCATGTTCTGGACCTCATCAAGTGAACACCAGGACTTGTAAACTGTAAGACTTAAAGGAACAGAAAAGAACGGAAGAAAGTAACTTTGCCATACAGAATCAAAATGTATTAATTAATATGTTATGTTTAATTGAAGGGGTGCACGGTGGCAGAGCGGCTAGAGCTCCTGCCTCCCAATAAGGAGATCGTGGGTTCGATTCCCGGACCAGACCAACATCACACAATCTCTCTGGGTGGAGTCTGCATGTCCTCCCCGTGTTACCGTGGGTTCTCTCCGGGTTCTCCGGCTTCCTCCCACCGTCCAAAGACATGCATGTGTAGGTTAATTGATAACTCTAAATTGCCCATATTGAATGAATGTGTGAGTGAATGGTTGTCTGTCCTTGTCTGTGTCTGTGTTCGCCCTGCGACGAGTTGGCCACTGTCCAGGGTGTGCCCTGCCTAAGGCCCAAAGTCACTGGGATAGGCTCCAGTCACCCGCGACCCCCTAACGGGGACCAAGCGGTAGATAATGGATGGATGGATGTTTAATTGACAGTATAAGCAAAGTGTGGAACTTGATGTTGTCATGCTGATGCAACAAAGAGCAATAGACCCTGTCAACAAAGAACTGTTCTTTATGTAAGGCAATTAATATGATGTCGTACCAAGTATGGATCACCATTTTCTGTATAAACAAAACTATTCTTTCAGGACATCCATAATAATTTGGGACAGCATGTGTGATAATTGTATATATGTGGGATACAGTTTCAGTAGTGTAAGTCCTTGCTTGCCACTCTGACATTTGAATTGACTAATGAATTTTTTCAGCTGATCTCCTGTTGTCTTAACCTTAATATGAATCAATTGATTAATATTAATTGATTAATATTAAGGTTAAGGTTTGATCTTCTGTTGTCTTAACCTTAATATTAATCAACGAATTAATATTAAAATTAATATTGTAATATTAAGACAACAGGAGATCAGCCTAACATGCCTAAGGTTACTGGATGTTACATATTAGCCTATGATGTGTTATGACAGCCTTATTCTGTCCTCAGTCCACTTGGCATAGCCAAGCTGAAATGGACATTTAACTTGCGTGATTTTATTTTACTATTTCATTTATTGTTACAGATATATGTGTATAACCTATATATGGTGTGTCGTCATAATAGCAGATGTGGTTGTAACACATATTACCATGTATGACATTCAATTAACACTGTTAATTACTTACAAGTTTTATTGTTTTTGATTCATCAAAGTGTATGGTGCCTTCCAACAACTAATGAGACAAAGCTTTAACATGGGAGACTTAAACTTAAATCTTTATTAATTCATTAGAAAGAATTATGATAACATAGGGTGGGAGTGAAGTATTGCGCCTTGAACACAAACAACCCCGCCCCCTCTTTGCAGAAGACTTTAAGACAAGAGAAACTTCTTGTCCGTGGCTCTTTGCTTTTCTTGCCCTGGTCCTGTTCCCTGGTCAACTTAAGCAGTCCCTCCTCTAGCTTGAGGGGGTGCAACTACCCGCAAAGCAACCGAAGGCCACCTGAGAAGCCCAGCTGACTTCAACCAACCCACAGAGGAACGGAGGAAGGCACATGCACCGAACATGTCGGAAAAAGGCCAATATCCAACTCTGAAAGAAAGAAGCCTGCTAAAGGGAACCTGTATTTCTGAGATCTAACAAGAGTTAGGAACGAAAAAACCTTTACTTTATGCACCAGCACGTGGTGCAGAGAAGGATAAATAGAGAGAGGTGAAGCAAAAGAGACTCAAAGACTTAACTCTTAAACAAAGAAACTTTTATTAGCGTTCCTAAAGATGACTGCGCCGCTCTGCTGCAGCACCTAAATCCTAATGAGGGCCGTAACGAACTTTAAACTCAGTCAACAGCTGGTAGACGCTCACACCGTGTTGCCATCACAACCGAACGCCGTCAGCCTGATTATGGAAGAAGAGACCCGACTCAAGCCAAAGTCATCCCACGGGACTGACAGCACATCCGGAACATGGAACTCTGGGGAGTTTCATTCGGGACCGACTGCCCACAGAGTGCCCCAGAGAAAGGGCACCTCTCCTCTCATCTCCCTTCTAGGGCAAAACCTGCCCTGCTCAGCCAAAACTCAGGTGAAACAACAGATACTTGTCTGTGATATTGGGGTTTAATGCTTTAGCTTGATAGAAAGTAATTAAGGAATGTAAGGTTAGATCAAAATTAGGATCTCCCACCAACATGTATGATAGCTAAATTAACCTACTTCAGGTTAGCAATAATTCCTAATAATAATCTCCCTTGATTTGCCAAAACTTTTCAGTTGCTAAATGGTGCCTAGTTTATTTAATTGGTAACTATTAAAATGTGTCCACATAGTGGTCTCCTGTGGTTACATAAGTTAATACCTAGCCAAAATAACTAATTAACTGCATCCTCTGGTGTCAAATGGTCATTGATTCACTAATCATTCATTGCTGTGTTCATATCATTCATGGTATGTATTTACTGAGTTGAATACTGTTATTTAATATGAATGTTGATCTTATTCAGATAGCCGGAAGTGAGTGTAAACCTACTCCTTCCTCTTACCAAAATTAAGGTAATTCGATATGATCAGTTTAATGCATTTTAACCTTTATTCTGCTACATAGTTTTGAGATGTACAAGGAAATACGGTGGAGTTTCTCGGTTGGAGGGAGGCTTGAAAGGAAAGTGAATCCAGGGTTCTTCAGGCTTCTTCAAACCGGGACCTGCAGCATGCACTGGGACGGTTTGCGGCCGAGTGTGAAGCAGCTGGGATGAGAATCAGCTCTTCCAAATCTGAGGCCATGGTTCTTGACCGGAAAAAGGTGGCTTGCCCTCTTCGGGTGGGCGGGGAGTCCTTGCCTCAAGTGGAGGAGTTCAAGTATCTCGGGGTCTTGTTCACGAGTGAGGGACGGATGGAGCGTGAGATTGACAGGCGGATCGGTGCAGCGTCTGCAGTGATGCGGGCGCTGTACCGGACCGTTGTGGTAAAGAAGGAGCTGAGTCGAAAGACAAAGCTCTCGATTTACGGTCAATCTACGCTCCTGCCCTCACCTATGGTCATGAGCTTTGGGTAGTGACCGAAAGGACAAGATCGCGGATACAAGCGGCCGAAATGGGCTTCCTCCGCCGAGTGGCTGGGCGCTCCCTTAGAGATAGGGTGAGGAGCTCAGTCACACGGGGAGCTCGAGTAGAGCCGCTGCTCCTCCACGTCGAGAGGAGCCAGCTGAGGTGGCTAGGGCATCTGATCCGGATGCCTCCTGGACGCCTCCCTCGGGAGGTGTTCTGGGCATGTCCCACCGGGAGGCGGCCCCGGGGAAGACCCAGGACACGCTGGAGGGACTATGTCTCTCGGCTGGCCTGGGAACGCCTCGGGATCCCCCCGGAGGAGCTGGAGGAAGTGTCTGGGGCGAAGGAAGTCTGGGAGTCCCTGCTTAGACTGCTGCCCCCGCGACCCGGCCCCGGATAAGCGGAAGAAGATGGATGGATGGATGGATGGATGGATGAATCCAGGGTGATGCCGATGCTGCTGTTTTCTCTGGGGAAAGGGGAACACCGAGCTGAAGGAAGGCGGACTTGAGGGTGGAGGGACCATAAGATGATGGTATGATGGTGAGTAATAGTAAGTAATCCAGAAGATTAATGACGTATGGAAGTTTGTGGTTGTTGAGTAGGTCCAGCAGAGTGCTTCAGAAAGTGAATATCTTGGGACTGCTCTTGCACCCGAATGTGAGGCGGGCAGCAAAGTAGTATGAACCTTTCCAAGAAATGCCAAAAATCCTCCAGAAATCTGGACATATAAGCAACACCAGCAAGACAGATGAGGTTGATGACATGTGAGATGGTTGCATAATCCATAGAAAAATCCAGACTGAGGATGAGGCTATTGATACTTGGTGTGGTGGTGGAAGAAAGATCTATAATGGGTCTTTTCTTGCCAGAGTAGTGGTGCCGATGGGGCTGATGCGGTGGATTGGTAAAGGGGGGTTAATGGACCTATCGTGAAGCCATCGTCGACTTCTTTAGCTAGGAGCCTGTCCACTGTATCGGGCTCGGCCAGCGTGGATTGGAGGTTATGACAAGTGAATGCTGAATCAGGGATGACCTTGATGCCTGGGTGGAAACCGGAAGTGAAATTGTGAATGAGGAAGTGGACAAACTTGCGATCAGGATGGTAATTCTGAGCGAATTTTAAGGTGTGAGAGGCCTAAAGGCCAGGAGGCCTTCCCCTCTTGTCTACGCCCCAATGAATCGGACGGTTGACAGCGGCATGTTGGCTAGTAGGGGGGTAGGTTTGGCAATAATGGAAGGAGTACATGCAAGTGGGGCGAAAGGGCGAGGTAAAGGATCAGCAATGACACATTTAGTGGCTGGATGTGAAGGGGCCCCACACAAGTCGCAAGTCAGGGAACGGAGCCAAAGGAGCTATGTCAGCTACAGCTGATAACTTCATATATTATACCAAGAATAGTTTTTTTTGTGACGGAATTGGTAGGCTACTCAACCATAAAACAGTCGATTGGTCAAAATCAAGACTGTTCTGAAATCGAAAACTTGGAAAAGTGTTTGGTTTTTAAATACAGGCTTCAGGAGATGTCAAAAAGTATCTGAATATCAGTCATTACAAACACAGGGGGGTTGGGGGTAACATTTGCTACCCTGGGACATTTGACAAAAAAAAAGTACTTAAGGACGAAATAGCGCAGAATTTGAATAACCGACCAAACATTCCCAACTTACGCTGAAAAATCTCAGAAAGTAGCACGAAGACCTCAGTGAGACTACTTGCTACAAAATAAAGTAAAATAACTGACAAAAATTCAAAACATCAGAGAAGCCTCCTAAACATATCTATCACTTCAAAGATCTCTACGCCATGACCTTTATGTTGCATAATGTTTTATAAATTGCTGATTATTAAATTGCCCTGTGGTTTGTTTTTTCCAGTTGGTTACACTATGAATGACCTGATCTTTGAGTGGCAGGAGAATGGACCTGTCCAAGTGGCCGAAGGCCTGACGCTCCCACAGTTCATCCTTAAAGATGAATCAGACCTCAGATACTGCACCAAGCACTACAATACAGGTAGTACACACACTGCCATAAGCATCACAACACATGTCAGAATCAGAAATCAGAATCAGAAATACTTTATTGATCCCCAAGGGGAAACTCTTGAAGACAACAGACAGAGCTACGGCAACAGGCAGCATGCACGTTGGCGCATGCGCACTAATATGTAACATGCACACAGGGTGGAACAGAACGAAAATCAGCTGCAAGAGCTCGGAGAAACAAACAGACTGACATCCAGACTAGTATTGTCTTTTTATTAAATGGGTTCTGACCATAGATAGTAGACAAACATGGATGTGGTGTCTTTGACCTGTATGGGGGTGGTGACATAGAATGATTCAGGAAGCTCAGAGAAGGACAAGGATTATAGATATTTATTTATTTATTTATTTTATATAGATTTTGGGCTGCATAATGAGCTGACCCCATGACAAGATACAATTTTGTAGCCACACCTCTGTCTGTGACATCACTAATAGGTTTCTGAAAGGATTTTTGAAGATTGGCATTAAGTGAATGCCTGCTGCCATCTTGCTAGTTAGTAGATCCAGAAAATCCAAATTCAGGCAGTGGGGTAGAAGCCTGGTTGAAGCATAGGTAAATATTGCAAACAATTCCTTTTACGATCATAACTGTGCCCCATCTTTGTTGCTGATTATTGTACTTAAGAAATGTATCATATAATTATAAAACAGGCAGCAGGTTGAGGGTAGTGGACGCTAACAGACTCAACAAACTGATCCGTAAGGCCAGTGACATTGTGGGGGTGGAGCTCGACTCTCTGGCGGTGGTGTCAGAGAGGAGGATGCTGACCAAACTACATGCCATCTTGGACAGTGTCTCCCACCCACTCCATGTCGTGCTGGTCAAACAAAGGAGTACCTTCAGCGAAAGACTCATCCCCCCAAAAAGCACCACAGAACGCCACAGGAAGTCATTCCTGCTGTGGCCATCAAACTCTTTAACTCCTCCCTCTAAGTGTTAGTCTGTATCACCCTAAGTCATTAAACTGGACATTGATCATTACATCTCTGCAATACTTGACATAATTGTGCAATATCCTGTGTTAATACTCCTGTGCAATATACTCTTTTCAGTTTAAAATTCCCTATTTATTGAAATTGATATTTATTCATACCTCTATTACTGCTGTGCAATATTCTATATCTCATTATAATCTTAATTGCTACACTTAACTTGACAGTTCATACACTATTACCTTATACCGTATTATTATCATCAACCGGTAAACCCACTTTGTACTTCACACTTATTTTATTTTATACTTATACCCACTTGGTACTTAATTTATTTTCTGACCTATATTATTATAGTGTATTATATTTTTTTTGCTTAGTACTTCTATTCCTGTGTGCACTGACATGATAGTGAGCTGCTGTAGCAAGAGTTTCCCCTCGGGGATCAATGAAGTATTTCTTATTCTGATAAATAAGTGAATATTATTTTAGCATGTCTCTGCTTTGTTGCAGGTAAATTTACTTGTATTGAGGTGCGGTTCCACCTGGAGCGTCAGATGGGCTACTACCTGATCCAGATGTACATCCCCTCTCTGCTCATTGTCATTCTGTCCTGGGTCTCCTTCTGGATCAACATGGATGCTGCCCCGGCCAGAGTGGCACTAGGCATCACCACTGTCCTCACAATGACAACACAGAGCTCAGGCTCCAGGACGTCACTGCCTAAGGTCTGTGTTTGTGTATTTTATTATTCATCTGTGTTTATTATTCATCTGTATGTATTTTCTGCACTTTCTTCCCACATTCCTATGCGAATGGCACTACATATGTTCAACGGACAATTTCAACTTTATTTCAACACACCAAAAATGTCTGTGAATGTCATATGAATGGGTAGAGATGGATAAAGAAGAGTTGTCGATGTTCAGTGTGGGATACCATGAAGCTTATTGTAATGCTTTTTGTCGCTCCTGTTATTTATTTATACATTTCATATAAAATAAATATAATTTGAGTTTTTGTCTCCAGTGTTCCCTCCATTCCTCCAAGTGTAATTTCGATATGGAGTCAGTTTGCTGTGGGCTACACCTGAGCCCCATTTTTATTTGTTTGTTATTTAGTATTGTTTACATTTTGGTGAATCTGCACCTCTATGTGTTGATTACACACATCATGCATCTGCTAGAGCGTATATGAGAAAGAGCCCCTTAGTCTTGTTCTGGTATCTTGTATGCATGAGAAAAAATCTGAAATGGAGCCCTTTGTTACATAACCCTTATTAGCACGCCCGTCTGTGTGTGTGTGTGTGTGTGTGTGTGTGTGTGTGTGTGTGTGTGTGTGTGTGTGTATGTGTGTGTGTTTAGAGGTTACTCATGTTTCCAGTGCTCAACAGAGCTTTGCACTCCAGTATGTTACAAATGTCTGAATAAGTCATTATTTCATAAAAGAATGAGGATCATTTTGACACCACAAGCATCAGTGGCACAGCCATGGGTGTGTGTGAAGGGCAGCAGTTGCAACCCTAAAATAATGTCTCTAATGATTGTAGGAAAATGTGAATTGGTTAGGAAATACATTAGAAAAATTGAAATCAACTTTTTGTGTAAAAATATCATTGACTTACTATTGTGAGAGAGGTCGCCCAGGTTGAGACTTACAATAAACAGTTTTCAGTACAGTGGTAAAAATATTGGATCCCACTCTGGCTGATTGGTACAGGGTTTGAGATGCAAGGTAAGTAACAGACAGACTGTCTTGAAGATGTAGAGTTATTTCACACAAAACCAAACATGTCAAAAGTGGACTGACCAACTGTCTGACCGGCATTGCTATCCCTAAAGCCTCTACCATAGCTAAATGCTAAAGTTCACTTGTGGTCAGCAGTATCTCATATATAAAACAAAATCATATACCTTGAAACAAACTCTCATTTGCATTGCAGGATCATCTATACCAACTTTTACAAGAGGCGTGTGTGTGTGTGTGTGTGTGTGTGTGTGTGTGTTTACAGGTCTCTTATGTCAAGGCCATAGACATCTGGATGGCAGTGTGTCTTCTCTTTGTCTTCTCTGCACTGTTGGAGTATGCTGCCGTCAACTTTGTGTCGAGGCAACATAAAGAGCTTCTGCGATTCAGACGACATCACAAGAACAAGAGCAAGGTACTGAAAAATCCTACAACAAAAAACACAGTCCACACTCCATCATCCAGAGTGATCAGACAAAAAAACAAAATTACAACTTTAAATTACACCTTTACATACAATCTTTACCTGCACACAGACATGCACAGACACACACAAACTTATGGACTGGTTTGAGACTGCCACCTTGTGGTTACATGTTGCTATTGTAGTTTGCTAATCAGACGAATAGCATTAGATGAGAAAGAGGAAGCAGGGGGTGAAAAAGAAAATCAGGATGTTAGGGAGTAATGTTGAAAACGACTCCATTCCTGATGTGTGACAGTAGATATAAAGTGTCTGACTGTGCATGTTTGAGTCTCCTGAAATGCCACATCTCACTTACTGTATTGGTGCATGATACAGCATGGCTGTAACTTCATCTATGTGTTTTTATGATTCTTTAGATCACAGTTATGTTATTTCTCTAACAGAAAGCCATCCAAACAGAGGATGAGCCTGTTGTCAATGCATGAGTAGGATCTCTGTGTGTTAGGAAAGGATCAACTCAACATTCAGTCAACTCACATACACAAACATTTACTTTAATTTGACATTTTTTGTGTGTCTGTCTCAGAGAGGCAACTCAGTAAGTTAGTAAGTTTTTAACAGAACTGAAAAATAAAATAAAAAATAATATATATATATACAAAATATATTATTATCTGCCAAAATATCACATTCCCAAATACAGATGAAATTAGTGATTGATGCCAGATTTTACAATGTTCTACCAACTGGACAAAGCTTGCTATGTTTGGTCATAATGTAAGACCTGTCCTGATCTGACTATAATTCATAAAAACAGGTCAATATATAACTGCATTTATGTTTAGGAAATAATCATAAAATGGCTTGAAACAACTACAGCACATAGTATCTTGTCCAGATCCCAAAGAATAGAATGTGAATATGTTTATATATTTTTCCAGCAGAGAGAACCGCTGATGTTCCTTTATGTTGTTGCAAACTGTTCAAAAGTTAAACTTAGTGGAAAGTAGAGCTGCAGTTTTAAATGATTGGAGGAGTTGGCTGGATACCCCCAAAATCTCTGATCATCTTTTATCAGATGGATTGTTAGTAGATGTGTACAGGATGAGACATTAACAAAACCACAATACACCCAAGAAAAGGGACGTCTTTTGATGGCCTATATGGATAAATAGTAGAATGGAACACCTGGGGATGCAACATAGTAACACATAAAGGAAGTTTGTATTTAATAGTGTAGGGTTTTACTTCAATTGTAATGATTATAAAGACAAGAACACTGAACACCCTTGAGTCCAATCCAAGATTTTATTGTCACAGCCGGGAAGTAGATCAGTATGTAAAAAACAATCTCTTTGAATTTTCTGAAGCACATGATACACTTTTAGACTGGTATTGAAGTCTTAAGACTAACATTTGAATGTAAACAAAATCCACAATACATATGTAATAAATATTAATTAGGTAGATGAATACAAACCGCATAACTGCAGTAGACTGACGGATCCTGACCAAATTCCTAACTTGCCGATACATGTACATTGTCAGAAAGAAACTTACAATTGACAACCCCCAAATTATCTGTGCTATGAAATCCAGTCATAGGAGTCCATCGTCCAGTTGTAGGGTTGCAGTTGAACAGCGGGAATGTGTAGAATCTGTAACAGAGCTGATCCCATATGGGTGAGAGAACGAGGACTTGGTGAGACACCAAAGCCACTTGAGCAATATTCATGATTTACAACTATATCATCTGTTCCACACCATTGTGTGTGTGCGAAACCTGAACAGGCAGAACAAAAGGTATATAACCTGTGACTTCAAACTCGGGATCAAATCAAATGATCCAAATCAATGTTAGCCACAAAAGCCCCATTACAGAACACATTTAATTCAATTCAATTCAGTTTTATTTATATAGCACCAATTCATAACAGAAGTTATCTCATTGCACTTTTCCTATAGAGCAGGTCTAGACTGTACTCTTTATAATATTATTTACAGAGACCCAACAAATCCCATCATGAGCAAGCATTTGGCGACAGTGGCAAGAAAAAAGTTCCTTTTAAGTGGCAGAAACCTTGGACAGAACCAGAAGCAATGATGGTGGGCGGCCATCCGCCGCTGCCATGTTAGGTTTTGAGAGAGAGAGAGAGACAGAGAGGTTTTGAGAAAGGGGTGGGGGTGGGAGAGAGGTTTTGAGAAAGGGGTGGGGGTGGGAGAGAGGGAGGCACAATGCAAATACCACCTAGAATTTTATAAATAGAAGAAATGTAATTGTGGTGTTAATATTAATAGGCCTACTTATTGACAGTATGTCAATGCCATTGATTTGTTAAAGCTTGTAAGTTTACCTGTTGGTGCCGATGTCATTCGGTACCACGTTGGTTTCGAAAGGTTACGTCATTAACAACAAGCCTCCTCCACACACGACTCACCTGCTGATGTGAAAACGGAATCCCGGAAAAAATCCAAAAACACGCATTGTGTCTTTTGGGTGACTTTATAAAACATACTACTGATGAAGAAATTCAACAAAACACATAGGCCTACAAGAAGAGAGAAACAGAAGGGGGCGGGGCAAGCCCGTGTGTGTGTGCAGGAGACCAAACGTGTAGGTGTGTGCGTGTGTAGAGAAAAGAAAAAGAGAACTGAAGGGAAAACCAGGTGTGCTGCAACAGGGAATACAAGGGATCAGGACCCAAATGCAGACACCGGAGGCAGAGCAGGTGCAGATCAATGATTCAATAGAGAACACAAGGCTTACATGGGTAGTCAGGCAGGCAGAGATAAAAAATAAACCCAGGAGAGCAGTCCGAACAGGCAAATGAGTCCAAGAGGGAGCAGACAAAATCCAAAACACACGCAAGAAGTCCAAGAACCAACATGGGGAACAAAGGCCGTAACGCTTGACACCAGGTACAAAGACGAAATGACACTGAACAAATGAAGAACACAGACTAAATACACAGGAGACAACGCGACACAAGTGAAACCAATAGTTTAGTTAGTTCAGATAGACATTGCTCTCATTGACATCAACACTGCAGGTAGAGCAGTTACCCATGGATTTCCCTGCAGATAAGAACAGAAGCTTTGTTAGTTTATTCTTTATAGAACATTTGGATTGCTCAACTAAACCACTGGATTGTGCATGCATTGATGTGGGACAGTGATACCGATTTTTTTTTTTTTTTTTTTTTTACTCCTAAGGCTTTACACACTATTTTAAATACCTTTGAAACAAAGTGAGGACCTTGGTCTGAATCAATTGTGCAACACACACCAAAATGTGGGAAATACTCAGTTAGCAGCAATTCTGCTACTGTCTTTTCATCATTCCTAGCAGTAGGGTAGGCTTCCACCCAAAAGATAAAATGATCATTTACAACCAAAATATATTGTTTTACTTTGTCTCTGTAGAACGGCCCACTGAAATCAACCTGAATCTGAACAAAGGGCGCAGTAGGACGAGGATGTCGTCCGAGTCTCATAGCTGGTCCCGGATTGCAGCTGAGACATGTTGTAGAATGCTTAACATGATCATACATACACCATCATCATTCTAGAGTCATCATGAGCTAATCCATGATGATTCAGGAAATACATGGTGATTGTCTGCACCTCGCCACGTCATCATCATCTAGTTGACCTTCATTTTCCATCCACAACCACTTCTTGAAGCAACTTTTTGAATATCTTTAAGGTCAGGGTAGGATGAAACATTTTTCATAGTGGTTTGTGTGTCTGTATCAGCCATGTTATACTCAAGATTTAAAATAATAGTAACGGTAATGGTAGTGGTAATAATATTAATATTAATAAAATAATAGCAATAATAATGATAGGAATAATGATAATAATATGATTAATAATAATAATTGTAGTAGCGGTTGTCGAGCAGCATGGGGACAGTAGTAGTGCAATGTTGCGTAGGTGAAAAAAGGCAGTCCTTGAAGGACATATCCTGATCAAACATAACTCTAAGATTCCTTACGGTGGTGCTGGAGGCCAGGGCAATGCCATCTAGAGTAACTATATATTTAGATAATGAGTTTTGGAGGTGGTACAATAACTTCAGTTTTGTCAGAGTTTAACATCAGAAAATTGCCGGTCATCCAGGTTTTTATGTACTTAAGGCATGCTTGAAGTTTAGTTAACTGATTTGTTTCATCTGGCTTGATCGATAGATATAATTGGTTATCATCTGCATAACAATGAAAGTTTATGGAGTGTTTCCTAATAATATTGCCTAAAGGAAGCATATATAAGGTAAATAGAATTGGTCCAAGCACAGAACCTTGTGGAACTCTGTGACTAACTTTGGCGTGCATGGAGAATTCATGTAACATGTACAAACTGAGATCAATCTGATAAGTAGGATTTAAACCAGCTTAGTGTGGTTCCTTTAATGCCAATTAAATGTTCCAGTCTCTGTAATAGGATGTGATGGTCAATGCAGCACTAAGTTCTAACAAGTACAGAGACAAATCCTTTGTCTGATGAAATTATAATAATAATAATAAACTTTATTTATAGAGCCCTTATGAAAACAAAGTACAAAGTGCTTCACAGAGAGAGAAATAAAATACCACAGTGAATGATGAAATACATGAAGGACAAAAACAAAATAAGAGATAATAACAATAAATTAAAAACCAGTAAAATAAACAGACAGCTCAGATAAGATCAGGATATGCTTTCCGATAAAAATGCATTATGAGAAGAGACTTGAAAGAAGACACTGACTCAGACAACCTAATTTCTTCAGGCCTCAAAAGGCCTTAAAAGTAATCAATTAGATCTTAAAATCAATCCTAAATCAAACAGGAGCCAGTGTAAAGAGGCTAAAACAGGTGTGATATGATCGTACCTCTTGGTCCTGGTTAAAAGCCTAGCAACTGAGTTCTGTACAATCTGCAGTTGTTTCAAAGTTTTCAAAGTCAAAGTGAACAGGCTGATTCAATAATCAAGGCGTGAGGAGATAAAAGCATGTACAACAGTTTCTGCATCTCTAAGATTTAAAATAGATCATATTTTTGCAAATTTTCTGCGGTGATAAACAAATTATTGGACAAGCTTAGCGATATGTTGCTCAAAACTTAAATTACTACAGGACACCAAGATTTCTTGCAACAGGTTTGATATGTTGTGACAGGTTATCAGTAGATGGCAGTATTTTGTGAATGTAGTTTTGTGATATGTTGGGGCCCAATTACAAGGATTTCTGTTTTATTAGAGTTGAGCTGAAGAAAATGTATCGACATCCAGTTTTTTATGTCAGACAGTCAGCATCTGGAGGGCACAATACAGCAAGCTGACTGTGATCACCAGGACATAACCAGGATTCTGTTTACCACATTACCACAGGAATTTTAAAAGAAGGATCCGGACTCCAAATATGGTGCATGGCTGGAATTGGAAAGTCATTTGTAATTTTCACCAGTGCTGTCTCTGATGTACTCTAAATCCTGACTGAAAGTCCTCAAATAAACTATGTAGAAAGTCACATATTTGAGAAGAATTAGGCCAGAGCGGAGTGTTTCTGGGGACTGGTGTAGGTACCAGATATGCTTGGCCTGGCAGATCTGCTCGGGGCAATCCCAGTCCAGGCAGAGTGAGCTAGCTAATGGGACCTCTAGCTGCACAGCTAACTGAGCTAACTAGCTAACGACAGCTACCGTTAGCAGTAGTTATCGGTTACTTTTGCAACAAGTAAAGCCATCTGTAACTAACTAACTAACTTTGCTTCACAACCAAAAAAGCCCTTTCTGTGAGACATATTGAACAACCTCGAAAAACTTAAAGAGTAGACCTGAGCAGAGTAGTCTCGCATAGCCGGACCTATCTCCACACGTCATTTTAGCGCTGTGCCAGTGCTGGAGAAAGCGCTATGAGCAGAGCAGTCGAATACTGAGATAGACTGAGCGGGTGGATGGGTGTGTGGTAAGATAAAAAAAATCTAACTGGAGAATTTATCTCGTGCTCGTCTTCTAAATTATTAGCCCAGTTTAGACATTGAGCATATGTTATCATTAATGCTTTTCCTGGAAGCTGCATAAGGACTATACAAATTATGACCAGTTCGAAAAGCATTCTTAACTTCTGTTGTGAAATTATCACCTTCAGATTTCATAACTGCCAGAGCAGGGAAAGGCACAACTGGCCAAGGACCATTTTGCCAAACATCTGCCAAACTCACCCAGATAGTCTGGGGGCACTTTGCTTTACACATAGTAAACATCATATGCATGTAACTCAGACACTATGCTGTTAGCATGTCTGAATCTGCTTAGTGTTGACTGGCAACTCAGGATAGACGAGGGGCATGGAGGAAAGGATAAAATTCATCCCATTGCATTGTTTTGCTGCTAAACTTTTCAACCCTTGTATGTTGTTCTATTGACATTTATATTGCAGTAACAACCATTTTGTCCCAACACGTTTTTGTAGTTTGACACTACTAAAGCAACAGCAACTTTACCTTTTGATTTTTATTTTTATTTTTGATTTTTCTTTCTGGTTTTCCACCTTACTACGAGGCTCCAAACATTTCTGTATCAGGTCACAAAAGCGACCACAACAAGCTGAGAGAACTAACTTCTTAGACAGACCACATCTGCCTTCTGCTTTCAGCGGAATTACATATTCCTCATATGGTCCATTCTTGCCCTGTGATTTTTACCATGGAATCACAAAACCCTTAGACAGGCCCCCAGGACCATATGATTGCAGGGGAATACATTCCTCATATGTGATTCTTACAGTGGAATCACAAAAACACTTAGACAGGCTCCAAGGGCCTTCTGCTTGCAGCTGAATGATATTCCTCATGTCGACTTTTGTAATCATAAATGATCTAGATCAGCCACTTTGAGTACTCTATACAGTTAGTGTCTTACATCAATAAACCATCACTAGCGCATTCAAATGCATTTAAGAGATACAGGTCACCTATACACAGCAACAGATAAGAGGAATTCCCTATCCTACAGTATAGAGGGTGGTATTTAAAAGATACTCACCTCTCTTAGAATTCCTCATTTCTGCTGCTGAAAATAGAAGATATTCTGCATCTCACCACTGCCACCAAAGTTCTGCAGGGTTTTACTTCAATTGTGATGATTATAAAGATAAGAACACTGAACCCACTTGAGTCAAACCCAAGATTTTATTGTCACTACCGGGAACAAAGTTTTAACTTTGTGCTTTCAACATTTATTAGTTTATATTATTTGTCATAAAGGTAACTGAATTGTTCAGAATTTAGACCCACCCAAACAAAATGTAATTGACAGCGTTATCATTTAAACATTTAATACATAGGTTGACTGAATGAATGAGTGTCCCAACCCTGTATTTGGATGCTATTTGTTTTTGTTTTTTTCCTTTTGGTTTCTGTCTGTTGATTACTGGTGTGCATGCTTTTGACTGGTAGAACAGTGGAGGTGCTGTTGATCCAGAGGAGCTAGCTGATTCCCTTCATCGTGTTAACATTGACAACGGCCTCAAACCAACAGACCCTCTGTATGGCTCTATGACCAACATCTACACCAGCAACCACAGGGTAAAGGCACAGTATGTGTGAGCGTGTGTGTGCGCGCGTTTGTGTGTGTTTGCATGTATTTGTGCATGTTTCACTAGCATGATCCAACCAGTGTGTTGTTGTAAGTCCTCCCCTATCGGTTTGCTGGTTTAGCGAAGACATGGACAGGGACACTGGGTGATGATAATCATGATCATCAATCATTATCATCATAATATTAATACATAACAGTTTTCAACATAGATAGTTATAAAGGACACGCCAAAGGACATATTAATAATATTGAAAAAAGGCATAGAAAGAATAATATATGGAAGAATATATGGCTCTTTCACTATAATTTCTGCACTAACCAATCTAATCCAAAGCCAATATTGTATATAAACAGAACAGAATATCAATTTAACACTCATTCTGTGCCTTGCTCAAGGGCCCATCAGTGTTACATACAGTCTGTGAAGAGAATAATAAATGAGCACTATTATCTGATCCGTGATCCCATCCTCCTCCTCCTTGTCTCTCCAACAGGAAAGGGAAGTACATGAGAGCAGACTGACCTCCACGGCTGCTGTGACCTCCACTCCCAGCAACAGCAAGGACTCAAAGGCCAGCACCAACAATACTGTTACTGTAATGAACACCTCGGGAGGCACACCAAACACTACCCAGAATCCACCTGGAGCGGCAGCAGGTGGAGGGGTTAAAAGCACTGAAGAGATGAGGAAGTTATTTATTGACAGAGCCAAAAAGATTGACACTGTGTCGAGGGCCGGCTTCCCTCTGGCCTTTCTCTTCTTCAATATATTCTACTGGGTTCTTTATAAGATACTTCGACATGAAGATGTACATAAGCAATAGAGGAAGAAAGAGCATAGATTATTCATATATAGTACGTGTTGATTGGCTCATAACTGAGTGCTACAGCTATTTATATAAATAGCGGTACCCTTGTACACTTGACTACCTTTATTTCCCTTTACCTTAACCCTGACCTTACCCTGACCTTGAGAACCATTCAGGATGACCTCACTTTGCAAAAATGTCCTGATTCTCAAGCCATAAAACTCATCAGTTATCACAAACAATGTACAACACACAAAAGGATTAGTAAATCAAAGAGTACGAACTCTGCACTGGCTGAATGATGAGATTATTTTTCCTGTCTAAAATATACTGACTGGAGAATATCTGAATCTGACAGTGTCTGAATTCATAAATTCTGGAACAGTATACATAAACATATCCTGCATATGGATATGTCATATAGTCATAAAGCCACTATAAGTTTACATCTGTTGATGAATAGGTGGAAAGGAAACTAATTAAAGAGAAATGTGACAACGTGATACAAAAAGGGCGCTTTAAACCAGAATTATTACACACAAAATATTTGGTCACATTTGCACAAGCTTTGGTTTATAACAGATTCATAATGCCAGACAAGCTAATCATAGCACCTATGTGGAACTGCTTCATTTCAAGTGCTCATGTCTGATGAGACATGTTTTATTGGGAGAAAAATCTGATCTGTCAAAGTCAAAGTGGGGGATTTCAATCACCTTTGTCTGTGGTGGGTAGTGACCCATGTCAGTGTGGTGCATTGAGACCAACTATATCGCCCACCACCCTCTGCATGGAAGCAAAGATAGGTGGAGTATGAGAGTTGCTCTGGCTCATATCTGACTATGCAAGTGCTTGTTGTTTCTGTTACACAAGGAATCTCAATAGATACCAACCCTCACTCCCTCAGCTTCAGCTTCAGAAATCCTGTTTAGGGAGCAAAGCCAGTGTGAAACACAATGATGATAAACAACTTCTATGTCACCCCACTAGTCACTGATATCTTAATGGATGAAAAGTAGGGCGTGTGTGGCATTTAGCTCCTGTAAGATTTAATAGACTCTTTCTAGTCACCTGAACAAACACACATTTTCTCAGCAGAGATTCAAGAATGAGAAGTTTAACCTAAAGCGCTCCAATACAAGTTCAGATTTCATACAACTGGTGTTACAATGTGTAACCATCATTGATTAAAAACATGTAATGTGCTCTAGTTTAGAGATCTTAAATTAAGTAATAGTTACAATGCTACGTATTATCTGGACAGCCAACATCAGATCTATATATATCTAAAGCTGCATGAAGTGATTTTTTTGGTAGAGAGACTTCCAGAAGACTCAAAACAGAAAACTAACAGACAGCACCGAGCTTTGAGCCCAGCCACTATTTCCTTTGCTATACTGTAGGTGGAGCTCTAAATAAGATCAACATAAAGACACACAGATTTCCTCAATTTCCAGTCCTCTTTCCTCTCACTAAGTAACAAAGTCAGTTACAAGTCAGTTTTTTGCCATGAATACTCTTCTCACTTTGATTTGGCTATAAATTTCTGTGTATGTAAATACCTATTTGGTAAATCACAGTGAGCCCAGAAAGCAATAGTAGTTAAGTACAACTAATAAATATTACTTAACTAACAAATATAGCAAGCAGGAGAAATTACAAAAAAGAAGAAGACTTCCTCATATTTGAGCAAATGTGATTCTTCTTGTGGTTATCTTACTGAGCACCAAGTGTGTGCAGCTCTTTACATTACCTCTTTGCTTATGGAATGGTAATATATGTGTATTTACAGAAATAGTATAACAGCATCAGTCAATTTAGACTGACTGATGAATAGATGAAATGATGCCTATGACAGACAGACCAGATTAAAACCAGTAAATCAAGGTCTGTAGATGGCTGGTGCCCTGTGGAAGCATCTCATCAGCATACTGTACAAACTAGATTCTCAAACTGAAATGCAGCAGGCACGGTGCAGCTGATCTCTGGCTCCTGGTGGGGAAGCAGAGCTGAGATCTGGCTGCCTCTGGTCTAAGTAAAACCTTAGTCTTCACTATGTGTAACACAGCAAAAGTCTGAAAACAAATCAATTTCATGGGTAGCTCTTGAGTTTGATGGGCTCATATGTACTTTCCGAGTGTAATCAACAACATACTGACTTCTGAAGCAAATACTGTATCTTTGAGACCTACTGTTGGTCCAAAGACAGCGCAGCCACATAACACTGCACAAAAACCCTGTGCAGTTATATTACTTTTAGTCCATGTGGATGTGGTTTCCACTCCATTTAATAACTGCATATTCTAGGGACATGCTGGTTAGACCTGTCTGAGTGCTTTAATAAGACATAACAGGCAAACAAAAACATGTGCTGCACCTATCAAAGCGTGGCAAGCAGTGGAGAAGGAGAAAGAGAAGAGAGAGAAATAAGTGTGAAGAGGGCATGTTGTGTGTGATGGATATAAAGTGTCTTGTGTCCTATAAAAGTCAATATCAGTCTGCAATTAGTAACTCTGAAAATAAATTGGTATACTATATTTTGTAGTTATACAATCAGATCAAGTCTGTTTCCAGATTATTGTTGGTTTATGAAATTTTGACCCCGGAGTACAAACCATTTCTTACTTCTTATCACTTCTTCTTTCTCTGGAATTTCATTGTGTTTTCTGGGAAACAGCTTGGCTCTAACTTTAATTCCTGTCAGCTGTTAACGTCAGCAGATACTTCAACATTCAGACTGTTTGTGTTTGAAACAGTGAAGTGATCTGCAAAGGATGTTGTGCTGTAGTATTACATAATGTTTGTATGCACAAAGTGACTTTGCAGGTTTAGCCAATTTCCTACTAATTACATTTAATTTCCTGCCAAGCTTTTCTCAAAGCATGCTGTAGTATTTAAACTTTTCAGTTCAGAATGTTCTTCAGTGTGAAATCTACTTGCAGAGTTGTGAAACTTGCTTGAGATATGCCATCTGTCATAATGATATGATGGTCACTGTTTCAGGCCTCTACAAGTTGATTGACATTACACATTACATTTACCTTTGATTAAATCAATGGAAAATTGTCACTACCTAAAGGAAGGAAAATCACATTCAAAAATCTAAAATACTATGGTAATGTAAGGTATACAGAACTTTTGAGCTAAAATTTGCAAAAACAATAGTAATGTATGATAATTTAGAATTCCTGCTGTGTGAGAAAAATGCAGTTACTCATGAATTGTTTCCTTTTGCACAGTTGGCCCTGACCCAGGATCTGCATGAGGTACTGAACAGCCTAATGTTTGTGCTCTGTGTGTGGCCAGTTGCACAGGAGCCTCAGATATTCTCATGTTTCTCATGTTGAACAGGGGCTTATAAACCTGTATCCTCCAATAACTGATAAGTGTTTTCAGTTAGTCATTATGGAGCCAGTCTTGGAGTGAAGTCAACTATGATGCTTTCTAAATGGTAAAGTTCAGTTGGTGCATGACCTCAGACCAACGCAAACGTTTTGGCAAGACTTATCATTAGTGATGTTTTCAAAACTGACCTGACCACATGAAAATCAAATTGATTGAGATCGCAGTGAGCATCGTTGCTTGAAGTTTTGTAAAAGTTGTGTTAATTTTGTGTGTTGCTGCATATGCATTAACACACAAAATTAAGTGCAAACTTAAGTGCATTTAAGTTTAGTTAAAGTCTGGACTTCATTACCACACAACAGTAATGTAACTATCTCAAACAGGTTTCAAGCTGATTTTCATAGTGTAAAATTAATGCAAATCAGTGTATGTCTGGAAGGAGAACACATTCAAAATATAAAATCTATGTGGAAAATGGTTGGCAGTTAGTTAAGGTCTACATGGTTAGACTGTTAATATACTAAAAATGAAAAAAAACATGAGTATTCAATTCAATTTTATTTATATAGCGCCAATTCATGACAGAAGTTATCTCATTGCACTTTTCCTATAGAGCAGGTCTGGACCGTACTCTTTATAATATTAATTACAGAGACCCAACAAATCCCACCATGAGCAAGCATTTGGCGACAGTGGCAAGAAAAAACTTCCTTTAAGAGGCAGAAACCTTGGACAGAACCAGAATCAATGATGGGCGGCCATCCGCCACCTTTTTTTTTTTTTTAATAGAATAGTAATTGTAGTGTTAATATTAACAAATTAGTAATAATAGCAACAACTGTAGTAGCAGTTGTGGAGCAGGAACACAGGGGCAGCAAGTGGCCCACAACCACAGATCCAGGCTCTGCAGCTCCGGAGGTAGAAATACCTGCTGAAAACGACAGAAGGAGAGAGGACAGAAACGAGAAAGCACAAAACTACGGGAGAGAGAAGATGTTGAGTTAGTAACATACAGTAATGGGATAAAAATGCATACAGATGGAGAGGGAGAAGGTGGAGGAAAGGAGGAGGAAAGAGGTGCATCATGGCAGTCTAGGCCTATAGCAGCATAAGGGATGGTTCAGGACTCACCCAAGCCAGCCCTAACTATAAGCTTTATCAAAGAGGAAAGTCTTAAGCCTACTCTTAAATGTGGAGATGGTGTCAGCCTCCCGAACCCAAACTGGGATCTGATTCCACAGACGAGAAGCTTGATAACTTCTTGAAGCTTGATAAATCCTTCTCCTCACTCCTGGTGAGGAGAAGGATTCTAAATTCAATTCTGGATTTTACAGGGAGCCAATGCAGAGAAACTAATATTGGAGAAATATGATCTCTTTTCCTAGTTCTTGTCAGCACACGTGCCAAAGCATTCTGGATCAACTGGAGAGTCTTAAGATAATAATAAATAATAATAATAAATAATAATAAGTAATTGCAGTAGTCCAGCCTAGAAGTAACAAATGCATGCACTAATTTTTCCGCATCATTTTGAGACAGGATGTGCCTGATTTTTGCAATGTTACGTAGGTGAAAAAAGGCAGTCCTTGAAGTTTGTTTCATGTGGTAGTTAAAGGATAAATCCTGATCAAAGATAACTCCGAGGTTCCTAACGGTGCTGCTGGAGGCCAGGACAATGCCATCTAGAGTAACTATATCTTTAGATAATGTGTCTCTGAGGTGTTTGGGACCAAGTACAATAACTTCAGTTTTGTCAGAGTTTAACATCAGAAAGTTGCAGGTCATCCAGGTCTTTATGTCCTTAAGGCATGCTTGAAGTTTAGTTAACTGGTTAGTTTCATCTGGCTTAATCAATAGTTATAATTGGGTATCATCTGCATAGCAATGAAAGTTTATAGAGTGTTTCCTAATAATATTGCCTAGAGGAAGCAGGTCCACATTTAATTCTCCTATTTTGTTGTGCTATTTCAGCGTTTTTGTTTAGGTTTTTATGTATAATTCCTCTTCTGTTAACTTTAGATTTTATTAATTTAAGTGGTCGGGGGACAGACACCGTCACTAAGGAGTTTTGGGTGGGTAACTGCTCTGGAAGCACAGAGAAGCGTGTAGCACTGCAGCTCTGCCTCCTGGTCTCAACTCTGAGTTGTCATGGTTTTGGTCCACTAATGAACTCGGCCAGATTTCTGGCTATGAGAGCTGCTCCATCCAAAGTGGGATGAATGCTGTCTCTCCTAATAGACATGCGGCTAAACATGTCATCACTGGTCAGGTTTGGCAGGGGCCCAGAGAAAACTACAGAGTCTGACATTGTCTTTGCATATGTACACACTGACTCAATGTTAATTGTAGTGACCTCCGATTGGCATAATCAGGAGTCGTTACTGCCGACGTGAATATCAATCTTACTGTATTTACATTTATTCTTAGCCAGCAGTTTTAAATAGGATTCAATGTCGCCCACTCTGGCCCCAGGAATACATTTGACTATGGTCGCAGGTGTCGCTAACTTCACGTTTCTCAAAATGGAGCTGCCAATAATCAGAGTTGGTTTCTCAGCGGGTGTGTCGCTGAGTGGGGAGAATTTGTTAGAAACGTGAACAGTTGGTGGTGAACCATGGGCTTCCGCTTAGGGCTATGCCTCCTTCGGACAGTCACCCAGCCTCCCTGGTTTGGGACGGCTAACAGGAGCTACCTCTGGTCTGTCCGCACCGGCTACTGGGGTCTAGCTAACTACAGCAGCTAATGGTTGAATTCCCATGGTGCGGAACCGCGTTTCCAATTCACTAAGCCTCACCTTCAATTCTACAAATAAACTACATTTATTACATGTACCATTATCACTAAAGGAGGCAGAGGAATAGCTAAACATTTGACACACCGAACAAGAGAGAGCAGGAGAGTGAGAGGGAGAGAGAGAAGCCATCACTAGCTGCTAAGCTAAAGAATGGTAGCTAGCAAAAATGAATAGCGTGTAAACTGTAGGATTAGCAAGAAAGTCGTTAAAAGAAGGAGAGAGCTATGAGTTCTTGAGCAGAACTAGTGTACGTTTATAGCAGATAGTTAATCACTATAATGAAGAATCAAACAAAATTAACTGAGATAAGCTAGAACAGCAGAAATACGCTACTAGTAAAACACAATCACCGGTGACTGGAAATGACACAATATGCTTACTGCAGCACATCAGCATGTCCACCACAGTATGATCCTTAATATTGCTCCAGTGAAGGAATAGTCTTTTATTATGCTCTGTGACCCTTAAAGCTCCTCCACTCCCATTGTTCACTCACACAGGTGTTTTCACTTCCATTAAATTAAAGCTCTTCTCAGGACTGTGTATGCATGTACAGACTGTGTTTGATTGACATCAGTCTTATGACCTGAGGGATGCTGTCCCTCATGCTGCGGTACCATCTGCAGGATGGCAGCAGGCAGAACAGTTTGTGGCTGGGGTGGTTGAGGTCTTTGATGATCCTGTTAGCCTTCTTCCTATACTGCTGGATGTAGAGGTCCTCCATGGATGGCAGCTCTGTCCTGATGATGTGCTGTGCAGTTTTCACCACCCTCTCTAGAGCCTTACAGTTGAGGGCGGTGCAACTACCATACCAGTCAGGAAACTATCAATGGTGCACCTGTAAAAGTTGCAGAGTATCCTGGAGTCCATGTTGAGTCTCCACAGCCTGTGGAGGAAGAAGAGCCGTTGTCTTGCTGTTTTTGTGATGGGGTTGGTGTGGTGAGTCCAGGTCAGGTCCTCGCTGATGTGAACCCTGAGGAACCTGAAGCTGCTGACTCTCCATCGTAGTCCCATTGATGGTGATAGGGGGGTGTCCTTCTCTCTGTCGCTTCCTGTAGACCACAATCAGCTCCTTTGTTTTGCTGATGTTAAGATGTTACACCAAGATATAAGGGCTCTGACCTCCTCTCTGTAGGCTGTCTCATTGTCGCCGGTGATCAGGCCGATGACGGTCGTGTCGTCAGCAAATTTGATGATGGTGTTGGAGCTGTGGGTGGCCACGCAGTCGTGCATGAACAGGGAGTAGCAGTAATAGACTGAGCACACAGCCCTGAGGGGTGCCGGTGTTGAGAGTCAGGGTGGAGAATGTGGTGCCACCTATCCGCACAACCTGGGGTCTGGGGGGGCACAATGCAAAGACCACGTAGATTTTTTTTTTTATATATAGTAGAATATACAGTGTTGAGTCCCAAATCTCTGAGCTAGATGACAAGCTTGAAGGGCACAATGGTGTTGAATGCTGAACTATAGTCAATGAACAGCATTCTCACATGTGTTCCTCTGGTCCAGGTGGGAGAGGGCCGTATGGAGGGCTAGGGTGATGGTGTCGTTCATTGATCTGTTTGGCCTGTATGCAAATTGCAGTGGGTCCAGTGAGTCAGGGAGGGAGGAGGTGATGAAGATTTTAACTAACTTCTTAAAGTCTCCATGATGGTGGAGGTGAGTGCTACTGGGCAGTAGTCGTTCAGGCAGAGGGCTTTAGTCTTTTTGAGGACAAAGACAATGGTGATCTTCTTGAAACGTGGGGACTACAAACTGGAGCAGTAAGAGATGCATAATGTATGTGAAGACATCCCATTAACCCAGGGCTTCTGATTTGGGAATGTCCGTACAGTAATCCTCAATACAATGTCATCAATACATTTGCAGATGTAGCTAATGAACGCATCTGTGTATGTGTTATGTTGTTGTCCTGAAACACATACCACTCTGTAGTGCTGAAGCAGTGACGTAGAGCATAGAGTCTGATATGTCGGACCAGCACTGAATGGTCTGTGACTCTTAAGTTAGGAAAACAGCCCGTAGAAATGATCTCCACATCTGAGCACCACTGGTTGTTTACCATGAAGCAGACGCCTCCTCTCTTGCTCTTCCCTGGGCCGGTCTTGTGAGGGCCGGCCTTTTTTTCCCAACCCCGGCATTATATAGCCTATATACAGATATTTAAAAGCTCATCTTAGCTGCAGCAACATGGCTGGTGCAATCCGTTATAGCAGGTAGCAGTTGCCCTCACAACTGAAACTGAAAGTATCTAGCACTCAGGCAGTTAGTATCTAGCACTTGTTAAAAGTTGCCGAAACATGGATAGAATGAGAAAATCCACATCTAACGGTGCAGAGAAGGTGCGCCAAAAAAAGAAAAAAGTGTGCTAGATAACGGATTTATTTAAGCAGTCTGCAGGTGATTTTGAGGACAGTGGCAAAGAAGCAGAAACATCAAAGAGGAGTGAGCAGGGAGCAGGTGCTTTGTCATGTTTACATGCTATGTGTTGTGAACTAGCTAAATGAACTAACTAAAGAACAAATGTTTTTGTTGAAACCTGGGGGTTTCAATGCTAGAGTACCACTGCAGGTTTGACCATAAATTTCTCTATGGTGTTTTAAAAAATGGTCTTTAACTTCGACTGTAAATGGGAAAAATAATCATGTAAATTTGATCATTTTCTTTTAGACTACTCATCAATTCTTTTTCGCATTATAGCCTATAAGGCATATAATATTTGATAGCTTGTCCAGCAATAAAAATTATTTGTTAAATACTTACTCACAAACATGGGGAGGAAAACCTTGAAAAATGAGTTTAATCGTTTTACATATTAGCCTAACATAAACAATACAAATTAACAGATTGTGTTTGTTTATTTTTTATTAATGATTTGTTGATCGACAAACATGTCAGTTAGAATTTGGTGTATCAAATTGGGCAGCAAATTCCCGGGCTGCTTTTTCCTGTTGCTTGTCAAGTTGACTTTTTTTTTGGAGGTGGGGATGGAATAGACAGTGGCTGATGTCTCCCTTCCTTTGATTGGTCACTTTTAACACCCACAGCCTGTCTCTGACCCCTTTTTTCAAGAAGAAGATGTTGGAGAAAAACGAAGTAAAGTGAGGAACAGCTACCTCTACAACACAGGTAAATCATGAATAACCAAAATGTAACAGGCTATTTGTGGTGACAGCAGTGGCATATAGGATCCATGGAGTTAACAATTGCTATGAAAAAATGTAGACCCAATGCATAAGTTAGTTAAGGTCAGTGCTAGTAGCTGCCTGTCATTGACTGTGTCAGTAATTAAACCAAACAGCCAATCAAAGGTCATGGTAAGTGTTCAAAGTGGGCAATAAAAGGAGTGGAGACACCAGTCGCTATTTATTCCATCCCAGCCTCCAAAGTCTCAAAAGTCAAATTGTTGAGTGAGCAAGTGTTGAGCAGTTGCGAGCGCATAGGGAGGGTCAAGCTTGCGCTCATCACAGCCCGGTGCTCACAGGGCCGCATTTGTGCACACTGAAATGCTGCTTCTCTGCTCGCAGATACTGTTCTGTGCACTCGCAGAGCAGAAATGCCTCGCAATGATGGTTTTCCACTCGCAGATACTTCTGTGCACTCGTATCACATGCACCCATTTAAGTAGCCAGTATATGTGAATCTGGATGAGTTTACTGCACTGTTTTTAACTCTGTGACACACACAATAACAAAACGACTCTATACTATATGTGCATTTCTATGGTGGGTCAAAAATGATTATTTTTGTACAAAAAGAAGGAGGTTTTAAAAGATTTTAAAAGTTTGATTAATATTGTAAAACTGGGCTGACATTGTGTTTGATGTGTTCTTTTTGCTGCTGTTGGGAAGAGTCAGTGCTACAGCTTTTCAACCTAAAACTACAGAAGTACTGGAGCCATGGGTTCCTTCGCTAGATTGTATTTATACTTGCAGTGTGGTTCAAATGTGGTGAAAGTGTGTCGATTTGTGGAGAATATTTTGTTAAATTGTGTGCATATCACAGGTCTTAGCTCACTACAGTATAAAAACTCCATGTCACGGGAACAATGAACTAAGCTGACTACAGTCATATCATAGCTGGACTGTATTCTTTGTTTGGACCAATTTCATATCTCAGAGGTTGTATTTCATCAAACCGAGATAAACGCATTTTTAACAAAATGTCACATTATTCACACCCTTATGGTTGTAAGTTATCCGTCAGAATTATGCGTCACATATCTTTCAAAACACAACACAGCAAATCAGTAATTATGTACTGTATGCTGACAGAATATTCTGTCATGATCCTGTTAGGTCCTCGTACATTTGTTGACTAGAGAGTAGAGCACACACACAATTTTTTGTCAAATAAGATGTGCATATTTTACGTTGTTCTAATTAAATTCTATTAGATTAAAATAAACTTGGTAGCTACTTCTTAATGTCGACTGTCTGTCCTTTCTTGTCAGTTTGCCTGAATAAGTTATATAATGCTGCCTTACTAAATGGCACAGGAAGGTGGTACACTGGGTCCAGCGGGCCATTGCTGAATCTATATTTGATCCTTTTTCCTTTAAATTATCAATTTTAATGGAATATCAGTATCTGCCCTGCACATGGTTTGACACAAAAGGCCTAATTCTTAAACATTATTTATCTAGCTATTAATTAATTAAGGTTGCAAAAGGGTTTTAACCATTGGCCCAGTTTTACTCCTGTTGTCAACAGCTTTCCATGTACTTAATGCAGGACTATGTAACTTTTGCTGAACAACAGACATTTGCCAAAAGTGTGGCTGGCTTTAGCAAAAGAGCTTAAGTGTGAGGAATGATTAAACAGTGTGTTTATCTGCTCTAATTAAGCTGCAAAAGTTAGCATGTCTTGCTAACTAGCTTACTACCTACAGCACACATCAATAGCTAAGTACATTAGTGTGTGGGATTACAGGTTATGTTATAAAAAGCCCCGTTCTTGACTAGCACATCAACTGTGTAGTACTTCAGGAAGCTGGTACTATGCTATCAGAGTTTATGGTAACATAAACGGCTCTTACCTGCTCTTTACTGAAATTGAAGAAGTTTACACGCCAGCAACCACAGCCACCATTAACGTTAACCGAGATAGCATTAAATCCTCATCCTAGAAGCCTTTTCTCTAACGTTAAATGTGAAACCATACTATTTGAAAATATGAACAAGCTAAGCGGCCAAATAAATAAGAGGAAATAAAAGTCTAAGCTTACATTTTTTTATCATACTTATAATACTAGGAATAACTAGCTCTACACTGCAATACAAGAACAATGCTGTTTCTTTATTTCCATGTCTTCTACATGGGTCATCAACTGTTGGCTGACTTTTTGCCTGGGACATGCAGCTTCAGCCTCCATCAGCATGATATTATGTATGTATACCATCAAGTACATTTTAAGAGGATTCTCATTTTAAAACAAATCAGCTGCAAACAATAAAAAGTCAGCAAGAGATGGCGTTTTCAAACAGTGAGAAGCCTGCTTTTGTCTGCCTCTATCTGAAATCAAGGAACCGTATGGAAAGCTGATCTTGTGTGGTTGTTTTATCATACAGTGCTCTGTAGTGTGTACAAGAGGGGAGAGAGGATGTGAGGGGTCTGTAATGATTTTGTCTGCCCATTCCCTGAGTCACAAGGTGTACAAGTCCAGGAGAGGGGGCAGGTTGGATCCAACAATCTCTTCTACAGTTCTTACTGTCTGTTGCAATACATTCTTGGCCTGTTTGGTGGCCAGTCTAACCCACACTGTGATACATTACATGATAGTTCAACAGCTGCTGGGGCAGGTTGAACTTCCCCACCTGGCACAGGAAGTACATCCTCTGCTGGAGCTTTTTATCAGTGGAGCCTGTGTTGGTCTGGTCAGGTCCTGTGAGATCCCAGAAACCTGATAGATGACACCTCCAGATTCTTGATCAAGAATGGAGGAATGATAAGGATGAGGGAAGAAAGGGTAGGGATGTTCCTGAATCTAAATCTGATATTCTGCAAAGTATAAATGTATAAAGTGGTGTTTATTTGTATACAAAAACTTGCACTTTCCTATTTTTTTAGGAAGCAAGGAAACAAGGAAAACATCACTACACAGAAGTTTACTGGATGTCATTGTGGTCTTGCTTTACTTAGAGGACCAAACCAGTATTTTTACAGCAGCCATTGGTTTCCATTCATTTCAGCACAATGTGATAATAAACATGCAGTGACCTGAACCTTGTTGTAATGTATCACCGAACAGCGTTGCTGTTGTGTAACAGCAATTACACAGAAGACACACAATAAGCTAACATGAATGTGGTTAAAAGGAGATGTGAGATTGACAGCTTCTTAAACAGTTGTTGTCCAAGTTTTCTTTTGTTTTGTCAAGAAATTCTTTTCAGATTTTTATACAAACAGTGACATGTGTGAAGGGCTCAGGTGTAGACATGAAACAGTAGTAAGAGGAGCAAAAGAGTGTAGAAAAAGGAGGAGGAGGTGTAAAGGAAGTAGGGGGAGGCAGGAGGGCAGGTACAACAAGCTGGATAAAACCTGTAATTATTATCCTACGGAGTTTACTTAGACTTTGACTCTCTCTCTCTCTCTCTCTCTCTCTCTCTCTCTCTCTCTCTCTCTCTCTCTCTCTCTGACACACATGCAATGTTTGCATAGACTGATAAGCTGAGAGAGAGAGCAAAAGACAGAGAGAGAGAGAGAGAGAGAGAGAGAGAGAGAGAGAGAGAGAGAGGAGGGAGGGAAGAAGGGAGGGAAAACAGCCCAGCCAAAAGAGTGAAAACACACACAAGGGTGAGAAAGCCTATGATTGTGTTACAGAGAGCAGATAGGTGCATAAACACACAGAGGACAGAAAAAGAAGACAGAGAAGAAAACTCGGTGAGACATAGAAAGAAGAAGAGAGAGAAAAAGCAGAGGAAACGTAAAGTGTGAGAAACAGAAGGAGGAAGACGAAGTGTTAGGGGTTTTTCTGCTGTGCTGGGATCATGTCTCTAAATGGGAAGGTGGCTCTGGTGACCGGGGGGGCTCAGGGCATTGGGAGAGCTGTGGTCCAGTCACTACTGCAGAGCTCAGCCAAGGTCAGTACTGCTCAGTCTGCCGTAATTTTATTGCTTTAGCTTCATAACTTTAAGTTTTCAACTTAAGTTTTACTGCTTTGGTAATTATTTTATCACTTTACAAATGTCTTCATTAAAAATGCTCAAAGTGCTTTAACTTTACTCCTTTTGCTTTTTTGTTTAAGTTACTTCCAATACGTTCTCTGATCCAAATGTGCATTAACAGCTCAAACTCTTGTACAACTTGACTGTTATCTCCACTGCTCAAACACAACCTGTTTTGACCTCACTGCTTTGACGTCATGAGAATGCCTCTCAGTGGACTGGAACTGTCTTCTTTGGTTTTATTGATTCACCTTGAATGGATTGACTTTACACTAACACTGCGTTTTCTTCTGAAGTACTTTAATATGATTGTTTTAACTTCATGAAAACTTGTGGGAAACATTTTATCTTTACTGCTTTATCACATTTGTTTTAAAGCTTTTAAAGGTTTTTGAGGTCAATACATATGTTGAAATAGGGCCAGTGTTAACTTGTCTTACAGTAAATTAGTCTACAAAGAATAGTATAAATACACTGTGTTTCGATAATGTTTTGAGATGAGACAAGTGGCATTGTTTTTTAAACTAGCAATTAGACAATGAAAGGAAAAACATATATCAAAGGCAAGAAAGGGAAAAGGCTTTTGAAAGAGGTAAATTAGTTTCGGAGAACTTCCTTCACACCCTGTGAAACGAGGCGAACTACAGTACAGCACTAAGAGGAACATGTCTAGTATTTTTGTTCCCTATCTGAGCAGTGTGCTACTGACTGAGCTGTTCACAGCCACACTTATCAAACCACAGGTCTAACACAGTAAAATGATAAGAAGTAAGCAGTACACTGTAACCAAAGTATCATTTCTTTTTATTTAGTACTAGGTTCTGCAGAGATGGATGCAAACTTTACCTCCCTCCAGCTCTGCAGTCTTTCTGTGTGTGTGAATTTAAAAAGTCCAACTCACTTTTGTTCAGGTGGCCGTGGTCGACCTGAACAAGACCTGTGGTGAAGAGTGCAAGGCACAGCTGGATGCCGAGTTTGGAGAGGAAAACTGCACCTTTATTCCGTGTGATGTGTCCAATGGAGATGAACTCAGAGGTAATATTATATATAGTATAGTCCTATAGTATAGTATACATACTATACTATAGGACTGTTAGAGGAGAGATAACAACCGACACCAACGCCTTTCACATCACTTACTACTTGTTGAGTGACACAATATGAAAACTTTATCATATAGTTTTCATCAACACATCCAGTTTGTTGCATAATGTAATAGCCAATTATTATGACTCCTTATGTAGCCTGCAGAATATGACTGTTCAGATAAGGTTGTACTTTGCCTACTCACTTTTAAACCTCCTCGTGATGAATGAGGAAGTGACTTCAAAAAAGAGCCTAAAACCTAGGGACTATTTTTGGCAGGCATTAGAAACGAAAGTTGACAGCTGCATTCAGTGAGTGTGAAAGAGCAGCAAGCTCAGTCAAACAGACAACAACTATCTGTGACATTTACGAAAACAGCAAGTTCTGGTCACTCAGGTGTATCTTATCAACAGGCTGCACTCGTGGTCCAGCTAAAACTAAACCTGTCTAGTCTTGCTTTGTAGTCACATGATAATTTATTTTACTGTATTTCAGTTTTGAGTGCATGCATTCTTACTGCTCTGCTCTTCACTTACCTTCTGCTTTTCTGCAGATTTGTCAGTGCTGCTGTGCTTGTATGTGTGTGAGTGTGGGCGTGTCTGGTGAGAAAGAGAAGAAGCAGAGAATTAAAGTGTGTGTAAGTGAATAAGTGTGTCTTAGAGAGAGAGACACTGAGAGAGAGGAACAAGGTTTCATTGTCTGACATACAAAAAGTAAATCCCTGCAGGCAAACGGCTGTGGAATGCTGTTTGGTGTTCCTCCTAACTGTGTGATAGTACTGCTGTTGATGTGGACACTGTGTAAGCCTGCACGGAGCTCATGACAGTGTGTGTGTGTTTGTGTGTGTGTGTGTGTGTGCATTCATCTCTGCAAGCATGCACAGTGTGTGCAATTGTTAACAGTGCATGTCTGCATATGGTTTTTGTGTATGCGTCTTCAGTGTGTGTGACTAATATGTGCACATGTATGTATGTGCGTATGTCCGGCAGATTAGTTTGTTAAAAGCAGGTATGTTTGTTTCATAAGTGTGGAATGCAGCAGGTGATGACACATGTAGGTTTTGCCACCTCAGTTTTCTCCCTTCAGCTGTTTATCCAACCATGTCTGTCTGATCACATGGGAGATAAACAACCTGGTGGTGGCTCATTGTGTAAGAGCACAATATATATCCCCTCATTCACATTGTCTGTCTGTGGATATTCACCCAACATGTCTAATGTCAGTTTGGCAACATAAGGAAACAAAACATGTGGGCTTAAACTCTACAGTGAAGGGATTCCTCCATTGTTTAGAGAGCAGAGAAAAACACACACATTCATAAAGAATTGAGCTTGTCTTCTCCAAATGTATATGGTGCAATTGGTTTATTTAGTCCTCTAACATTCTAAGAAAAATAAATACGCATGGGCAAAGAGATCATGTTATTGATAAGCACCTATACTAAAGATGAAAAAAAACAACTGTACAGATAGATTTGTATGTTTGAGATAATGTCTGATCCTGTGATGCCTCCTCATCATGTCAATAGCTAGGTTATACAGACAGAATCAGAATCAGAATCAGACAGCAGATAATGCCAGTGCGGTGTGTTTGGAGTATCAGCTGTGGATGAAAGAGAAGGAGTGGCTCAGTGGACCAGAGTACACTGTAATTGAGTTAATGACACCTGTACATGTATAGACAGTGTGCTTTCATGATGGTAGTAATGAGGCTGACTTTCTGTCATGGTAGACACTATGTGCCAACTCTACCTCTCCTTGTGTCCCTCTTTCCACAATGATCATCACACAGTCTTAATGAATGTAAAACATTCATTTCAGCATTTCAATTCTTATGAGAGCCTGTGTCAATGTCATAAGTCATTCACTGATGGCTTTTTGTTTCTGTGGAATAGACGCATTCCAGAGCACGATAGACCAGTTTGGTCGTCTGGACATCGTTATCAACAATGCCGGCATCAACAATGAAAAGAACTGGGAGAAGACCATACAAGTCAACCTGGTAAGATGATGAGATGAAGACTTTCAGGTCAAGTCAGTTTTATTCATATAGCCCAAAATAATACATCACAAATTAGTGATTTGTGAGCTTTTCAATCTGTACAACATACAACACCCTCTATCCTTAGGCCCTCAACTTCGGTATTGCCAACCCGTTCTCATTCCCAGGTTGTCAAATACCGACGTCACATCTTGTGACTGCCAAGTTTCTTTTGTGAAAACCAAAATGGTTGACATTCCTTTTATTCTCAGTGGAAAATGCAGTATTTTAAGATAGTTTGATAACATTTCTGGCGAGAAATGTGCATTTTATTCTCATAATCTTCATTCAGTGAATGTATATGATCTTTAGTTTTGTTTGTTAATACAAAGATTTTCTCAGGTCTCAGATCATTGCTATGGTGGTTGCTATGGACGCTGCTATGCATATGTAGGGAATTATGAGTGGGCTTGGCACATTCGACTCTTATTTTGGGCTGTCTGCCGTCAGTGGGCTTCATTCCATTTCAAATTTCTGCCGGTCGGTCATAACCTAAATCCAAACGATCCAAATCCACTATCGCTGTTAAAAAAGGCGTTGTATAGCCTGTGATTGTAAAATGTGAAGTTGCTCATTTAAATTTATATTTCCAAGAATATGTGGCTGAGGATATTTAATTATGAAATCACCTTTCGTAAGAAGGGGTTATCAAACTGGACTTTACCTTTCACTTTACCTGTGTGTGTGTGTGTGTGTGTGTGTGTATACTGCATATATATATAGAGAGACATAATAATAGATATATATGAAGGACAGTTGCAAATATATGTGTATATGTAAATAAATACAGATATAATGAATTGCACAGGATAATAAATAAATATGGTTCAAATGTATTTTCACCCTTTAACAATAGATATTTAAAATCTGATTACACAAATGTGTTAACCATCCCCTAAAACTCCCCAGTGTACTCTCAATTCAGTATTTACAACTTCCAATCCTTTGAAAAACAGTAATATTTCCTAAAAACTACAATTCCTTAGAGGTCCGCCATACATCTTGATACAAATGAGCACCACACTTGTAGTTTTTCCAGTTTCCAAAGTAGTGTTGTAAATAGGGTCGTAAAAAGATATATCTAAAATATATCAATTATTACTACAGCCAAACTAGCAATTACACTGCATCTAGATAATCTATGTTAAGAAAAAGTAAAATGTTTATTTAAGGTTTATTTAAGATATTTTAGCCAAAACAAGAGTCTAACACCCCATAGTTTACAGCTTCCACATTACGTCAAGGACTGACACACAGCCAATGGGAAGAGAAAAAAGTACGGGCTACATAAGGAGTATTTCATGCCATAAACGCCTATGTAAAAACCAGTGTGGCACACTATGCCTGGCTGATTATGACTATAAATTCATTGTACAATATGTACTTTATAATAAGTAATTTAAACGTTTTCCACCAGACTTCAGGTTTAGCGGTGCGCTAAGGATCATGGGTAATGTAGCCTAGCCTTCAAAAATTGACAACAAAAAACTTTATTTCTCAAAATTAAAGGAGAAATAATCTAAACTGATAGGCCTAACATTAACCTATTTTACTGTTGAATTATCAAGGACACTTTTATGTTTTTGTGTGGAGAAATGTTGAGGATATCATTGAAAGAAAACTTTAACATGGGAATTAACAGTGAGGAAAATACTTCTGGTTTGCGGGTCCTCGGTTCTCCAATGGGACTGATGCTCACAGCGTTTTATAGCGCAGTGGTCAGGTTAATATTAGAGTAAATGGATGGCCAGAGCAGTTCCTCTGTTATTGGTTTGTTTTAGATTGGAGTTCACTGAAAGCCCAGTGAGTCTCATACAGACACTGAAGGGTACCTTGTGCGTCTGTATCAGAATCAGAGACACCAAGGGACGTGTGAGACACCAAGGGACGTGACAAAACATCGGAATTTGACAACCTGGGAATGAGAACAGGTTGGTATTGCATATGTAGGAGGAAGGACTGTTTGCACATGTACCAGTATCTACTTTGTATGAGGCTCTCACTGACCCTCAAGACCACATCCCCTCAGGGAGTGTACATGTTTACCTGGCTGTTAGCTTAAGCTCCCTGTCTCATCTGCCTACTGAAAGCATGCCTGCCTGCCTGCCTGCAAACTATGCAAACAAAATAATAATTGCTTAAATTACAAAAAATCTATTTGGATACATTTCAGTGGTCAATCTTACTTGTAATAAATAATAAATGCATGACCAAGCTCCTCTGTATCTTGACGAGAAAGAAAAGGTCTGACCATTGTAGTGTTCCTTAGATGATAAATTCCTTACATGCAACTGCAAAGTTAGATCAGAGTGATTGATAACACCCAGGTTTCTTGCCTGCGGTACAATGTGCTGAAATAGTATAGTTAATTCTGAAAATTTCCAAATCACAGGTCACAACACACAGGTTGATGACCTGGTAGCCCTCAGTATATGTACTATGTGAGACTTGAAAAAAGTTCTGACAACTGAATCATCAGTTGTTTTGTCAGAACCACATCAGACAACACAATTAATAAAAGCTGAAACAGCAGGAAGACAAGTGGGCCAGGATTAGTAGTTATTTTATGCAGATTAAGACAGAAATGGTAGGTGTAGCCAGTGTATGTATGTACTGTATGTCGTTGCCAGGCCAATTAGTTCATAAGGACAACACAGATAAATGTGTCAGTGTTAGCCAGCAAGCTAATTTTCAACCGCAGTCCTTTGACAAGATGTTCTAAATCCAAAGCATCCCATTGTTTTATCTGTGACCTCCACTTGTGAGAGATATGACTAAGAAAGGAAGTGAAGGGAGACAGGGGAGGCTTACACTTACATTTATAGACTTTGTCTTATTACCTCCGCCAAGGAAGTTATGTTTTCGGTGCAGTTTGTTTGTTTATCTGTCAGCAGGATTACTGAAAAACTACTGGCCCGATTTTCATGAAACTTGGTGGAAGGGTGTAGCATGGGCCAAGGAAGAACTGATTAAATTTTGGAGCATATCCGAATAACAGGGGGAATAAACAAATTGTTTTTCACTTTTGTTAACATTGCGAGATAGGTCACCAGTATCTATGGCAAAATGAACTAAATTTGTCGTGCAAACCTGTCATAGTTAAAGTGAATGGTGTGCCGCAACTAAACATACAATAAAACAGCCACTTCAAACATCACTGTAGAAACAAATTCAGTAGGTATGAAATAAATAAGCAAAAAAGGGATTAGATTTTTCCAGATTAATCCGGAATTACGGATTTTCCGACCAGTGCAACATACATAATAAATGCACAACTGAAATGATGAGGCTTCTGCTAGGCACAACCATATTTTGACATACTGTGATTCTAATAGTTTTGGAAATATAACCAGACATATATAGTGGTTGCACTTGCAGATTTGCATATCATAGAAGACTGGACTATTTCCATGTGCCCTTCTTGGAAAATGTTAATCTTGTGTTTTCTCAATTGATCGTGATTGAATAATGGGCCTGTTTTACTATTGTTTACTGTTGTATTACTGATATAAACCATCTTTTGACACCATCAGAAAACAATACTAATGTAGATTTAGATTAGTGCTGAGAGTGATTGCAATTGATTGAAGTTCCAATTTTGCATTTTGAATTTTAGTGTTATTTCTGTCTATGAAGATTGTCAGTCATCCAGGTTATACTGTATGATAAATAGAAGTAAGTCAAAGGCAACTGGATTTTCTGTTTTCCTGTTTCAAGAATGATAAAACTTGATACAAATATAGACTGACTTAAACCTATTCATCAGTTTCACAACATTACAAAAATTCCTGGAAACACAACCCTCTGATGACGGTGTAGTCCCTCATTCGTCCAGGAGTGTTCCATCGTAGAAAAGGTTTCGGTCGTAGTCTCCAACCCTCTGATCTAAAAGTATGCAAGTATACAAGTATGTGATACTTCATCAATGGCTTCTATACATAATCAGTGACAAAATCACTTTGTGCCAATTGAGCCATTGTTGTCCTGTCCTACTGAATGTAGGTCATAGGAATGTAGGATATATAGTATATGGTCTTTGTGGTATATTAAATAAACAAAAAGGTAAGAAAGTCATAAGGTGTAACCATAATACTAAAGTATCATGTAATGGAGGCCTCATTGTCCCTAAAAGACCCCAGGCCCTACAACTACATTCCTGCAAAGTATAATCCCAGCATGCAGCTCAGCCTCCAGCAGTGGAAAAACATGTCCAGCCTCCCAATGTACACTCATAACCCCATGACTCTAAAGACAAAAAAGCTAAGAGTTCACTTGAGTTGACACAGTTCTTCAATTGCTCAAATACAGTAGCTATCTTATTGCGTTTTTTGGACTTTTATTGGACTTTTTTGGATTCATACTTTTTTTTTTCACTGGGCCAGTTGTACCTAGAAGCCACCATGAGAAGGTTATGAGAGTTACATAATTGAAGAAAAGTCTGAAAATTGGTGGTTGATTGCTAATAGGATCCTTTCTTAGGGGAGGGTTCCAGGCATGCAGTGACTGATTACTATTGGTTAAGAAAGATAACAAGGATTACTTCAGAGTTGGAGGAAGGTCTGTCTGCAGCTGGCAGACTCCGTATAAGACATACTGTGCTCCAGTTCAGGGTTGCCTTCTTTAAAGGAGCAACTCCTTCGTTTGAAGAAGCCTCTGGAATAGATAATGGGGGCCTTTATCACAGCTCCATGTCTACCATCTGGGAACACAACAGCCAGCAGGATCATAAACTGTAATTCTAAATCTGTGATCCAATGATGGAGTGATGATTTGAAAACAGACTCACAAATCATCAAACTGAGATGGATACCTCTAACTTTTACTTTTAACTCTTTTGGTACATTTTCTGCTTTTACCATCTCTTCTATTCCTAAGCCACTGCTGATGACCTAGAGGTAGAAAATTACAGGTACTCTTAATAATGGGTGACTCTTGTGTAATAAATGTTTTGTTCCTGCTAGTGACAGTTTCTAAGGATGGTGATGCCGATTGGTCGGAACAGGATATCACAACAATTACTGACCTATATATATACATACTGTATATTAGTCCAAGCACAAGTAATGAGCACAACACATGAGTGTGTTTCTAAATACAGTACTTTGCTTTCTTTTTCTTATCAGTATTGTCACAGTCAGCAACTCCCACCACTGAACAGAAGCATTGTTTCACTGCTTTTTGATTTGTGATGTGGCCTGAAATAATCATGTCAAAATTTAAAATAATTTGCTGGATTTGGGGAAAAAAATTGATAAATGATATTTACAACATGTGCATTTCACTATGACACTGCATATAGCATATATAGCATTAGGCTTTTAGTAAAATCTATAGTAAAAAAAATTATAAATACCTTTACTTATGAGTCGGTTCACACATTCTTTACTTTCAGTTTCACTTCCTACTTGAGCTGAGCTGCACTTGCTTTTTGTGAAGATTTACACTCCATGTTGTCTCTTTATCTTTATAGACCTCTGTAATTAAAGGGACCTACTTGGCACTGGAACACATGAGTAAAGAGTATGGCAAGGAAGGAGGCACCATTATCAATGTATCCTCTATGGCAGGTAACATACACGCACACTAACACACACATGTGCATGCACATATTTATTCAACTGCTAAAGACAATATATTTTATTATGAATTTATTATAATGATCAACCTTGTTTGACACTTAAACACAGATTTTACTCACAAGCTGATGATATAAACATTGTTCTGATTAATATAAAACATGGGAACCAAAACTTAAGTATTTGAAAATCAAAGTCTTATTTTCAGAATAATTTAGTAACAATTTAGAAAAGTTTAAAAAGTCAAACAAACCAACTAAGTAATGGTTTGTTAATGGTGAGAGCATGGATCAGGAACGCCTAAAGAAATTCAGTAATAAATCAAACTTCAATCACATAAACTATTTCGATTGTCTCTTGCACCAAAAGCATGACAGCACAGTTACAGTGCTACAACTACAGTAAGAGCACATGATCTGCACTGATATAGAGTATATGATAGTGGTTATTAATACAACAGAATTGATGGGCAACTTAATCACCAACTTAGGGCTGTATTTTGTTAAATGTTTTTTTTCTTTTCTTTTATTATTACACAAGGCCAAAGGGATACATACACACAAATAAAGGCACAGAATAACAAAACAAAAACAAAAAATACTTCCCATTGTAACTTAGGCATTATTTTTACATTAAGGTTATAAGGTAGGTTAATATTCATATTCACACAAACACACCCATACATACATACTACATACCTTACATACATACTACATACACATACATATACACATATATATACACATACATACATATGTTTTGTTAAATGTTTGTGGTGGTACTTTTTTGAGTGGAAACCAGTTTGCCAAAGAGCAGGAGATATTAGTGCACCTGGACTAACTTATGTGGATTTAAAGGAGAGGCACTGTGAAAGTGACAAATTGACTGACTTTCACTGATTAAGTAGCTGTACACAGAATATGTGCACTACTTTGTACAGAAGCAATGATTTTTACAGTGGCTGTAGCATTCACTGAATACATATTCAATCAGAGAACCATTTTTTTTCAAATGCCATTAGGTGATAAAATTTGAAAAAAAAAATGATTTGCATCATATCAGTACTTGAAGACATATATTTTTTAAAGTGACTTATGTATTTACATTAGTTCTTTTTCTCTTTTTTTCCTCTTGCATCCATTAGTGAACCACACGTTTAACACTATGCTCATGTTGTCTGGATTTTACCCTGAAATCCATTCCTTGAAAATCCATTGAAGTCTGTTTTCAGCTTTGATTGGCTAAAATAGTGAATGAGAACAGAGCAACAGAAGATTACAGTAATCAGATATTTGTGACAATACTTTTGCATCCTGTTTTTCATGTATGTGAATTTTTGTAATTGACTTAAAAGAGTACCTCACCGATTTATCATTGCACACTTATAACATTGTCAGACTCACAATGCACAGTTTTCTTTTTAAAAAGTATCAAAATCAATGCAGCAGAACCAGCGATATCGTCTTTTTTATTCCACATATTTTTCCTTGTTAAAACCTGGCGCCTGCATTTCCCACAATGCAACTTGACCACCGACAGTTTGGTCGGAGATTCGGGTGTGTTATGCTGCGTTCCATTTATCTCGGAAGTCATAAGTAGTCATCTTGGATTTTGAGGTTGGGGTTGGTGAGGTTCGTCCGGTTCTTAAGTGACATCACTTGAGGACATTTGTCAGACTTCACACAGCTCCCTCTGGACACACAAAAGGCTTTATTATTTAAAGCGGCTTATGTACTTTCATGTAGGGGAGAGCAGTGTGTCATGATTCATGAGGCAAAAAGGTTATAGTCAGCCCTTTTCATATTTCAGATTTGAGGTATATTATGTTTTTCAATTAATTCAATTCAATTAATTTAGACAACAAGTTTCAATGGGCTGAATATATTAGACTAATTGAATGTCTGAATATAGTCTGCCATATTTAATAAGTCTACTAAAGGAATAGCTAATGATGACCAATTACAATTACTGAAAATGTAACATAATGCTGAAGATCCAATATCACTAAAATATTAATTTCACTACTATATGCCTGGGTATTTCTTGCCTGAGCCTCTCTGTAAAGACTCTGCCAGTGAACTCTGTCTCTGTGTCGGGGTCTATTTTTTTGTTATGTGTTTAAACGCATTTGTGGTGTTGCCACAGTAGTGAACAGCCTTCCTACACACATTGCAGTTCACAACATTTTCATTCACAGCTGTGTAAAAAAAGTGTCTGATTAAACTAGTCAGGGTGCGCGCCGTGGTGCGTGCACATATGTTGTTTGAGTGCACAAAACATAACGACAGTAGTGAGTAAGACTACGTGGACTACAATGTGCTCACAACAATGAAGAAAAACATGACTGTACATAGACTGACCCTGAGGACTGACCCTGTTGGATGGTGGGAAGGAAAATGTGCTTTAATTTCCCTCTGAGTCAAGATCTGGGACCTTGCAGCATTGTAGCCATTCATTTGCCTTAAATTACAGAGTAATGAATATGAGTCAGTCATTAATTTAATTTGTGCAATACATTTGTAAGATATGAATGTCTGCAGAGACACTGAAAATTTAGTGACACTTCAGTTCTAGTTGGAAGCACATGGCTCGATTAAACTCACTACTCCCCAAACATTCTTTTTCCTGAAAGACAGAGCACACAGGGATTTATTTATGTCAAAATGTCACGGATGATGAATTTCTCAAAGTCTCTGGAAGCCAAGCTTCCTTGAGTGTGTGTTACGTGGGAAACACATGAGACAAAAAGCAACCAAGACAGGTTGGAAGACATCCTATAACTGAAACTATTGGATCTGGAACTTTCTGCACTCCGTCATGGAAAAGCTCACGCTCCTCCAAAAAATTCTCTTCATCTGTGTTTTGCTCTCCACACACACACACACACACACACACACACACACACACACACACACACACACACACATATATACACGTTTTACAAGGTAATTCCTGCTCTTTTATGGTTTTATACTGTCCTGATGGGCCAGTTTTTCCCAAAGTCTGTAAAAGTTGTAATCTTTATCAAAACTCAAACAAAAACCCTGCAGGAACTAAGTCGCTCTGAGAAGGCACCAAACTACATTTTGTATACATACTATCATAAAGAGATTACCACTACTTTTAAGACCACATGACCTTTTGATGTGACTGGAAGCAGTTAGTTATTAGATAGTAGGAATACTGGAAATGTCACTGGATTTCTCTCCACATGAAAAGAAAACATGCTGTTCTTAATTTAAGCAATCAATCAACACTCAATACTAGAGGAGTAGATAAGTGATCTGTTAGTTTGTTACTGGTTGGTTAGACACAAAACCTCATTATACTGCTGTGACTATTTGTCTAGGATCCAAATTGATCTCCTCTGAAAACTTTTTCCCACCGATATCATTTATCCTTTTTCTTGCTTTTTTTGTTTCGGGGTCAAGGATCCTCCAAGAAGCAGCTGATGGTGCTGCTACTGTTCTATGGTGTGGTAGCCCCAGTAAAAATGTCCATTCAGTATAGTTTTTGTCAAGTTTGTGTGTGGAAGCTGTTCTTAGTGAATCAGAATCAGAATCAGAAATATTTTATTGAACCCAGAGGGGAAACTCTTTTGTTACAGCTGCTTACTATCACGTCAGTGCACACAGGAATAGAAGTTCTAAGCAAATCAAAACATAATACACTATAATACAGGCAAGATAAATTAAGTACAAAGTGGATATAAGTATAAAATTAAAATAAGTGTAAAGTACAAAGTGGATTTACCGGTTGATGATAAGTATGTACGGCATAATAATACAATGTAATAATATAAGTAATAAGTAAAGTGCATGTACTGTCGAGTTAAGTGTAGCTTATTAAGATGATTATGAGACAGTGGATATAAATGTAATCTTCCGTTATTCTTAAAGATCATGTGAACTCTATGCCACTCAGGAAATCAAGGCGAAACCCTCATCAGTCTTCGGTCATGCTAGTCAAGGCATTCTTATCTCTGCACTGACTGGCAGAACATCTTAAGATATAGCACCACAGACCACAGTTCATGTTTCTGAGCAGCTGTGGACACACTCAGTCAATGCTGCGTGAATAGACTTTCTGTTAGCTAGCCTTCTGCATATTCTATCCTAGACTGCTGCCTTTTAATGTTTGACCTGGAGCCTGCCCAAACATAAACAAAGAGAAATAAGATCAAATTCATGCAACTGACTGAAGCACAAACTCTACAAGGAAACATAGCCTAATATAGGAGACAGACAGAGGCTATTGCAGTTGTCTTCACCAGACTGTGTAGTAGACAGAAATATTCAGTCTATGGCAGTTGCATCCATCAATGACATTGACATTGCAGCGACTCTCTCCTTTCTCGTCCTCAGTGAACGCCATTAGACTATCACTTCCTTTTTGATTTTGATTTACAATCTACCCAGAAGTTAGCAGGCTGTATTATAAAGTGTTACCGTCACTTTTAGAGATTCCTGAAGATGTTCTTGGTTCATGTAGTCGGACACATCATCTTGTAGATCTAGAACAGTTCAGCCTCCAGTAACAGCAGACATATGGTAATCATTTTTCACTTACTTGTGATAACATCAGTGTGTGTGTGTGTGTGTGTGTGTGTGTGTGTGTGTGTGTGTGTGTGTGTGTGTGTGTGTGTGTGTGTGTGTGTGTGTGTGTGCGTGCGTACTTGCCATTCCCATAACAAACACAGACTTGTCCAAACATGGTCAAGCATACTCCAAGCATATTGCTTTGGGGGAAAGAATGTATGTCTGTGTCTGTGTGTGCTGGTAAATGCATGTGTTTGTGTGTATGTGTTTTGAATGATGTCCATTATCAGACTCTTATGGATGTAGGTTCAGACCATCTGAGACTGATTGAGTTTATATTGTTTGTTTTGCTTTTATTATATCAGCTGCGAAATTGTTCATCTCTTGAAACTTGTAAGCGGGGTCCTTAACAGCACGCTGCAACTGTAGGTGCAATTTGTGGTTACAAATTTAAAAATTAGGAAGCTGCTTGCAAATTTTTGTTTACAACTCTGTCCATCATAGTAGCATATGTTACTCCTCGGTGTTCCTGTAATTAGGTTTCCACTATTTCTGTCACTTTTTTTCTTTTTCTTTGGATTTGGCCCAATATTTCAGCTCCATGTGTTTGCATGGAGCCTTGAAACAGGAGTAGTAAAGTCTAAGCAACCTCTACACTCTTAGATCTCACAACCTTTCCTGACACTTTGTTTTCATATTTGTCCTGAAGGAACTAGACCCATAAACTCAACACTGTTGTGAAAATTCTGAGGAATAGGAATAGGAACATTTTCCAAAATCCTGAAAACTCACCACAGAGGCCAAATTGGCCATCTCGTCATCTAGCGGGTGATTGCCATAACCCGCCATAGTTCACTGCTGTGAATTTCAGAGAAAGTTATAGGTGACTGAATGTTGTCTTCTTAACTTTACTGCCATACAGCCCCAGACCCTCACTGGGCTGACTTACATCATTGCTTTTCAAAAGCTCTGATTACCCTGTACACACTGAAACACCAAGCCGGCTTACACTCCATGGAGGTGGTTCTGGAAAAGCTCCATTTTGGGGGGAGAAAAACACAGTTTTAGTCTGGACAGAGGGCTGAGATGGACAAAAAAAGATGCGTTTACAAATTACCGGTTTAATGTGGACGTCTCTTTCTATCTACATCTTTCCAAGAATCAGTTGTATATAGAAGAAAGCACCAATACAGGCATATGGAAGGAAGCCTACAGGGCATTAAAGCAATAAGAGAGGACTCGTAATTTTTTATTTAAAATGCTCAGGGCCAGAGGTGTGTGGCACTTTTGCAGTGCATAAGAGGTGGCAAAATCAGTAGGCATGGCCTAGCTTCAACAGTGTCCATTCAAATGATCTCTTCTCTAAAAGTTGTGTGCTCTCTCTAATGTACTTTTGTACTGTTTTGCCTGGTAACTCCAGTGTTTAGATTTTAAAAAGACAAAACAGACAAAAAACAGAAAGTGATTCCAGTGAATGTGCTGACCCTGATTTGGATTTCCTTCCATGGCAAAAACTCAACACTTTTGTGGAAGATTGTGAGGAATAGGAATAGGAACAGTTTCCAAAATCCTGAAAACTCACCACAGAGGCCAAATTGGCCATCTCGTCATCTAGCGGGTGATTGCCATAACCTGCCATAGTTCACTGCTGTGAATTTGGGCCTTATTCAGCCATGACAATAATCAAAAGCAGCTGATGAGCCCCTCAAACAGCAAAAGGAACAATTGCTGAGGAGCTATATTAATGAGCCAGAGAAAGAGGAGTGTGATTTGAAGTCAAGAAAACACTGACAAGACAGTGATTGAAATGAAATATAATGTATGTAAAGTAGGTTTCTAGGTTTTATTGAGAGTTGCAATGTAACATAAGGGAGATGGTTATTTGAAAGGAGAGAAATATATTAAAAAATACAAAAATAAGATCATCTTAGCAACAAATTGTTTATTTTAAAGCACTGTGCATCACTTTAAGAGAATTTAATAAAAGAGAAACATTGGGGGCTGTTTCTCTTCATTATTGGAAAATAAAAACTGTAGATTAAGACATTATGGTGCTGCTGTTAGAAATATGAGTTGAGCCTTGTCTCACTAAACCTGGATCAAGTGATCCTACCCCAAAATGAGAAGTTGCTGTTTTGAGCAGATGCAACTATGTTTGGGAACAGCCCTGATGTGTCCCTTGTGTCCCTATTACTCTAGTTACATTGCCTGCATGTTTAAAACTCACAATAAATGCAGAGAAGCTCATAATGAAAACACACTAGTGTATGTGACACCAAGTTGAATTCTGCTCATTCATGAAAATAGGGTCACTGATTGTTCGTTGTTCTGCATTGCTGTTGGTAACATGTTTGTTCTCTTGTCTCCTCTTCGTCTTTATAATTCAGCCTTCCTGCATTCTCCTCATCAGCCTGTCTACACTGCTACTAAACATGGAGTCATTGGCTTCACTAGAGCTATGGCGGTAGGACAAAAACACACACACAGTAAATATGACAGTATAAAAGGTTGTCTTTAGCTTTTCTAGAATGGGATGTCCTCCAGGGAACTCAAAGCTCAGCAGCTCATTCTAAATGTTCTTGCAGGATGCGTCTTCTCAGGGCAACTACGGTGTTCGTATCAACGTCCTGTGTCCGGCCTTCGTTGACACTCCTCTGCTGCACTCAGTGGAACATGAGGACAACATGGGCAAGTTTGTCAAGTTCAAGGATGATTTCAAACGCAGCATGAGCAAGTTCGGAGTTTTACAGTACGTTAACGCACACGTGTCACTGGTGGTTTACTCAATTTAAATTCTCCTTTGTCAGTCAGATCCTTTTAGCTGAGATCAGTTTCACACTGTGAATTTATTGGTGAGGTACGTAAATGAATACTAGTTTCCTGCAGCGTTTCTGAGCATTAATGTACACATAATTTATTCATATTTTTTACTGAGACAACGAATGTGTGAATTGTCTTAGAATATTAAGTCATTTACAGTCTTGCCAATCTTGTTATTGATTAAACATGATCAAGTTTGGCATTGGGTCTCCAAGTGTGGAGTGTTGATGGTGGGGAAATGGGACAGATCATCTCCAGCTGCCAGGGGACTGCAATTGAAAAACAGTTGATCGATAATACAACGTATACATTAAACTGATAAATGTTTGGTTCCCTCATGGGCAAATGAGAATGTGTAGAAATAGTAAACCTCAGTTTATTGGATGACACAAAGCATGGAAGAACAGTATAGAAACTACACGTTCACCACATGTGCTCTGGTTTTGTAAGAATATAGTAATAAGAATAATTAGATGGATTAATATCTCACTAGTACTTGCAGTTACTGGGCAAAGTAACTGGTCAACAAATGTGTATCAGCCAGAGGACTTTCAAACTGTTGAGCTGTATCTACTAATGTGCTAACAAATTGCTCTTTATAATTAAGATGTCAGATTTGGTGATTTTCTGTGTTTGTGAACTGATTTGGCTTTTTCTAAAAAACTACAGTTAAAAATGTGTGGTCTTGAAGACACTCAGAGCCACTCAGCTTCTTTCTGACCTTCTGTTCTGATTACATTCTGATTTCACACAAGTGGGCCAGAGTCGACTTGGCAGCTGAATGATACTTTATCTTTCAGGAAACTTGACATGTATTTTTTTGTAGCCGTTCAGAGTGGGACTGAACTAAAGTAGACATAAATGCTCTTGTGCTACACATACACTGGACAGAAATGAAAGAATCAGATGAAATATGTCCCAAGGCCCCCCGTCACTTCACTATGGGAGTTCATTACAGTTAGTAAGGAGCATCGATCAAAACTGTTAATGCTGTTAAAAGTGCAATGAGTGAAGCATTCTTTAAAAGTTCAAATTGTGCAGCTCAGAGACAAGTAGCAGGAGGGAAGCATTTAGTGTCAGAGGAAGTTGAGGCCAGATGACTTCCTGTTCACACACGCACACACGGTCTCTTGTTGTTGTATTTTTAGGATGGGAGTCACAGGAAATACATAGGACATACATAACTAATTACTGAAGTCTCTTTCTAAGGGTGTATATGTGCGTGTGTGTGTGTGTGTGTGTGAGTGTGCGCGCTCCTCTCTTTTCCATATGTAATCTCATCTAATGCCCCTTTTCCTCTCTGTGTTTATCTGCAGGCCGTCATTGATAGCAGAGGGCATGATGAGGTTGATCGTGGACACCAGTCTGAACGGAGCGGTGATGAAGATCACCTGCTCCAAGGGAATCCACTTCCACACCTATGAACCCATGTCTGCTTGAGCCTTGACATACTGGACTCCAAGCTGCTGCTGAGGAGAACAATGCAGTGCTTTATCCTGTCTAACTGCCACACATGAGAAACTGGTTCAGGACAGTCATATCTGGCTGCTGCTGGACTTAATATCAGAACTGCGTCAGAGCATCGTTTGGATTCTACTGGAAAAACTGACCTGTACAATGCCTGATTATGTATATACACCTGTCCAAATTAACAAATGAATGCCATCCAAATAATAGTTCCATTCACTGTCAATATATACTGTCGGCCTGATTTTATTAATTATGTTAATAATATGATAATTATGATCATAATTATCAAAATTAGAAATATCTGCTAACTAAGATATAAACCTTTGGCAATCCATTATTATACTTATAGATCTGATCTTTTTCAATTAGGTTTCTATGTGTTACAGGAAATAATTGACAGTCAATGTCATCCACCTCAAATACGACTGATTATGTAGCTTCAGCTAAACAGTGTTATTATAACTGATAATATGGTATATTATATATATTATATTATATATATGTATTATAACTGGTTAATATGATTTGTGTAAAAATTAAAAACAATTCTGGTAGGTAGTTTGATATGGGAGATATGGGACTTATTTACCGCTGAGTACATGTTCACTGGGGTCACGTGTTTGTGCCTGATGGGCCAGGTGTTGTCATTTGTGAATGAACGATCACAGAGAACGTTAGAGGTGACTGAAGGTTGTCTTCTTAACTTTACTGCCATACAGCCCCAGACCCTCACTGGGCTGACTTACATCATTGCTTTTCAAAAGCTCTGATTACCCTGTACACACTGAAACACCAAGCCGGCTTACACTCCATGGAGGTGATTCTGGAAAAGCTCCATTTTGGGGGGAGAAAAACACAGTTTTAGTCTGGACAGAGGGCTGAGATGGACAGAAAAAGATGCGTTTACAAATTACTGGTTTAATGTGGACGTACTCTAAATATCCAGCCCTGCAATTCATCACACATTGCAATATAAAAGTGATGGTGGGAACCACATACTGGTGATTTTTTTTATTCCAGGACTATTACCATGCTGAGGCTAAAACATTATTTACAATTCCACATAATCTTATTTTTCTAAAACAGTTATCTTCAGCTCTCTTGGGTGTTACCTATTTTAGTGAAATCTATCAATGCTTTTTCACTCAGAATGCTTTGATCAAACTGTTTACCCAGAGTATTGTCAATGACTGAGACATCTCTTTCTATCTACATCTTTCCAAGAATCAGTTGTATATAGAAGAAAGCGCCAATACAGGCATATGGAAGGAAGCCTACAGGGCATTAAAGCAATAAGAGAGGACTCGTAATTTTTTATTTAAAATGCTCAGGGCACTATTGCAGTGCACTAAATTGCTTGCATAAGAGGTGGCAAAATCAGTAGGCATGGCCTAGCTTCAACAGTGTCCATTCAAATGATCTCTTCTCTAAAAGTTGTGTGCTCTCTCTAATGTACTTTTGTACAGTTTTGCCTGGTAACTCCAGTGTTTAGATTTTAAAAAGTCAAAACAAGCAGAAAGTGATTCCAGTGAATCCTGATTTGGATTACTGCAGACAGTAGCACAATGCAAATTCCACGTAGACTTTTTAAATAATAATAATGTAATGGTAGTGGTAATATTAATGTTAATAAAATAATAATAGGAATAATAATGATAGGAATAATAATGTTAACGGTGAGTCCTCCGTGCACGGCAAAGTTAGTCACAGAGTTCCACAAGGTTCTGTGCTTGGACCGATTCTATTTACCCTATATATGCTTCCTTTAGGAAATATTATTAGGAAACACTCCATAAACTTTCATTGTTATGCGGATGATACCCAATTATATCTATCGATCAAGCCAGATGAAACTAACCAGTTAGCTAAACTTCAAGCATGCCTTAAGGACATAAAGACCTGGATGACCTGCAATTTTCTGATGTTAAACTCTGAGGCCAAGTACAATAACTTCAGTTTTGTCAAACACCTCCAAGACACATTATCTAAACATATAGTTACTCTAGATGGTATTGCCCTGGCCTCCAGCACCACCGTAAGGAACCACAGAGTTATCTTTGATCAGGATTTATCCTTTGACTCCCTAATGAAACAAACTTCAAGGACTGTCTTCTTTCACCTACCAAACATTGCAAAAATCAGGCACATACTGACTCAAAATGATGCCGAAAAACTAGTCAGTGCATTTGTTACTTCTAGGTTGGACTATTGCAATTCCTTATTATCAGGCTGCCTGAATAAGTCCCTTAAGGCTCTCCAGTTGATCCAGAATGCTGCAGCACGTGTACTGACAAGAACTAGGAAAAGAGATCATATTTCTCCAATATTAGCTTCTCTGCACTGGCTCCCTGTAAAAATCCAGAATAGAATTTTAAATCCTTCTCCTCACCTACAAAGCTCTTAATGGTCAGGCAACATCATATCTTAAAGATCTCATAATACCATATTACCCAACTAGAACGCTCCCAGAATGCAGTGTTACTTGAGTCTCCAAAAGTAGAATGGGAGCCAGAGCCTTCAGTTATCAAGCTCCTCTCCTGTGGAATCAGATCCCAATTTGGGTTTGGGAGGCAGACCATCTCCACATTAAAGAGTAGGCTTAAGACTTTCCTCTCTGATAAAGGAAGTTTTTTTCTTGCCACTGTAGCCAAATGCTTGCTCATGGTGGGATTTGTTGGGTCTCTGTAAATAATATTATAAAGAGTACGGTCTAGACCTGCTTTATAGGAAAAGTGCAATGAGATAACTTCTGTTATGAATTGGCGCTATATAAATAAAATTTAATTTAATTTAATTAATGATAATAATAATAAAGACTAATAATAATATAACTGATAATAATATTTGTAGTAGGGGTTGTCGAGCAGGAACATGGGAGCAGTAGGTGGTCCTCAATCAGTGATCTAGACTCTACAGCTCCGGAGGCAGAAATACTGTACCTGCAAGAAGCAACAGGAAAGAGGAGAGAGATGAGAAAGCACAAAACTACGGGAGAGAGAAGATGTGTAGTTAGTAACAGGCATTAATGGAATAAGAATGCGTACAGATGGAGAGGGAGAGAAGGAGTACATCATGGGAAGTCTCCCGGCAGTCTAGAACTATAGCAGCATAACTAAGAGATGGTTCTGATCTGTGTTAGTTCAATCAACTCTGAGTATGTTCACTCTGAGTTAAGCATGTGCATAAGGACTATGAAAATCAATCAATGGAGCACCGATACTACGTTTCACCATAGAAAACAGCAAGAAAAAGAGGTCGTCCTACTTCACCCAGCTGGAATTAGAAGTTTTAATAATGTGGCGAGTATGAGCACATTTTCAGGAAAAAAGCTACACAGCCACAGAGGCAAAGGAGAGAGAGTTGGCGTGGGAGAAAATTGCTGCCAAAGGGACTGATATTTGGACAAAGCTTTACTTACCATGTTCAAATCTGTTGCTCACGGTACACTCACGATACATTTGTGCCGAGCCGGGCCACTTGGCTTCAACATTGGAAATCATGTGTTGCATCACATATGATGTTAAGGACCTTGCTCAAGGGCACCTCAGTGGTAGTAATAAGAGAGATTCAAGTGCTGCTTTTTCACTTTTCCCACCAAGATTTATCCTGTTCAATCCAGGGATTGAACTGATGACCCCCCGGTCAAAAGCTTGCTTCTCAAACCTTTAGGACACTACTGCCAGCTGCTGGACCTCCTCCTGTCCCTCCAATTACTATCTAAAGCCTTAAGTCTTATGTTACAGTTGCTTATAGTTGCTTACGAATTTGTTACTTACCTATTAAATTGTGAAATGTTAATAATGGTTATCAGTTTGTTAATTTATATTTTTCATACAGTATGTTTCAGTGTATAATAATTTAATATATATTAATAATATTTTCATAGTTTGAAGAAACATAAGCTATATTATTGATATTATACTGTACTGTATCAAGTCCAATACAGCCAAGAAATGAGAGAAAAGGAGTAGTATGTAGCAATTTGTTCAAGTCAAGTTTTGTTGTACAGCCCAATCTCAAATGTATCTTCACACAAACTCTACTGAACCACCGTATGAACTCTGTTTGCGGTCCCATTCTCAGCTATGGAGGGCTCTCCACATAAAGGGGAGGGTATAAACAAACAGGTTAACTGTTGAGCACTCTCACCTCTCTCCAACGTGAGGTTGTCAATAGAAACCTTGCTCCATCCAGCTGTTGTATTAACTGTATTACTGGCTGTAAAATAAAATCTTGTAACTGCACTATACATTTTATAATGGACATTTGTGTTGTGATATTTAAACAAACCATCTGCCAACAAACTGCCTTCCTGCTGGTTTTTAATGGGACACACATTTGTGTGTCATCTGCAGAACAATGGTACTGGATTTTGTGTTTATTTATGATCTGTCCCAGTGGTAGCATATATATACAGAACAACAAGGGGCCAAGGATGGACCCTTAGGGAACACCACAGGTCAGAGGGGCCACTGAAGAGGAGGCATAACCACATTGACCACTGAGAAAGTCCTGTTTGATAAATAGGATTTGTGGGTCTGTCAGTGTGCCTGGCCAGCTGGCTAGCTAGCAACCCCCACAGGCGCTAGCTTGCTGTTGCAGCAGTTTGTGGAGCTTCTCTCTGCTGCTTTGGTGCTACGGGAACAAAAACGTCAGCTGCGGTGGCTGAGTTGCTCTCCTCGTGGGCCTGTCCAGTTTGTAGTGCCAGTTAGAATCATAGCTAGGCTAGCGTAGGGGGTATGTCTACAGATGACTCTTCTTCCAGTACAGACTGTGGTACCATCAGCTCATGTGAGGGAATCTAGTAACTAGTAACTGCACCTCACATTGCGGATTCCTTTTTACAGATCTGCTGCAGTACAAATTGGACAAAATTCCACAAATAAATATGAGCAAAGTCACACGAGGTCCACAAGCTGACAGGAAGCAATCTACAAATGTGAAAAACCCGTTTCACATGTAAAAATGGATCCACAAATGTGTAAATATCACTTTACATGTATTTGTTGTGGTAAAACTATTTACATTTGTAAAACCTATATCATTTTTATGTGAAATTAAAATACGTTTTTACAGAGTAAGTTATGCATATTTGCAAATCTCTCTCTATTTTTGTGGATATGACTTTTAACACAAATGAAAAAATACATGTTTGTGCATAGTGAAATATTTGGGGGTCATGGTACACATTTGTGGCTTGTCTTCTGTTACAGCTAATAAAGTCAAATAAAAACTTAGATTAGATTGGAGACTGAGAGGAGCCTGGGTGTTATAAACACCAGAAAGTCCCATAATTAAAATTAAATTAAAGCAGCAGACAAAAAGTCAACATGATATGTAGCTAAGTACAAGGAAACACATTAATATATGGATTTTCAAATTGGAAATTAAAACATTTTTAATGAAAGTTAAAGCCATATATGGTAATATCATATGGAAAGCTGCTGTGAAAGTTTGATGAAAAAGGTGTTTTGAGAAGAGACTTAAACGAAGACACTGACTCAGACAACCTAATTTATTCGGGCAAGTTGTTCCAGAGCCTCTGGGCCCTGACAACCTAATTTCTTCGGGCAAGTTGTTCCAGAGCCTCGGGGCCCTGATAGCAAAAGCTCTGTCCCCCTTAGTTTTCATCCTGGACTCAGGAACAGACAGAAGACCCCTGCCCGAAGATCTCAAACTATGTGAAGGTTCAAAGCAGGTCTAGACCGTACTCTATATAATATATATTCCCCAGCGCTTTAATTTCCTCATTCATTCCGTCCGTATCAAACAGTGTGTCTGGCTCTGGAAGAGGGAGGAGACACAGAAAAAACTCAGGGTTTGTTGAAGAAAACCTGCCAGCGAGCAGGCTAGGTCAGTTACCATGGTAGCCGATACAGAGTTTAAGTGACCTCTCTTTCTGGAACTGAAAACCCTGAGTTTCCCTCAGAGTTTTCTCTAAACCCGCTTTATGAGACTTAAATGATCTAACATAAATTAGCTTGTACACCACTGCCACAGCTAGCCAACATAAACGTTAGCAAAGTGTGGGTAACGCAAGTAAGTAAGCAAGCACAGCACACTCACCTGGAGATGACAATGAAGAAACCGATCCTGAATCACGACCTTTGGGTTAAATAAAGATGCTCCACCTTGTCTTTCACCTCCTGGTAGAAGCGAGCTTGTTTTCTCCTGTTGTACGATGACTCTTGTTCAGCCTTCTTCCAGCAGCTTACAGACTCTAGTTCTGTCAGCTCATGTGAGGGAATCTCGCCACCTGCTGGTGTATCTAGTAACTGCACCTCAATTTACAGATTCTTTTTGTAGGTCTGCTGTGGCATGAATTGGACAAAATTCCACAAAGAAATAAGAGGGAAGTCACAAATGTCATGTGGCCCACAAGCTGACAGGAAGCAATCCACAAATGTGCAAAATCCGTTGATCCATGTAAAAATGGATCCACAAATGCTTATATATATTACTTTGTGGATAGTGAGATATTTGTGTATTATGGTACACATTTGTGGATTTTTTTCTACAGATTGCTGCGGTACAAATTGGACAAAAATCCACAAACGTCCAAAACCCATTTTGTATGTAAAAATGGATCCACAAATGTGTATATATCACTTAACATGTATTTGTTGTGGTGAAACTGTTTACATTTGTAAAATCTATAACATTTTTATGAAATTAAAATACGTTTTTACAGAGTAAGTTATACATATTTGCAAATCGCTCCGTATTGTTATGACTTAACACAACACAAATTTTAAAATACATGTTTGTGGATAGTGAAATATTTGTGTATTATGGTACACATTTGTGGATTATCTTCTGTGGGTTACAAATAATAAAGTCCAATAAAAACTTTCATATCTCTGACCCCCATCTCCACCACCAACTGATGCACTCTGAGCTGCACTGGACGGTCTGTCCATTCTCTCTCTCCCTCTCTCTCTCACCGATTGTAGCTTTGTGTATATTTTGTGCGTCTGTCTCAGTTTGACTGCGGTCAAAGCAGACGTTGTGTTGTCATTGTCACTACGTTATCATGTTTTCCTAAACTTGGTGAACTCATAGAAATCTTTTGTCTTAAAATCAAGAGCTGAATACACGCAGACAACTGCAAATTCAATGAACAGAAGGTCATCAGTGTATTTTCCTTGTATGTTATTCCTACATCCAAATATTCTGAAACGTTGACAGACTTTGGCAGATCAGCCGGGTGCATTACCTCAGCTCAGCAGCCTCCAGAACCAAAGACCATCACTTTACCGTCAAACCTGATAGGAATACATGGAGAAAGTAAATCACTAGCTGTAATTCGAGGTAGGTTAACGGCGAGGTGAGAGTAAAGTAAATATTGGCTAATGGCTACAGTTTCTGCAAGGTAACTGATAGGCTATAGCGGTAAAGATGTACGGCCCCTATAAAAGGTATACTGTCCTAGAAGAAGTCTTTTACAGAATTTCCTTTCTATGCCTGAGATAAGCTTGATGATAATTATCTTTTAAATGTAACACAGCATGTCTGTCTACAGATTTTTAGATCCTGATTCAAGCTGTCCGCTTCCCAAGACCACTCAGTGGCGTAAAGAGCGATATGTTTTTCCTGGTGAATGTCTTGATAAGCAGATGCCCACAAGACACAATTATGAGAAGACTGATGGAAGAATGGACATTAAGTGTATGGACAGCTATCCTGATCCATTTATTTGTGAGGACACTGAGGTCCACAATGACAATGACATTCATCCTGATATATTAAATTCAATTAAATTTTATTTATATAGTGCCAATTCATAACAGAAGTTATCTCATTGCACTTTTCCTATCATATATATATCATTATTTACAGAGACCCAGCAAATCCCACCATGAGCAAGCACTTGGCAACAGTGGCAAGGAAAAACTTCCTTTTAACAGGCAGAAACCTCGGGCAGAACCAGACTCAATGGTGGGCGGCCATCCGCTGCCATGTTGGGTTTTGAGAGAGAGAGAGAGAGAGAGAGAGAGAGAGAGAGAGAGAGAGAGAGAGAGAGAGAGAGAGAGAGAGAGACCCCTTTTCCCGGGGTCAGAAATGACACTTGCACAGTGTGTGGTGCTTGTACTATCCTATTCCCTAAGGCACAACATGACTGCATGTGCCATGGAGGACTTCCTAAAACATTTTAGTTCACTTTTACCATGTAACAACCTTTTGCCACAGTCTCTCCACCTATTCAGGAAGATTTTTGAAGCTCCATCTGATTCACTCAGCATTCACTTATTCTGTAAAGAATGCAATGTCTATCTTCTAAAAGGAACCATAGAGTACCCAGAGTTTTGTTTAGGGTATGATGAACATGAAAACTTTGGAAAGGGGAAGGAGAATCAACATACACAGCCCACATGTCGAAGTGTTCTTGGGCAAGACACTGAACCCAAAATTGCTCCCGAAGGCTGTGCCTTCGGTGTGTGAGTGTGTGTGAATGATTAGTTACTTTCTTTGGATTGTTGAGCAGTAAGCGCCTGCCATCAGTGTATGAATGTGTGTGAATGTGATATGTAGTGTGCGAGTAAGCTTGTAGAGTAAGCGCTTTGAGTAGTTGGATGACTAGAAAGGCAAAGTACAATCCATTTACCATTCCCTTGCAATATGTTTTGCGTTACTTGGCAATATTTTTCATTCCATTGCATTATGTTTTGGGTTACAACGCAATATTTTGCGTTCCCTCACAATACTTTTCTTCTTCCATTCCTTCTGAGCCGTATGTCTACAGTATTTGTAATGGAAGGTAGTTTTTTTAATTTATGAATTTTTGTTTGTTGTGTTTTTAGTGTGCTGAAATTGTAATTGTATTTTATTGCAAACTGATTGTGAAAATGTATTGTAATTTTATTGTGAACTTTAAATTGTAATAATCATTCAAACAAACCTGTATTGAATATTTTAAATAGTTTGATGGTGATAGGTATGAATATATTTAAGAGATTAATCCTTAACAGGCAAACTCAAAGACATAGAATATATTCCAGAGTTATTAGGAAAATCCCCTAAATTTGGTTCACAGTTATTTACAACCACCACATGCATCCGATCAAAGATGAAGGAGATGCTTATAGTCTGTTCAAATCTTTAATTCTGATTACTGGAAGTGTGGTTTTGATTCATTCATGCACAGCCAACCAGCTACTCAAAACGACAAAGGAGCCACACTACAACCAGAGCTTGCACTACACCATACACTACACTGAATATCCCTCTAAGGTGATTATTTCTTATTGGTTAACAGAAAACATGAGGAGCCAATCACAGAATTTAATGCTGAAACTTCTGGAGCATAGCCAATTAGTTATTAAATAAGGAATAAGGGTCCTATTGGTAATTCTTGTAAAAATGAATAAAAGTCTTCTAAGTTGTTTAAAATATACAGTGGTGTGAAAAAGTGTTTGCCCCCTTCCTGATTTCTTATTTTTTTGCATGTCTGTCACACTTAAATGTTTCAGATCATCAAACAAATCTAATTATTAGTCAAAGATAACACAAGTAAACACAAAATGCAGTTTTTAAATGAAGGTTGTTATTATTATGGGAAAACAAAATCCAAACCTACATGGCCCTGTGTGAAAAAGTGATTGCCCCCTAAAACTAATAACTGGTTGGGCCACACTTAGCAGCAACAACTGCAATCAAGTGTTTGCGATAACTTGCAATGAGTCTTTTACAGCGCTGTGGAGGAATTTTGGCCCACTCATTTTTGCAGAATTGTTGTAATTCAGCCACATTGGAGGGTTTTCGAGCATGAACTGCCTTTTTAAGGTCATACCACAGCATCTCAATAGGATTCAGGTCAGGACTTTGACTAGGCCACTCCAAAGTCTTCATTTTGTTCTTCTTCAGCTATTCAGAGGTGGACTTGCTGGTGTGTTTTGGATCATTGTCCTGCTGCAGAACCCAAGTTCGCTTCAGCTTGAGGTCACAAACAGATGGCCGGACATTCTCCTTCAGGAGTTTTTGGTAGACAGCAGAATTCATGGTTCCATTTATCACAGCAAGTCTTCCAGGTCCTGAAGCAGCAAAACAGCCCCAGACTGTCACACTACCACCACCATATTTTACTGTTGGTATGATGTTCTTTTTCTGAAATGTGGTGTTACTTTTACGGCAGATATAAAGGGACACACACAAAAAGTTCAACTTTTGTCTTGTTAGTCCACAAAGTATTTTCCCAAAAGTCTTGGGGATCATCAAGATGTTTTCTGGCAAAAATGAGACAAGCCTTAATATTCTTTTTGCTCAGCAGTGGTTTTCGTCTTGGAACTCTGCCATGCAGGCCATTTTTGCCCAGTCCCTTTCTTATGGTGGAGTCATGAACACTGACCTTAACTGAGGCAAGTACGGCCTGCAGTTCTTTGGATGTTGTTGTAGGGTCTTTTGTGACCTCTTGGATGAGTCTCGCTGCTTCTTGGGGTAATTTTGGTTGGCCGGCCACTCCTGGGAAGGTTCACCACTGTTCCATGTTTTTGCCATTTGTGGATAATGGCTCTCACTGTGGTTCGCTGGAGTCCCAAAGCTTTAGAAATGGCTTTATAACATTTTCCAGTCTGATAGATCTCAATTACTTTCTTTCTCATTTGTTCCTGAATTTCTTTGAATCTCGGCATGATGTCTAGCTTTTGAAGATCTTTTGGTCTACTTCACTTTGTCAGGCAGGTCCTATTTAAGTGATTTCTTGATTGAGAACAGGTATTGCAGTAATCAGGCCTGGGTGTGGCTAGAGAAATTTAACTCAGGTGTGATAAACCACAGTTAAGTTATGTTTTAATAGGAGGGGCAATCTTTTTTTCACACAGGGCCATGTAGGTTTGGATTTTGTTTTCCCATAATAATAACAACCTTCATTTAAAAACTGCATTTTGTGTTTACTTGTGTTATCTATGACTAATATTTAAATTTGTTTGATGATCTGAAACATTTAAGTGTGACAAACATGCAAAAAAATAAGAAATCAGTAAGGGGGCAAACACTTTTTCACACCACTGTATATAAGATCCAATAGGGGAAAAAAACAGATTTCCAATAGGACTGTGAAAATCCTACAAGAACCAAACATTTTTTCTTATAAAGGGCAGAAAAAGCCTTATAGGATGTTTTGAAATGTATAGGATTCCTAAGGGATTTTTTTGGAACCAAAGAAATTTTTAGAAAACTTAATGGATTCTATTAGAAAAGATGAAAATCCTATAGGACTTTTTGACTAGGCCAAACGGTATAATTTTACTGACTAGGCAACTGTACAAATAAACCCTTTTTTGACAGCATACTTTACTTAACGTGTTCGTGTCCTGAGATGTGCCGCTCTTTGACTTAAAGTGCTCTTTCTGTGAGAACTGTCAGTGATGGTTAGTATTTGAACTGAAAAAAGGCGCGTTGATGGTGCGCTGTCTCTCAGCGGGCCATATCCTGTGCCCATCAGACCGGCACATACGGGTACTTTGCAAAACGTCCCCCTTTTGGGGGATAAAAAACCTAAGATTTAATAGATGGCAATGTAATATGACGTGTGTTTGGGTTACAATTTTGATAAGTTTGTATACAATCCTTTCATATTAAACAAGTCTTTGTTTTATAGACATGTCTAATAATGATTTTGTGACCTTGTTTGCGTGTCCTGCATGCCTGCCTATTGCTATTGGCCCGAGTCTTTCTAGATGTGGGCCACATACATCATGCTCAACATGGTCCGATTTTGGTTATCCAGTACTTAGCCCCTGGATGTATTATTAGAACTGGATACCGGACCCCAAAATGGTTCCTATTCATTCCAAAGAGAATTGCTCGCCTGGTGCATACGCTAAAAATATTTTCTAGCTTCCGGGTTTACTCCCGCTGGCGCCACCCACAAGTTCCCACTCGGCCCATAGACTTGACATAGACATTATGATGACGTCACAGATTTTTAAATTGGTTTTCTCGACTCAAGGAAAGTTTTACAAATATAAAACCTCCATGGATCAAAAATTCATAATAGAAAGAGTCATAATTGACCTTGTTTGCAGTTTGAGGTGTCCTGTCAACAGTTTTACAGACGTCTCTTTTATAATGATTATATAGGGTAATATGCTTTATGGGCCACAAGGGGATTTTCAACACGAGTGGCCACTAGAAAAAATTGGAAGCAAGGCTGTATCCAGGTCTTATTATACATCCATGACTCAGCCGCACCTGTTACTCCAGCTACACTGCTAGCTGGGTTCTTCATACAAACAATATTTATGGGAGCTGGACTCCCCTGAAAGAGACATGAGCACCCCAGAAAGCTTCATTTGAGAAATTTAGGGAGAGCTCTAAAATATTGTTATTTGGTGCCACTGGTTTATTTCTGTATAAATTTATATTGTCCTGTATATTTAGGTTCCTGAAATAAATAAAAGGCTAACAGTAAAGCACTTGACAACGTGCATGTTTATTGAGCATAACAATTTCCGATCATTTGTGTCTAAGAAACACAATGCTGTCTATTCCTGCTGTGGCCATCCATGTGTGGGGGCGCATGCTCATAATTGTCATGGGATGCAACCTGCAACCTAGGTCTGGTCTGTTTAACAAAGTAACGCAAACCATTGCCTGTCCACGGTGAATAATTTTTCTCTTTCTTTGTTATCCCAGGCTAAATCTGTATAAATTTAAATGTATTGATAGGATATTTTTGCATGTAGGCGGGTGCATTCATGTATGTGTGTGCATGTACAGTACCCTCCCACCCCTCACCCCTGAAAATTAGGGCTCCCCCGAAAGTGCTGATTAATGAATTGTTCTTGCATTCAGACATGCATGAGATACTGTTATTTTTCTACATTACATGAATGAACTAATGCTTTTTCTTATTTTATATTATCTGCTGTCAGTTGCCTTCAGGCAGGAGATGCTGCTGCATTTGTACCAAGAACTTATTTTACTGATGTGGTTGTTTGTTGCTATTGCTGATGTCATGTTGTTAATTTTGCTGTTTCTGTACTGTAGCACTTACTGTATGTATTTTATGTATCAATATGAGTGCAACACAATAAAGTCAAGTCTCTTATAAATATGCAGTGGTTGCTTTATTCCAGTATTTTCTTTTTTACTACAATAGAAGAAAGTAATTAAGATTTATACCCTGTATATACATGATCATTCTTTGAGAAATTGTTGGAAAAAAGAGAAAATCCTACCAAATAAATCACATATCTCATTCAATAAGAATCCCGCTTCACAAAAAAGCATGATGATTTTGTTCCCATCACGTACCAGCTAACCACTATCAAAATCTACCAAAACCATGAGCTTGTCTGAATCTGAATCATCCTCACAGAATCACAAATGTATTGTTTGTTGACTTCACCACATGTGTTGGCTTAGTAAATTATAAAATGCAGTTGACCAGTTAGCTGAAGCACAAAAGTGTGTGTGTGTGTGTTAGAAGGGGTTGATGCGGAGTCCTGTTCCCAGAGGGGAGAAGGGGTTGACTTTTGCCCACATTAGAGCATCATTAAGGGAGATCGCTGATTTACCGTCCTCCAGCAAAAACACTGGACCCTGCACATTAACACAAAAGAGAATCATGAGATAAGTCACAAGTTGTCAAGACTAATAAGACAAAGAAACACACACCTGTATTCTGTGTCCAGTGAAACAGGACAGTTGAACATCTGAGTGGCTCGGCAGATTGGAGCCTGTCACATAATCAGCACCACACAAGACTAATGCAGCTGAGAGAGAGGAAACATGTTTTACTGGTTAATGATTGCACATAATATGTATTCACTATCATCAGGTTTCACCAAATAGATAGTCCATAAATATTTATGGAGCCTAGCATGATAATACTTCATTCTGCATCCTCTGCTCCTTCATTCATTTATCCATCTAAGCCACACTCCATCCAATCAGAGAGCCACTTATACACACAGTAGCCAATCACTAATCAGCATACTCTTTATCATCCAAATTAGCTGCACCTGAGGTTCACTACCTCCAGCTCTTGATGCTGATGCCACAATCAGACCATCCCCAGTATCAACAACCCACCTAAGTCTGGGGTTTGTGTTGCAGATCCCGGATGAAGTCTACACCAAAATTTAAAATATGTTTCATGAGCAGTGTTCTTTTTCCATAAACTTCCCAGATGAACTATGTTTAGAGCTGATATTTTTACCAGAGCCTGTTGGCTGGATTCTCCTCTCAAGGCAGCTGAACTCTTCTTTTGACACTCTGATGGAGGACTGTTTGAAAACAGACAGACAGAGATACAGTTGTGATGCTGTGTACATGCACATAAGCAATGTACATGTATTATAGTGATAACAACAGTCACTGTTAGTGGAACTATGCCAGTGAATTTAAACATGGTAGTATGCACATAGATGTACATCTATATTAAATGTGTGAGTGCTGGACATATTTCCACCTACAACAGAACATCCAGGAGGTTGGCAGCAAAGGCAATAATGCCTCAGACATCTATATCTGATTCCATTAATCGCCTGGGTCTCCCTCTATCCTTCTTTGGGAAAGGATGTAGAGATCAAAGTTCAGCCACAATGTTACTGCGACTCTCCTCCGTATATGCCCGACATAATGTATACAAAGCCTACAGGCTAACTCTGGCCATTTGAAGTCTCTTTCCCACACACAAAAACCCAATGAAGTCTGATAGTAGCCTGTCAAGATGCTCTAGCTCTCTAGCTTCATTGATATTAACAAAGCTGCACAGCACTCTGAGCTCCTCTGTGGTGCACTTAACAAGATTTAAGCCATGTCTGCCTTCTCTCGTAATGGGCAACATGAGATCGCTGGTGAATAAAATGGACAAGCTCACAGCGTTAGCCCGGAATCAGACGGAGTTCCGTGAGTGTAATTTGATGTGCTTCTCAGAGACATGGCTACACCAGGATATCCCGGACCATAACGTTTCCATCAACGGCTTTCAGACTGTTCGGGCCGACAGGGATCACACCGGGAGCGGTAAGCGGAAAGGCGGCGGGCTTGCTGTTCTGGTTAACAACAGATGGTGTAACCCTGGTCACATTACTATCAAGCAGAGTATCTGTAGCCCGGACATTGAACTGTTAGCTGTGGGACTCCGGCCATATTATTTGCCACGTGAATTCTCACATGCCATTGTTGTGGCTGTTTACATCCCCCCTCTGCTAACCCGGCATCGGCGTGCAACGCCATTCACACTGCCATAGCACAACTCCAGACTTAACACTCGAGTGCACTCATATTAATCTCGGGTGACTTCAACCATGTCAGTGTTTCAACAACACTGACTAATTTCACCCAATATGTGAGGTGTCCTACTAGAGAGGAGAGGACACTGGACCTGCTGTATGCTAACGTTAAGGACGGATACAGCTCTTCCCCCCTTCCCCCCCGGGTAGGTCAGACCACAACCTGGTTCACCTCAAACCCTGCTATGTGCCTCTGGTTAAAAGGCAGCCTGCGACCACAAGGACAGTGAGGAGATGGTGGGAGGAGGCCTATGAGACACTGCAGGAATGTTTTGGTGTGACAAACTGGGATGTACGCTGTGAGCCTCATGGAGAGGACATTGATGGGCTCACTGAGTGCATCACTGGCTACATTAACTTCTGTGTCCCAACTAAGATGGTCCATTGTTACCCGAATAACAAACCGTGGGTAACAAAGGACATCAAAGACACCCTGAATGCCAAGAGGAGGGCCTTTCCTGATGGTAATAGGAAGGAGGTGAGGGCAATCCAGGCCGACCTGAAGGTGAAGATCAGGGAGGCCAAGGAGAAGTACAGGAGGAAGCTGGAGTGGAAACTCCAGCAGAACAATATGAGAGAGGTCTGGAGCGGCATGAAGAGCATCACTGGCTTCAGACCGACTGGCAGCAGAGGAGTTGAAGGTAGCTTGGACAGGGCCAATGAACTTAATCTGATTCGACACTCCGGCTCCTGCTCATCCCCCCTCTAACCCAGCTGCTGTCGGCCCTCAAGCTCTTCTGAGTACTCTGCTCCCCCCTCTCCACCAGGCTAACGGCCCTCTTCAGACTGACGACTCCCCCCCCCCCACCTGTAACCTCTGCTGTGTGCCTGACTGCTGACCAGGTGAGAGGACAGCTAATGAAACTCCACTCAAACAAGGCTGCAGGCCCCGATGGAGTTAGCCCCGGGGTGCTAAAAGCCTGTGCCCCCCAGCTATGTGGAGTCCTTCAACATGTCTTCAACCTGAGCCTGAGTCTCTAAAGGGTTCCTGTTCTGTGGAAGACATCTTGCCTCGTTCCTGTGCCGAAGACGCCGCGTCCCAGTGGCTCCAAGGACTACAGACCTGTGGCACTGACCTCCCACATAATGAAGACCCTGGAGAGACTAGTGCTGAAACAGCTGCAGCCCATGGTCAGACCCCTCCTAGACCCCCTTCAGTTCGCCTACCAGCCCCGGCTGGGAGTTGAGGATGCCATCATCTTCCTGCTTAACCGCATCCACACTCACCTGGACAAGCAGGCAAGCACGGTGAGGATCATGTTTTTTGATTTCTCCAGTGCTTTCAACACCATCCGGCCTGCCCTGCTGGGGGAGAAGCTGGCAGCGATGCAGGTGGATGCCCCCCTTGTGTCCTGGATTGTGGACTACCTGACTGGCAGACCACAGCACGTGCGCCTGCAGCACTGTGTGTTGGACAGCGTGGGCAGCAACATTGGGGCCCCTCAGGGGACTGTCCTCTCTCCCTTCCTCTTCACCATCTACACCATGGACTTCAGCTACCACACAGAGTCCTGCCACCTTCAGAAGTTTTCTGATGACTCTGCTGTGGTGGGATGTATCAGTGGTGGTGATGAGTCTGAGTACAGGGCTGTGGTGGGGAACTTTGTGTCATGGTGTGAGCAGAACCATATGCAGCTCAATGCGACAAAGTCTAAGGAGCTGGTTGTGGATCTACGGAGGGCCAAGGCACCAGTGACCCTGGTCTCCATCCAGGGGGTCAGTGTGGATATTGTAGAGGACTACAAGTACCTGGGAGTACACATGGACAATAAACTGGACTGGGCTAAGAACACTCAAGCTCTGTACAGGAAGGCCCAGAGCTGCCTCTATTTTCTGAGGAGGCTGAGGACCTTCAACATCTGCCGGACAATGCTGAAGATGTTTTATGAGTCTGTGGTGGCCAGTGCTATCCTGTATGCTGTTGCATGCTGGGGCAGCAGGTTGAGGGTAGCGGACGCTAACAGTCTCAACAAACTGATCCGTAAGGCCAGTGACATTGTGGGGGTGGAGCTGGACTCTCTGTCGGTGGTGTCAGAGAGGAGGATGCTGGCCAAACTACATGCCATCTTGGACAGTGTCTCCCACCCACTCCATGACGTGCTGGTCAAACAAAGGAGCACCTTCAGCGGAAGACTCATCCCCCCAAAAAGCACCACAGAGCGCCACAGGAAGTCATTCCTGCCTGTGGCCATCAAACTCTTTAACTCCTCCCTCTAAGTGTTAGTCTGTATGACCCTAAGTCATTAAACTGGACATTGATCATTACATCTCTGCAATACTTGAAATAATTGTGCAATATCTTTGTTAATACTCCGCTGCAATATTCTAGTTTTTCCTATTTATTGATATTGATATTTATTTATACCTCTATTACTGCTGTGCAATTTCCACCGTCTCATAATAATCTTAATAGGCTACACTTAACTTGACAGTACATGCACTACTACTTATTACTTATGTTGTTACATTGTATTATTATACCGTATTATCATTATCAACTGGTAAACCCACTTTGTACTTCACACTTGTTTTATTTTATACTTATACCCACCTGGTACTTAATTTATTTTCTGACCTGTATTATAGGGTATTGTATTATATTTTTTGCTAGTATTTTCCTGTGTGCACTGACGTAAAGGTGAGCTGCTGTAACAAAGAGTTTCCCTTCGGGGATCAATAAAGTATTTCTGATTCTGATTCTGAACATGAGGTTTGATCCAGTGTCTCCTCATCAACACGTCCTTGATACCTCAAAAAGATGTTTATCTTCAGTCACCAGATCTGTCAGTCAGGCAGCAACATGACCATCTTCAAGGCAGGAATTATACCAAGGCCAAACGGCCAGTGCCGTGGATGCCCCGGAGTGTGGCCATAATGCTCCTTCTAAAATGAACTACCCACAGGCCAGTTTGGCATGCCCTGTTTTGAACTGGCCGTTGTGCCCTTAAAATTAAGTTGCAGATTTCCTCATTTAAAACTACATGCAATGCAGCAAATAAACTTGCATTTCCCAGTGTCTCTGTCATCACACTGGACATCAACAATAAACATTTACAGCTAACCAGCTAGCTAACATTAGCTAACAATTAAGGTTATGTGATAAGCACAAACAGCTAAACACTGTACTGTGTTAAGTATTAAAACACGTGTTTTAAAGTTTACCAGGATATTGCTGCATAGTGTTAGCAAACTACGAACGTACGTAGAGGTTATATCTTTTTCTGAGATCTGATGGGTTGCTACTTTTTCAGCGTGATGCCATGAAAGGAGCGCTCATATGGTATTTTTTCCCTGATAATGCTAACATTACATTGTGAACAACAAATACGTGTTGAAATCATAGAAATACACCTCGCTGTCAAAAAACCTTTTTCTTACGGTCTGCGCATATGTCTCTCCAAAACCAAACAGGAAGCAGCAAACCGGGTAGTTAGTCTAGTAACGGCCTAAAAACTCCTCAAATACCATAATAGACAGTGAATTAACAGTGTTAATAAGTGTGTGTTTAATTCGGCGTGTGTCTGATCCACCAACCATCTCATTCCCACAGTCTTTTCCCACTAAAATAGCGCAACTAACCAACTGGTAGAAAGTAATTTTTGTGACCGCTCCTATGAGCTCAGATTTAAATGCTAATAGTTGCATGGGTGTTGAAACTTGTTCAGGTTAATTTTTATCTCCCTTAGCCTATTTATAGACTTTATTTCATCATTAAAATATAACAATACCAATTAACAATTGTTCACATTTTTAAAAAATCAGTCCGACAGCATTTTGTGGAAAAGTCAAAAATTCAGTGTACAGTTTAAATAAACTCAGTACTGTGTTTCAATACACTGAATCCTAATTGTTGATTGTATCCTGTTTTGTCTTCATAAGATCATAAGTAATTTTCACTTGTTATTGCACCATTGGTTTTGGACTTGGTGCCCTACATTTTGCCTGCGATGCCCCAATAAATATGTATTTATCAAAGGCCTTGCCCTAAAAATGACTTAATTCCAGGCCTGTCTCTTTGTCATCACTAAGGACAACACATTCATCTCCCCAGAAGTCATTCAGCTGTTTTTCATGTATCTTAAGTCAGCTTAACTCTCTCCTCTCCTGTGTTGCCTTAGTAACTAGCCTCATCATGGCCAGCTGAGACTAGGCATAATTACAATGCAGAGTCATGACCTCCTCAGTGTCTCTCTCTTCACCATCTACCTCTTTAGCATCATTGCATCATTTCCAGTAGATAGATGAAGAGGACGCTACGTCACCATTTTCCTCATTAAACCTCTTATCACACTTGGCCCAATGGGTATTAATTTGTATGTTTTTTACAATATTGTACTTCATGGTGTTGTTAATAACATTCAATTGTAATAACATTATCTTTGTGTGTCTGTGTGTGTGTCTGTTTAACCTACTTGCTGTTACTTTGTGTGCAGGCCCGCCAGGCATCCAGCTCCACAGACAGCTGCTCAATCTTCAGAGGAACACACACCTCCCTCCGCTTCAACAACTGACTGAGAAACAGAAACAAAAACACGGTATTTGGACTGACTTACAAAATGTTAATCCAATTTCAACCAGATTATGGCAATTATCTAGTAAAGAAATATTGAATAAGAAGCTTGATGTCAGACTTCAAATTATCATTGCAAAACAGAGAGCCCATTTGATGCCCTTTGACAAAGTATAAAGACAGGTCCTGGATTTATATCTTCTACTGTAACTGGGGAGGCATCAGATGGTGACTTGGCTCAGGATTACAAATAAAAAGCCACGGGTTTAACTGTTAGAGCATTATACCAAACAGAACTACAGCCCACAGTTTGGTATTGAGTGGTAAAATAAAGGTTTAAAACTAAGAGTATATTCCAGGTATTGACGCAGTGAGATGAGAAACTTTTAATGTGAAGGCAACAGCTGCACAGTTAAATGGTAAATGTACTGTACTTATATAGCGCCTTTCTAGTCTTTCTGACTACTCAAAGCGCTACTCAAAGTTAGAGTTCCTAATATTCCAAATCACTTAACAACGTTAAAAGTTGTCATGATGATCTATCTCAGTTATATAATCAATCATACTCATCTGATTAGTCCTGTGCCCTTAGAATAGATTAAAGAACTCTACGTTGTTGACAAGACCACAGACCAATCAGATAGAAAAATATGTGGATGTTTGACATATTTTTAACAAGCAGCACACCTTTTTGACACAAGCAAGCACCACAGAAAAAAGGCATGTTAAATATAGAATGAATGAATTAATTATAGAATTAATTATTATGTGTGTATACACACACACACACACACAGTTGTTTGTCTACCTGGTGTATTCGTAGAGTGCTGGTACAATGCTGGAGTACTGTCTTCTAATGGCCAGCAGACCTCCAATATAACCATGCAGGATCAACAGCTCACTGCGGGCACTACGCACACACACACAGACCAGGATGATGATCAAGTGCAGAGTAACAGCATAATAGAAAATAATTAAAACAAATATTAATACTAATACTAATACTAAAGTAATAAATGTTCTCACTCAGTCAACTTGGCCATGATGAGGCGATCAGTTCTGATGTAACTCATCAGGTCCAGGATTGGCTGAACACTATCCACCCTCCAATCAGATCCAGTAAGCTGTTCTGGAGTAAAATTAAATAGGGTTTCTGATTAATCAGTGCTTTATAAAGACAGAAATTTTGATTATTTTCTTCAGTTTGACATTGGTTGCAATACACAAGTAAGAATTAAGAAGTTATAAATGTTTTAACTAACTTTATTGGATATGCATATATCGCAGTAGTCAACAGCTTTGATGAATGTTTTGATTGTAATTCACTGCATTTTACATCATATTAATCAGAAAGTGCAGATTTTTAGGGCCTTCATAAAGATTGGCTTGGAAACTGGTCATTCATAGATTAAACTTGTAACTGCACCAGCATGCAGGAGAACCATAAAATGGCTACATTTAACTATGAATATAGTATAATATTCATAATAAAAATAAAATATTGCGTCATTCAATGTGATAATACTATATGTGATAATAGTATTGGAAAAAACATTTTTTTCAATCACACCAACTAATGGCATGTCAGAATCTTACTTTTAGAACACTCAACATGCACATATTTAGTGGGGTTAGGAAAGTGAACAAGCAAAAGGGAAAATGGTATCAGTGCCAGTGAATGTCACCAGGTCCAATATTTTGGCTTGTTTTCTCTCTGAACTCCAAGCTACCATGTCAAATGCAAACATTTAAATATTGCCAACTGTTTCATGTTAAAGGTCATTTGAATGAAGTCATGTCATCATATTTAAAGACATTGCAGACATTATGTTAGGTAGTTAACCACACACACACAATGAAACTGAGTTGTCAATACCTTTAACGTGATCTATCCCTATCCGAAGGGCATTCTCGGGTTCAGAGCTCAGCAGGTGGAATTTAACTGCTGAAAACAAATCTCCTTCACACATTGCTGCTTCTGCCAAGGCCTTACACTCCTCTAATGAAGGGAGACCGCACTTGAATGACAAACAACACATAATCATAGTCATTATAATCATATCATCAATATCATCAATGTCCCTCCATTCCATTTCATCCAAAACATGTCTTAGATTTAACTTAATGATTGCCTACTCACTCTTTCATGTAATTGGTTGATTTCAGTGGCATTTCCTGGGTAAAATGCACACAGCTTAGCCAATAAAATGTGGTTGTCAGGAATCATTCGCAGTAGGTCAGCTGAGAGCTCCCTAAATGTAAACACGGTGAAAATAAGTCCTGCTTTGCATGGACTAGACCTTAGAAGCAGCCACTGTAGGTGTGTTGTTGTTGTGCACTGTAACCCTAGTTCTACAAGTACAGGTGGAGCCCTCTAACTTTAGCTCCCTGCTCATCTACAATCACTGAAATTGATAAATGCAGAGGTGAATTTTGGCTGATTTATAAAGTCCAAGCTGAAAATAAGTTGCCGCTCATCCCTACTGGCAGCTATATATGTAAAATTCCGTGCCCTGCTCCACAGACATGAGTGGTCTGCCTATAGCGGTGGTCACCTGTGCTCAAAGAACCAGGGTTTCAATGCATAGCTTTCAAAATCAGGGGCATGTGTCATGATGCAAAGTCAAACATAGCCTGAAACCAGTTTTTACAGCTGGCTTAACAGAAAAACCAAATAATGGCAATCTCAGTTAACTTGTCACATGAAGATGGTTATCAGCTAGCTGGATATGAGCACATGATGGGGTTTGCAACATGAAAAGATCAAGATCAAATTATTTGAAAGAAGAAAAAAGCAAATATAAGTACAACACTTAAAAGGACAAATTAGCATTACGAAGCCAAAACTGGACCAGTATTATTTTGGATTACTTTCAAGATTCAAGAATAATAAAAAGTATACACTAACTGGACATGCATGGATGGAGACGTACCATGTAGGTGTGATCATGTACTTCCTGGCCAAGAGTTCAAGGCAGTACGCGGTGCTCTGATTGGCCGCCTCTCCTAGGACGATACCCACACATGCAGCCAACTCCAGCTCATTACCTCGGATCAGACTAGACATGGCTAACTAAAAACATAGCATACACACATTTCAGACACATTTTTAAAATCATTTTTTTATTATTATTATCACAATGCGTATACAAACAAATGCAAAAATAGTGTATATAACTAATAGTGATGGGCTAAGACTCTGGCGTGTACCTTGATGTTGTCCACAGCTAGGTGGCAGCATGCTGCCAGGACAGAGCATCCATCCTGGAAGTACCACTCAGCTAGTTCATTACATACCTTATGGAGGAGTCTGGCCAGAAAAAAAGCAAATAAAGCCGGGGATTGTGATCCAAACATTAGCTCAGAAATATTCTGGGATTCATTTCAGAAAGCATTCAAATTAACCTAAAATTTATTAGCAAGGATGCCAAGCTTCTTTTGTTTTCTACAAGACTTTGAGTGAAGAGGTGTTGCTAATCACATTTCTAGGTATGATGCTCTTTTTTAGATACTATAATTGGTTGATCCATTTCTCCACATTACTTTTTTAGTCATTCAGATAGCACACAAGGGAACACACTCAATAATCACACAAATATTAGGTTGTAAATAGAATGTGTGATCTAGATTGAAGATTGGGATGGATACAGTGTATTTAGTCATATTTTGGCAAACATATGAGTGTTCGGAGCATATGGATGGGCAAACGAGAAGTTGATTATGCTGCAGGACTTAAACCACACAGTAACTTCTGTGTGGTTTAAGTGGGCATTTTGACTTTTTCCACTGTGAAATCTAATCACTGTTGGAATTAATTGGAAATGACATAAAACCAAGCTGACTACAGCTTCTGTTCTCCTTGATTGAGAACTACAAACTTTTTGGATTTTGGTTGGATAATGTTTTGATAGTACAGCTTTCAATTTAATTTTTGTTTCTCATGACAGCCTTAATGCTGCAGTGTTTTTCCACGCTGAAAAGAATAACTTGTCAAAAGTAACCCCTAATAATATTGTTCATAAATTTACAGATCTGTATCTGTAACTGTGTATCAGATTTGTGCAGCTGATTTTGGTTAAAAGTTAGTTTCAAGTTCAGTTCAACTTATACAAGAAAGGTAAATCAATGACAGAACATTATCATTGATGTGTGTGTGTGTGTGTGTGTGTGTGTGTTTGCTTTACCTCTGGTATTGCTGCCTGTTATCCACATTATTAGTGGTGTGGTTGACTGGGGAGCTTTGAGGTACACAAATGTTCCCTTCACACGCTCCCTAAAAATAAAGAATATTATTATGAATTATTTTTCATCATTTCTGATCAATATTATCACAACCATCAAAATGACTGTTCAAGTATTTCCTTACCTCTCTGTCTTTGTCTCCCATTACTTATTTATCCACCCCTCCTCCTCATGCATCCATCTGGAACCATTTAAGATCTACCATTCATCCGCCCCTAAAGAAAACTACTCTGTTACCTGTCATCTCATTACTCCACCAGTGTCTTTATCCCGTCCCTCTCTGTACCTGTGCTATTATTAAGGCTTCTAGCAGTTGTCCTCTGCCAGTGAAGAAAGTTACAAGTTTTTTTATGTCTCCTGTGGCGATGCAGTATGGGATAGTGTCATCATTATCCTCAGCTATCAGCTGGTCAGCTCTCCTGCGACATGAGCACATTAAAATTACATATACAAATAACAGATTATACTTAAACATAAACAACATGCAACACATAAAGGTTTATCATTTGTGTTTTTGTTGTGTTAATATAATCCCAGTTAAAATCAGACAGTAAGAATATAACAATACAAACACTGAAAGAGCTTTGACGTTTGCTGACGAACACTCCTGAAAAAAGAGACGTTCATGTGGACTGCATGGGTATCTGACTCTGCTGTACACCATTTGCAGCAAAAACATTCTGCATTTGTTACATTTATTGATTTTTTATGATTTATTATCTAAAATTATTAAGGGACTGATCTGCTGCATAATCAGCAGCTATTGTTTTTTTTTCTCTCCCTTTTTTCTCTCTTGCTTTAAAGTAAATTCTGAGCTACCCTTGCCACACAAAATCTATGTTACTGTAAAAGGTCTTCAGAGTAGAGGGAAAATTTAGATTCACACAAATCAGTAACACTTTACAATACGGTACACAAAATAGTGAGTACTTACTATGGAACGAGTGAGAAACGAATCACGAACAAACTGATAATTAATGAATTGTTAATAAGTAGTTAGTGAATAACTCCGAATGGAGGACTATATAGTAGATAATGATGATTTACTTAGAGAACTGACTGGGATATACTATATTAATAAATCATCAGGTAATGATTACTTCATAAATATCTGTGAAAAGATCATACTATCCACTTTCTTCATGAGTCGTTCCTGATTAACTCTGAACCAGCCAGTGAACGGCACAAAAGTAGTAATGGCGCTAACGCTATAACGCTAACTGATGTCATGCTCAATTCAATTCAATTCAATTTTATTTATATAGCGCCAATTCATAACAGAAGTTATCTCATCGCGCTTTTCCTATAGAGATAGAGGAATAGAGTAGGTCTAGACCGTACTCTTTATAATATTAATTACAGAGACCCAACAAATCCCACCATGAGCAAGCATTTGGCGACAGTGGCAAGAAAAAACTTCCTTTTAACAGGCAGAAACCTTGGACAGAACCAGACTCAATGGTGGGCGGCCATCCGCCGCTGCCGTGTTAGGTTTTGAGAGAGAGAGAGAGAGAGAGAGAGAGAGAGAGAGAGAGAGAGAGAGAGAGAGGGAGGGGTTTGGGGGAAGGGGATAGGATTAGGGAGGCACATTGCAGAGACCACGTAGAATTTTTTTTTGTGGTGTTATTAAGGCAAGGGTTAAATCGATCGTACAAAATGATCTTGTTAATGTCGTCGCAGTGAGACAAAGCGTTTTTTTCAGATGAAACGGGCAGGCACACTGAACTGCAGGCTGCAGAGACTAGTGTGTTTACCCCTGCGACCAGCAGCCCTCTTCCCATGTCTCCTGCTGAAACACACAAATGCTGTATTTTTCACATTTTTATTTCTGCAGATTAATATAAATAGTTGTGGAACCAAATATGTGTATAGTGGCTGTTCTTGTATCTGAAAACAATGACAGGAAATTACGCACACTGTCTCGCTTTTTGCTGAAATGTTTAATTAATGGACAGGTAATAATTAAGTAATGATTCAGTACTCAGTAACCACTCAGTATGATGCATCACTTTACTTGAAGGGACACAAAAACAGTAACTAATGTTGAAGTAATTAGTAATTAATGAGTCGTTTGTGCCATTCACTGGCTGGTTCAGAGTTCAAGAAAGACTCATGAAGAAAATGGTCAGTATGATCGATTCACAGATATTTATGAAGTAATCATTACCTGATGAGTCATTAATATAGTATATCCCAGTCAGTTCTCTAGTAAATCATCATTATCTATTATATAGTCCTCCATTCAGAGTTATTCACTAATTACTTATTAACAATTCATTAATTATCAGTTTGTTCGTTATTCATTTCTCACTAATCATGGCTGCACTCTATTTAGGTGTGCCAGTTTCAGGGTGTGTGCATGCTGGCTCATTGGCTCTGCTTAATGGGACACTGAATGGAAAGTAGCCATTGTTAAAGGGATAGTTCGGGTTTTGTAAAAATCGGTTGTATGAGGTACTTATCGATAGTCAGTGTATTACCTACAGTAGATGGGGGTTTTTTGGGGATCACATTTCTGCAGCCTAATATTGCTTTTTGCACCTGCCGCGGTGTCCATAGCTCTTTTTATTTATTGTTGGTCATTTGTGTTAAATTGTCTGAGTTTTGTCCTCTTTTCTGATTAATTCTAGTGAGGCTATATAGAGGAAGGCCAGCGTATATTTCTAATTGATAATCAGTAGTATGCAGAGGCTGCAAAATCTGTCTATACATCAATGGAATTTATTGTTGGTTTGGACATAAGGGCTCGGTGGCCGTGATGTTGTTCCACTAGTGTTTTTGGATTGACATTTAATGCAATTGTAGCCTAAAGGTGTCCTTCAATTTAACAGTAGCATCATATATCATCAATAATTTCCAAAATGTAACACAGTAACATTTACTCAGAGTACAATTTAACTGAGTAACTTTTTACTTTTATCTAAGTAAATTTTACTAAAGTACTTTTACTAGATTAAAATTTCTTTAAAGTAACATTACTTTTAGTTGAGTATAATATTCTAAAACTCTTTCCATCTCTGGCTACGATAGCTGCTAGACTCAGATACAGATTGAAGTACAGTATATGAGTTTGAATGGCAAGCCAGTAGCTAGCTATCTGGATAATTGCTCCTTCCTAGAACGTAAGGCATTGTGCTGAAATTTCCCTGACCATTATCAGGGACAGTGGCTAACACTATATCCATAAAAACATAGATTTCTGCACTGGGTTGCACCAGCTACATATAAGTTCGCTTCTAAGTTAGGGTGTAAAGTCGACGCTAGAGGCTTAGTAACTACTAGTTTGTGACTAAATCAGCTACTAAAATCAATTGCACCACAATTACTTGGGTAACTAGTTGGACATAAAGTCATAACTAAGGCAAGTGGCCAACCAAAGATAGAGTTCCATCATTTTGGTTACCGTGCGCATTCGCTTTCTGGCTGGCATGAGCCACTTGGCATCGTAGCACATTGTAGTAAGTTAGATTGATATTGAAATATCATATCAATAAATTAGGTACTGGATTACTGTGTTGCAAAATGGCATGCAATTAATGAAAAAATGTGTGTCAGAAAAACTGCTGTTTTACCATTAGTAAGTGTGTGTGTAGGGGGGCACCAAATCTTAATCTCGTCTAGGGCACCAAAATGGCTAGAGCCAGCCCTGCACAAAATATTTGCTGTATTTCACTTTTATTGTTATAAAGCTGAAAAAAACTAACTTAAACATGGCTTACCTCTGCATGAGTTTCTTCCAGTACTTCATGGAGACTCCTGGGGCCACAGATAATGCTTTCTCCCACTGAAAGAATGATAATAATTCTCACATTAGCTTAAATTACATTTTCATTATAATAATTTTCTCTCTTTTCATTTCTGTCTTTTTCTGTGACCAAATATACTTCAAGCTAAGAATTGACTGGTTGACTCTCCATAACCTCTTCAAACTCCTCTACACCTGGCTTTTGTCTCTGCAGCTGCTGTATGCCTGTCTGGTATTCCTGTCTGCCCCTGCTGTAACTCTCCAGTCTTTCAGAACTCCTACATGCCTATGCTATCTCATTTCAACTTCTGTCACCTCCACTTTCCACTTGCCAGCTCTTGGGTTTCCACTATGACAAGCAAAGCATTTTGCTAGCTTCACTGGCTCCATGATGGCAGAACAAAAATGAAGGTACAGATATCAGTAACATGAGTGTTTTGACAACTGCTGTAAAACTTTGCTTGGTTTAGAGCTTTTGTTTTTAGTATAATACACTTTAATTTGCATTTGACATGGACAAAAGGACAAAAAAGGGACTAAGGTGGAGCCACCCAATGATTAAAGAACATGTTAAATATAACATTAAAATAAATTTAAATAAATATTAAAATGGTCAAAGTCACGGGCAGGATCAGTACCAACACAACTAATAGAGTGTTTGAGTCACATGCTTTCTTGAGAGAGAAATTACTACACTCACACCTGCACACATACACAGACACTCCGTACCTGTCCCAGCTCCACCATTAATTCACAGTATCGTTGAATCTGTCCCAGTCTCAGATGAATGTCTGCTGCTTCTTTAAGCCTCTCCTCTTTACTGGGAGCTCCAATACCTCCTCCAAATTTAGACATCTTGACTATAGTGAGTTCCTGGGCTTCAGACTGAAAGAAAATAGAACAAATGAAAGAGAAACAAAAGTGAAATGAAGTATAAGACACTTGTGAAACCCAAATACCTCCTGTCTGAAACATCTTAAATGGACTTCAGTTGAATAGAGCAGAAGAAAATTGAAAATATTAGGAAAGGAATTAGTACTCATGTAGTCTGTAAATAAAATGGATAGTTAGCGTGTGGATTAGGGTTAGCTAGAAAGCCAAATTCCATCTGCAGTTGCTGGGCAGGTAGTACAAAAAAGCAGGTTTGAATTATTATAAATAAATATTAACTGTGAAGAGTCAGGATATTTATTCTAGAAATAGACATAAATGGCATGAGTGGATTTCCATTCAAATCGTGTGTTTTTTAAACAATGTGAACCAAATGTAGTCTGTATTTATTGTCATAAGCTTTCATTCTATTTATTTGATGTATGTTCTGTCATTTCTGTATTTACTGTGCTTTTCCTTATTTCTGGCCAGGTTACTCTTCAAGAGGTTTTTTTAGATTAGTGAGGCTTATCTGCATAAAGGTTTAATAAATAAATGAAAATCTAGTGACATGCATGTAGGGAAAAAGTAGTGTGTTGTCTCAATTCATAAATCTTATGATCATTCTACTCATGCCTTTTTGTGGTAGTGTCATAGTGTAGTTCTCTATTTATGTCTTCGTTGGTGCAGCTGTTTGTACTTGACTATATAAATCATTAGTGGGATGAAAAACAAGCAGGCTAATAACATTGTTTACAAAGAGTGCTTATTTTCCTATTTAGGGGAAGAAATCGCTGCACTTATTTAGTTCTCCTTGAGTGATTCAGGGACTCAGAGCTACTTACTGTTTTAAACTTGAGCAGGTGTTTCATGTGCATCACTCCCTTGCTGTAGCTGGCTGGTAGCAATGAGTCGTCCTGGCCGTTAATGACTGACACCAAGTCCCATAGGTTATTGCTGCCTCCTGGAGGCTGGGTCAGGATAAAGTACACACAAATATGTTCAGAAACACACAAACGCATGTGCAGAATGCACACTCACACAAAGACAACAAATAAGAAACATTGATTAATTGATGGAAAACTGTGTTCAATGCAGTTGATTACATGTTGCCATATTTCCAAGCATTTCATTGATTTTTCTAGCAGTATTTTAAATGTGTATGTAATAATGCACCAATTTATGTGTCTGCTGTTGGGTGTTTTGCAGGATCTGTGAGACACAAGTTGGACCTATTAGATTGATTCTACAAGGTGCCGCAGCTTATTAAAGCATATTTAAATGTATGTATCATTCTGATATGTATATATCAATACTACAAATTGTATTCCACCATATGCAGGGAGCAATGAAAGAATTAAGCTTTACAGAGTGAAAATACACACAGTGAATTGGAAAAAGTGGTTGGAAACACACTTGTACACTTTTTGCTAAGTATTTATTGTTAAAATTAAAACGGGGAATTCTTAATACCTGCTTGTGTTTAAGTGCAATACCATAGAGCTCTTCTCACTGACTTTTAATCTCAAGAGAAATAAAAGGTGGGCCTCTATTTACATGCTATTTTTAGTAAAGAGAACCTGTATTAAGACCTTTTCTCTGTGTTTGATTTGCATTTCCTTTAAGTAAACATCAAATAAAGGGTGTGAAGGAGAGAGCCTTTTGTTGACTCACCTTCCAATTGTATTCCCAAGTCAAACAGTTAAAATGAGCTTCATGTAGAATCAACAAAGCTACACTTATGGTTAAAACCTAGGCTCTGGACAATGTGCTACATGAGTAGAGTAATGTCATTTAACCTCAGAAAGTGTATGGGCACAATCTACATAAAGATAGTTTGTTCTTAGCTATGAAAGCTCCATACATGTGAACATTAAGAAAGCTGCTCATCACTATGATATCAAATACATGTAACCTTTTGCAAGCTTTTGTAAATATAGCTAATCTGTCATTGCTTGGAAACAAACAACACTTTTATCTGTAGGGATTTTTGAAGAAAAGCCTCAAGTTCCACCTAAAGTCCAGAAGAGGGAGACAAAAGCTATGCTAATTATGCTCCCTCATTTCCTTACTGTCCTGCAGCCTCCGACCCATTAATAAACCAAATAGTATAAAATATATAGCGTGCCAGCAGCAGAGAGAACCTTAACAAATGGTTTGCAAACAAGATATTCGGATATATTTCAGTTTTATACCTGCATTTGTAAACTGATTCCTAGATTTCCAGTTCTAAATAATGTAATCTGCAATAGGAAACATCAACTGGGCACAGAATATAGACGTTTTTAATAAATTATGAAAACAAAGTCCTTTGTAGTGAACTCTAGAAGTAAAGTGTAAATACAAACATACTACTTGTGTGTACACCTAATCTTAGGCAAAATCATTTCCTAGCTAGTTTTCCTAGTGTGTTGCGTACTGTGAGATGAAGTGCTGAAAATGCAGACACAGACTGCATTAGAGCATGGAGAAACAGTCAACAACTGTGTCTACAAACATAAAAGTATCACACTGATTTAGGTGCCATATCATCACATTAAATCACCAATGATAAATAAGCATTCAGAATGTAGTTACCAAAAAGCACTCAGAGAACCAGCGTAGCTTCTTGGCCCTGATGTCTAAGCTCAGTTTATCCAACTCCTGCTTAATGTCTCGAGACACTTTACCACAGAGCAGCGGCAGTGAGCCAGGAACCATAGCTGTGTCTGCAAAGACACATAACCGGCATGGTTAAATGAGGTTTTAGAACAGAACGGAATAAAATAGAACAGATTAGGAGTCTGTTCTTACCTGTGTTTCCTATTATCTTTTCCAAAGGCTGGTCAGTAAGGATGTTTAGCAGCAGTGGAGAGATGAGGGGTGTGAGAGACCACAGCCTCACTGTACTGTCTCTGCTACAGCTGGCCATGGTGAACGGACGACTCTGATGACATGCTAAACCTACAGACACGCACAGTTTGGTAAATACATGACATAATAGAAAGAATGGGGTAGTATGGTTAGGCTATGGTTCCATCATCTATGTCACTAAGCATGTAATAACAAAAGCAAATAAGCAAAATAACTGACTGCAATGTACCATGCCTTTCTAAAACCAATAAAAAACTTTGTTTACTGTATGTTGCATGCAATTTAAGTCTACAGCAGTTCATATTTATTTAACTTCAATCAACTTAATTTTGCGTAACTTTCATGTATTGCGTTTTCAGTGAATGACTTCATTCATTACACACTATACTTGACACCCATCATGTATCTGCAGTATTAATAGTCTAGTAACTTGTTCTTCTTATCGTTCTGTCTTACCATAGACATCAGCTCCGTGGTCATAGACTGTATCTAGACAGGTGCCATCTCTTGTGTCCCACACTCTGATTGTATAATCCCAAGAACCTACAAAATAATACAACATTTTACTACTTAAATACAACACACTCTGACAGTATAATCCCTATAATATGAAGTTGCAGGTCTTCTCAGAAGCACTATATGAGTGGTAAACCTAAAACTTGTAAGTGAAATCATTATCATCATTCATTTGCTCCAAAACACTGAGGATTGCAGAGGAGACATGTATTTGTTGATGTAGTTTTTCCCTACAGCTGCCACTAGATGTTACTAAATAGCCATATTTTACTGTGAGCACCTTTAACATTACTGGTGGTGTCAGGAGGTGTCATAATAGTGTAACTTTTCAATAATTTTAATTCATCAGCTACTTTTTTCCCTGTCAAATCTTACATGACATTTTAGAGTAGACAGTAGAGTATTGAACTAAACAATGTCGACTCTATAAAAATATTTTAGACTTGGACCCCATCTTTCATATCAATCAGTTGATGGTGACAAAAATCTTACTGAGAAGTTTCTTGACAACAGAGGTACTTGCTTCTTGCTTGCCTCTGTACATATCTCTAATACAATTCCACAGAGCCAGTTGGTACTCCAAGAATAAACCTCAAACCCACCAACTTTGTAAGGCATTGCTAAACTGGTGACAGCTGTCACTGAAAAGCTAAAATATCTAAATAAATATTGGCACAAACGTATGCTGGTTATATGATTAGACAGAGAGTCAATATGTTGAAACACACATTGCCTTGGTACTAATGTAGTGTATTTTTTAAATATGCTGGCCAGTTCAGACATACACTGACAAGCAAGAACACAAGTAGCTCAACAGTGTAGTCAATGATAACATATTGATCACAAAACAGTTGGTACAAAAGAAGATAATTGGCAAATCAAACACTGCTTTTAGTGACATTACCTGAAATGAGGAGGTACGGAACCTCTGTGTTCCACATCAAGCCTCTGACTGGAGCTGTATGACCACTCAGCACATTGATACACGCATCCTGTGTGTAGTCCCAAATACGAACAGTACTGCACAGACAAGACACACAGGGATTTCTCTTTGAATTCATTTGAAATGATTACTTACTTAATAGCCTAATCCTTGTTTTCTTCACCATATAAAATGCAAGTATATTCACATATGCAACTGTAGAGTTCAAATCATAAATGATAAATCATTATTTTGTGAGTTTATCAACAGATCATAATAAAAAGTAAAGGCCTGTTGTCTTGCTGTGCTAAACATTACTGATGTAAATACACCTTTAACAGCATCTGAAATAATTAAATATCTTAGACTTGGTTGTTGTCTAAAGTTAGTCCCTGTAAAATACCTATCAATCAATTTCAAGAGTGATAGCAGGTTCTAATCATGTGTTTTGAATTTTGGTGGTGGAGTGACACTTTTGAATCAGGGATTGGTAATTAAAGTTACCAATTCCATTTAGAGTTTTAAGAAGACACATAAATTACATATGTTTCATATTGGCCAATCAATCTCTACAGGCTGTTAAAACACAATGTTCACATTTTGTAATTCACACATTTACTATATATGCATTAACTTAATATTCTTGTCTGTCTGTATTACCCCTAGCTCTCTGTGTCTGCACTCACCCATCATCTGATCCAGAACACAGTATTCCCTCTCTGAGTGGGGACCAGCGAACATGGAATACTTTAGCTAAGTGCCCAGTGAAGACCTTCAGAGGCTGATCAGAGCTGGTGGCCAGGTAGTACACACGGACATTTTTATCCTCACAGCCTGTTGCTATCATATCCCTAGAAAGAGAGAGAAAGAGGCAGGCCACTTAGCAACTACCAGATGACACAACACCTTTATTTTTGACAGCATCAATGTGCTAGAACATCATTATAGACATGGTTGGAACTGGTGTGATTTTGCATTGACAGTAATTTTGTACTTGGTCCACTCACACTAACTGTTCACTTCATGTGTGTCATGTGATACTCCTCTTGCTCTGTTCTAGGCTATCTCCCTCATATTTCCTCTCTGTTCTCCTCTCCCACATACACTTATCTCTATCCTTTCTCACAAAGTCAAATTTGTTACAATTAAACAAAAGACAGAGGTGCTGACCACATTTTTTACCTACGTTACCTGTTTTTGTTTTTTTTGCTTCACTTGTATTAGCCTTTTTTATAATCCTGCTTTGTTTTGTCTTGTAATTGTGTTTTAATATGTTGTTTTTGTTGAAAATAAGTTTGTTATTTTAAAGTGTTGTCTTTCAGGCCCGGATGTATATAAACTGTTCAAATAAGTGAAATAGATAAAGCAATAATTAATAGGTCTGTCATATGTAGTCAGTTGCAGCATGAGGTGACTAATACATTGATTACCCCACTGAAAAAGATGGTAGATAAATTGCGGTCTTACTTGTTGTTCTGGCTCCAATCACAACCAAACACAGCTGCAGGATGTTTGTACTTATGGAGGATTTTCCCATCAATGGTCCGGATAATACTGTTGTCAAAACAATATAAAACAAGTAAGACTCTCTATGAAGGACAAATAATATGCTTTTTTCATAACAAAACAAACTCTTCTCAGAATAGAGGTCTATCAGGGAAGATGAGGACTTACCAGAATCCGTCTCCACTACAGGTAGCAATCCTCTTAGAATCCTTATGGCTCCATGATATACAGAATATACCATTCTTACCATGCTGAAGGAAGACAGAGAGGTCATCACTGCAGACACAATCATACCATTTATCATTTTTAATAAGTTTGAGTCACATGTTTTACTAAGGGGTAGTTGGCAAGGATAGCATAACTAGTATGGAAACAACACATGTTTTTTCAAATTGTCAGTACAAAAAAAGGGGGAGACAGCAGCCATATTTTAACTTATTATTTGATGAAGCTAAGTGATACACAGGTGATTTTCATACATAAATGATACACAGAATCACTTTTAAAGTTGTTTTGTACTGAAAGTCAAAGTAACCTCATTAAAGCGAGTGATTATCTTTCCTTTCCTGACATCCCAAATGAACGCTCCATTACGAGACGTCGCCCCTGCAATGCAGTTCAGGTCTCCTTCAAAACGCACACACAGACAGAAAGGTCATAACTTTCACATGAGCAACAGATGATACACTTTATTGAGATATTGCTGTTGGGATGGGACTAGAAGTCTTTTGTACTATATACCTGACCAGTTTGTGTATGTACTTGCCTTATGTGGGCTGGGATGTTTATGTTGTGTTTAGGTTGCATTCATGTGTGTTTGAATCACCTACAGTGTTTTGCAAGTGATTTTACAAGTCACAACTCAGTTCTTCCTGGTTGCACACACAGATTTGTGTGTGTACTGTATGCGTGCTTGTGTGTGTGTGTGTATGTGTGGAGGTGGAGTTAATCTACCTGGAGCCCAGGACAGGGAGTAGACCACTCCTTCATTGCCGGGGGAGGTGTAAACAGCTGTTAGTGTGTTTGTGTCCCAGATTTTGATGGTTCCATCAAAACTAGCTGTGGCCAGCAGGTTGGGATCATCTGGCTTAAATTTACAGTCGAAGATAGTCTCTACATGACCCTGGAATACAATACAATATAAAAACAGAGAGAAAGAGCAAAGAAATCATAAGTACACAGTACAAGGCATTTTCTTTTATTGGTTTGTTTATTCAGTTATGTGTAAGCATGTGCAGGCTGTTGACTTTACAAAGGATGTTATAGAATACCAAGTCTCGTAGGAAGTCCCACTTCTTGGCCCCCATGTCATAGAGTCCCACCCCTCCATCCATGAAACAGCACACAGCATGGCCTGGAGGCAGAGAGAAGGACCGGTTCTGTGTAAGGGTTGGGGGAGGTACCGCCTCACTGGTGGAACTGGTGTGCTGACTTTTACTGGGAGAACAGGAACTCTGAGCTGTAGAGAGAATGGAGAGAGTCAAAGAAAGGAGAAAATATCTGGTTTGTTATTGTAGAAATCTTAAAGAAGATAAAACTTACATTTCTTAGCAGTCAGTCTCAACCTTATTTCAGGGACAGTGCTGCTGAGCTAATCAAATGAAGCCTTCCAAGAGCAGAAGTACTACTCCTCTAGTGTTTGAATGGCTGCATCATACCCAGACATTTAAAAAAAAACATTATCAGATTTTCAATCTCCTTGTTGTTCTTTGGTGGCTGACACACACACAGCTGTCCTTGAGAAGCACAAATCTATTGGATGTGGATTTTGTGTCAAACTTACACTTGTAAGAATGTACTTTGGCACAAGATTTTGATACCAACCTGAAAATAGAACCCCAGCAACTGTTTATACCACATTTGTAAGTCCAAGAGGTTTTATTCTAAATTTTACCTTTCTTGGCAAGAGGGGAGTTGAGGACATGCAAAGCATGAAATCCGGTCTTTTTCAGTTTAAAGCTGTCCAGAGGAGTGGAGCGAGACACATTCCATACCCTCAACACTCCAACCTGGGAGTCTGAGAGACAGACAAAGACAAATCAGTTAAAACATTTCAAGGGTCTCTTCCATAATGCAAATGTGTTTAATATTTTTCTTGGTCAGTAAACTTGTCCTCTGGGCATGGGTGGTATTAATATGAACTCCATCTACTATCTTAAAGCCCTATAATACTAGGTAAGTATTATTGTGGTTTTAGGAAGCCAAATGTACTCATTAATATGCAAGTAAGAATGCATCTTTACAGAGACAGATGGCACTGTGGCAACAACAGGTCCCACATACCAGCTGGCTGGTATGTTGGAGGTTGAAAGGCAAGTCTAACTTGTAGCGGTAAACAAATCAAGGCAGAAGGGAACCCGGATCATACACACATCCCACACAGAAATACACAGTCTTTACCTCCGGTGATGAACATGCCTGGTGCAGAGGGGACCCAGGCCAGACACTGAACTGATGCAGCAGCTGAGGGGAAGCAGAAGGACGTGATACAAGCCAAGGCCTCACTGTCCACCAGCCTGATACCATTATGGAGGTTAGACACTGTGACAGAGAGAATGTGTTTATCATTTAGCATCTGTAGACTATAGTAGTAATTATAGTCAGAGATTTTGTAATAGCCAATAACTGAGTGGGTTACATAAATAGACCCAGATTAAGAGTTTTAATTACTAGCATGTGGTTTTATGGTACTAACTTGTAATTACTCAGCAAACACTGACAATACCTGTACCATAAAATAAAAAGCTACTTTATTGTTATATTCTGTGTTTCTTATTGTAAGTATTTTTTCTCTTTTTAAATTCAAATCACTCCAGCTAACAAAATCTTGGTGATGTTGTTAATATTTTGTCCAACCTAGTAAATAGTCAGTTGACAAAAGGTCCCATTCCAAAGCACTGACTGGGTCCTCTTCATCTGTACCCTCTAATGAATCTGGACGCAACACATGCTTCTGGCTTTTACTCCCTAAACAAGAGAGGACAATTAATGAGGATGTGTGTATTTGCAGGCACATGTCTCTGCTTATGGAACATGAAGAGAAGAGTAGGGTTAGACATGCATATGTTATTCAGTAGTTAGGCTCAGAGTATATGGCTCCAGGTAATGAATGTAAGTCAAAGAAATGTCCCAAGAAATACACAAATGCATGTGTAGGAATATGTTTTAATTTAATTTTTAATGAGTTGAGGAAAACATCCGTACCTGGCTGAAAAATAGACAAACTTCCGTCTGTGTGTCCAAATACCAGTTTGCCCTTCTTGGTAGGGTGCCACCTGAAGAGACAGATATCAGACAGGAAGGAGTGGGCTTCTTTATGCACTGTGACCCCATGGTCAGGACCTCCATAGACCCAGATATACAGCGGACCACGCTGGGAGACAAACGCCACTCCGTCAGATGAGTTCCAGCACCAACTGACTGACGTAGGGACACCTGGGAAAGAAGAGGAGACATTGTGATACTTTATTGGAGGGGAGGACATTGCAAAAATCTAACCTTAAACACTCCAATGTGCCAATAAAACCTGGTGTAGATCATCCATCGACCTTTAGTATTGTCCAGTCTTGCTACAGCCTTTTGTTCTGCTACGTTCCATATGATGAGCAGGTTATCAGCAGAGGCTGACGCAAACAGATCAGGGTTGTCGGGACACCAGCTGATGGCTGTTATGGTCTTCTTGTGTTCTGACATGATGGACCTCAACTTAAATTCATTGTACTGCTGGTCCAACTACAACAAGGAGACAGAGAGAGTGACAAGGAGTTTTAAAAAGGGAAAATAGGGAAAACAGCTCTGATTTTGTCCTGTAATGGGTTAAACATAAATTCTGTGGTGACGTGATTTTATGAAACCTCCGTTCATTGAAAGATTTTGGAGGTTTAGTTCAGTGATTCAGTTCTGTCCAGAACTGTAGGCACTTCAAACAAAAGGACTTAACCAAGAAAGGCTGTAGCATATTGTGTTTGAATGCTTTAAATAATTCTGTTTGAAGATATGCATTTTTATCCCATTACTTCATGTTACTAACTCAACATCTTCTCTCTCCCGTAGTTCTGTGCTTTCTCGTTTCTCTCCTCTCTCCTTCTGTCGCTTTGAGCAGGTATTTCTGCCTCCGGAGCTGCAGAGTCTGGATCTGTGGATGTGGTCCACCTGCTGCCCCCATGTTCCTGCTCGACAACTGCTACTACAGTTGTTGTTATTGGCTCTGTTACTGATGCTGACATTATTCTTCCTATAGCTGTCATTCCTATTATTACTAATTTATTAATATTAACACTACAATTACTATTCTACTATATTAAAAAATAATAATAATAATTCTACGTGGTCTTTGCATTGTGCCTCCCTAACCCTATCCCTTCCCCCAAACCCCTCCCCTCTCTCTCTTTGAAAACCTAACATGGCAGTGGCGGATGGCCGCCCACCATTGAGTCTGGTTCTGTCCAAGGTTTCTGCCTGTTAAAAGGAAGTTTTTTCTTGCCACTGTCGCAAAATGCTTGCTCATGGTGGGATTTGTTGGGTTTCTGTAATTAATATTATAAAGAGTACGGTCTAGACCTACTCTATTCCTCTATCTCTATAGGAAAAGCGCGATGAGATAACTTCTGTTATGAATTGGCGCTATATAAATAAAATTGAATTGAATTGAATTGCCCTTTGTGATAGGATATTTCTAACTCCGGAGCTGCAGAGACTGGATCTGTGGTTGTGGGCCACTTGCTGTACCCGTGTTCCTGCTCGACAACTGCTACTACAGTTGTTGTTATTGGCTTTGTTACTATTACTGTCATTATTATTCCTATAGCTGTCATTCCTATTGTTATTATTATTAATTTATTAATATTACAACTACAATTACATTATTAATATTTAAAAAAAATTCTAGGTGGTATTTGGATGTGCCTCCTCTCTCTCTCTCGTTGGGTCTCTGTAAATAATATTATAAAGAGTACGGTCTAGACCTGCTCTCTAGGAAAAGTGCAATGAGATAACTTCTGTTATGAATTGGCGCTATATAAATAAAATTGAATTGAATTGAATTTGGATACATCGCACTGTGTATAATTATATTGTACAAGGTTTGCAGTAGCCAGACCCAAACATTTTGGTTTATTGCCAATGGGTACCATGTGTATGTGTACACTGTATTAGGTCAACCATTCATAGTTTGTCAGTGACTTCACATTTCCCATGACAAGAGATGAAAGTTAAGAGGTGAGTCAAACACTGTCAATAACAGTAAAATAACAAGAGGTACAGTATGTGAGAGCTGCTCCAGCAGGTAACCACTAGCACATAATGCCATCTTAGATTTAGCATTCGCCACCCTCATGAATACACATACACACACACAAAGTTCACCTGGTAGATGTATATAGCCAAAGTAGCACAGTAGGCGAAGCGGTCTGCACTAGCAGCACACACATCTTTATTCCAGGGCTGACAGCCTGCTGCCAGCAAGCCCACCTGCTTCACCTTGGCCATCCTCACCTAGAGACACACAAACACATGCAGACACTAACTATGTTATATTTAAGTCATTTTACAAATCCAAAGATTAATCTTTAATTAAGCTTTTAGTAATATGTTCTTTGTATTTTTATATTCTGTTTAATGTTATTAAGTGGCTATGACTTTGTAGACAAGCAAGCATTGAACTCGCAGTGAATGGCAGTAATTTAGATTTTTGCAAATGACTTACTATTTCTAACAGGGTAACACTCACAACATACTAACATACTACGTAGATCCACAGGTTGAAGAGGATAAGATGATTAAAGAGAAAGAGACATGCAGAGAGGATTGAATTAATCTCTGCTGTGATTGGCTAAGACTGCTGCTTATCTACTGACTGAACTGACTAGTGATTCAGCGTACATTATGTCTGAATGGTGGTACTGTACTCATTGTAGCAACTACACATCCTCAAACCAAGAGTCTTAAAAAGACCCTTGTAGAAAATGTAGTTTCTTTTGTATTAGTTAGTTATCTTGTGATTTTTTAAACTAAAATAACCAAAAGGCTCTTTGACTAAGATTATCGTTAAACCAATTCCTTTGTATCTGCAGGGTGTTTCTGAAGTATCTTCATTAAAGATGCTCTTAGAAATGATAAAAGATTAATAAGTAAGAGTGTCTTAAACCTGAAGGAAGAACTGTGACCTTGATACATTTGTTCATTCCATTTCATTTTATAGACTTTTATAATAAAAGGGGTTTTGAGGCATCATGAGTAATTATCTGTAAAGGGATGGTTCACCCAAATCTCAACTGAAAGAAGGGAAACAGGGGAGCCCGGATTTTCTATCAAAGATAATCTTCAAAAACCTGTTGACCAGTTAGCCTGTAACCTCTTCCTGTAAGGTGCAAATTGGCTGATTTACATATAAATTTCTCTTTTTGATTAGGTAATAGTGTGATCATCTAAACAGTAATGATGTGCAGTTGTCACAGTAATGACTGTAAAGCACTTTGATGGAGGAACATTTTATGCTACAAGTGTACCTTTCTGAGCATCCCATAATTACATTTTACTTGTATTTGTCAGCAAGCTAACGTCTTTGAAAGAAGATGAGGGTTTTACTACTACTTCCTCTAATGTTATGTTAATCTCTGGCGGCCAAAATGCTACTGTCTTGATTTTTTTATTTCTGTTTCCATGTCTTTTTCCATTTTCTTGTAGGGTTTGGATTTAGTTCTTCTCTGATAGAGAATTTATGGTGACCAAGAGACGTCTTACACAGGAGCACAGCTTCAGACTTTATCAGTCAAAGAGCCTTATAATGAATTCAGTAATGCTATGTGTGAATAAACCAGCCTGTTAGGTTCTGTCTCTCTCTCTCTCACGCACACACAGGTACACAGTCAGCACCTTGGACATAAGTAGGTGTGTAAATGGTTGGTGTCAGGGAAATGGCTACTTTCTCAGCTAAATCAAGCCAAGAAAATGGCTTATATTCAAAATCTGGCGGGCTCAATTATTTTCTTCTTTTGCACAATTAGATATTTTTCACAGCATACATTTTGACTTACTATAGCAAGAAAAACACAGCTGGAACTACTAACTTTAACGATGGCTCTGTTGGGTAGGGTATGCGATTCTGGAGAAATCCAATACCATGACAAATACCATGATATAGAACGAACAAAGACACAAGTAAAATAACTAACGTTAGATAGGTTGTGGGTTAGCAAACTGACCCTACAGTTGCTGCTGCGAAGTTAACAGCCAGAGAGGACTAGACGGTTTCCCAGAGCCTGCACACCAGCTCCAGACAGCGATACTCACAACTCTCCTGCTACTATAGTTAACATCACAACAACAGCAGATCTTGGCAAACTAAAAAGTAAGCTGAATGTCCGTGGGCAAGTCATTTAACTTTACCTGACACACAAATCATAGCTGGAATGGCTGGAATAGTGTTGTGTGGCTAGGTCCGAGTCACTTTGTTCATTTCCCATTTACAGAGCCAGTGCCGTGTACAAACACCGAGTTTTTTTTTCAGCACACACAGTCACAACGGACAGCTAGCGGACCGTGAGGAGATATTTGCTGAATTTGACAAAAAGACGTGTATTGGATTCGAATCGCATACCCCACCTTTAAATGTCCAGCTCTGGACCACCTAAATGGAATACAGTCTTGCTTAATGTTATTAATTACATCGGTGCTTTTCCTGCTTTGACATGTCGAAATGTCTGCCTTGCAAAAGGTCTATTAAAACTAAATGTGTTCCCTGGAGACCAATCAAGACATCTTTCAAAGGGGTTATTCTCTAGATAGTAGATTAGCTCACACTCACCCAGCAAAAACAGAATGAAACAGTATAAAGATACAGTCATGAAAAGACGTGTTGCTTGCTATTTTAAAATAACTTGTCTCTTAAAATTGTAAACATACTCAGATAAGACAATAGTGTTGTCCAGCTCCTATGGCTAGTTATCATTAGCGTGACACAGGTCGCCAACTCGGGTAATTTAATTTCCGGTGACGACGGTTTGGTTAATTTTCAGGTGAAATTGGTGTTTAACACACTAAGCAAAATTTGGTTGAAAGGTGAAAGTTGTGTTACACGTCTACGTTACATGTAACCGTTGTTTCAACTGTATTTCACTGATTTATTTGAGTTCATAAAGGATCCGGTTTAAATCCATACGCCAGACACAGGCAAATCACTAGAACCGGGCGCACTTGGTGTTGATATAGGCTAGACAACAGAAGAGGCATTCGCTTAGCACGAAACTGTTATTAACACAAAAAGCTCGTTTCAGAAATGATAATAATAATACAATAGCCTAAAACAAATGCTCGTCTGAACCACCTTTAAATCAATAGGCTAAGCCTGTTTGTAAGCAACTAACTAGCTATTTTCATCACCCAAATTGTTGCCACCACTCGCTAATCAGAAGCGGTTTGGCGCTTAATTTATGTCTGTTTCCTATTATATTTCAAGAATATGTAGATGACATCAACAGGTTTCAGCAATCCGTGTGGAAACTGTTTGTTATTGACACTTCGAGTGTCGCAGATGTGGTCCGTCAGAACACCACAGGGCGGTGGGTTGGTGATGACAAACATGCATTCAGCAGGATTGTACATCTATGTTTTGTGTGCCATCGCTGTTGATTTATATTACCATGCTAGGCAGCTGATGTGTAGCCTATCTGTGTTTTTATTCTTACCGTCAGTTGTCAGCTGGCTCGTGAACAACGGACAGCTCCCAGGTGCTGAAATACTCCCTGCTCACCTTCCTCCGCGTGAAGTGGGCCGTAACTGCGGCAGTGATCGGTCCGTGGGAATAATCATTTTAGTCCGCTATTGGCTGTCCGTAGTGTCAGTAAGACCGATTCTGCTGTGTAAATCCAGAAATGTGTGAGTGTGAGTCTCCTCCACTCTTTATACATCCATGGTTTCCTCTCATTACTCTGTTCAACATGATGTATGATTATATTAGTGTGATCCAGCCATGGTTAATTTCCCTGGGTCAATACTTTGTATCTGGAGCAGATTTACCCTTGAGTCGTATTTGTTATTTTGCAATGCAGTCAGAATATTTCAACCAATTTTCAATTTGAATAAACGTGTTGAAAAGCGTTGTAGAAAAGATCTTGTAACAAGAAAGAATAAGGCGGGTTGCTGCATTAATTCTTGAAACAAGTCAAATTACGTTGAAATATTGGCATTTCTTTCACTCTTTATAATAAAATAAACATTTAAGCTAAGGACTCAATTCCAGACTAAAATTGGTTAATAAGAGTAAGATTTTTTTTCACTGAACAATGAATGATATTCTAGAAGCTCATCATATTTATTAAAAATAATCTATAAATGTACCTCAAAATTAAGTAAATGTATTTAACAACCACTCCTGAGACCAAGATAAAATACTAATCTATTGGACAAATGCTTCTCATGTTTTAGGCCAAAGATATAAGACTAATAAGAGTAGCGGTCACTCCATAACACAGACTACCCATACACTATCTAAAACATATGAAAGTAAGCCAGCACATCATAATAGTGCGCTTTTTTGGTTATATTGTTACAATTGCCTAAAGTAAAAATTCAAGGCAGTACATATGGTACTGCATGGCCTTACTGTAATTGTTACAATGCAGCCGAAAACAGTTACTTGAATAAAAATGTGTTTTACCCCACCACAACCTACAAGCATGGGCACATATGACATGATAGGATTTTAGACATCTGTGCCTAATTGTGTCACGACTTGTGACATCTTTAAAGTAATTGTTTCAGGATTTTTGACCCTTGCCTCAGTAAAAATAAAATAAAGTTAATAAAAGTCACCACACAGAGGATCTGGTGTCTTATGAGTCGTAAAATCTAGAGCATAACATATGAACATTTGCAGCATATCTGAACAATTATGCCCTTGAGCAAGTTTACCTGTATCATGTTACCATTAAGCAAGATGCTGTGCTTTAGACCTTATACATAGTATATAATTAACCGGTTAAGAAATACCTCCCTCCCCAAGATATGCAATTACAAACTATAAAAAAAAATTGAGCCCCCACACACACGTATCAATATACAAAATTTTATTACAAAAAGAAAAATCGTTCTACATGAAAGTTTTCAAAGTTCCACATTAAAAATGGCTGCAAACATTTTTAATCAAACTACAGATAACCCCTGGTAGTAAAATGACAGTGAAGAAACAGCACCACTAAACAGAAAACATAAGCAGTGCCTCCAGAAACAATACATTTTTATTTTATTAAAAACAAACAAAAAAAAAAACGCGCTACTGATTTGCTGCTGTCCACTGCCTGTACAGGAGTTTCAGTCCTTTGTATTATCACAGGAAATTCATATCTGGTTGCCAATTTACATAAACAAGGATCTAAGATGTAACAAACCCAAATTCAGCAAAAAAAAAACAACAAAAAAAAAACAGTTTCTTTAAAAAAAAAATAATAATCATAAGGGGACTAAGTGACAAAATAAAAACTAAATCCCTGAATTTGAAAAAAGGAACACAGGTCTGGTATCCTACAGGAGGCAGACCAACAGGGACAGCAGGCTATACTGTTGTAATCACCCACACAAAAAAATAATAAAATAACGAACAGGAGTTAAGCTGAACAATGCATCGCAAAATTCACATCCTTTAACATATAAACCGCTTAATCGTCATCCTCATCATCCTCGTCATCCTCTTCCTCATCATCCTCATCCTCGTCGTCATCATCATCATCGTCAACTGGTTCTGCTTTCTTGGCAGCGGGCCTGCCTGGGCCACCCTTCTTACCAGTATCACTCTTACCTGAACCACATCTGGCTCGGTAGGCAGCAACATCCTACAAAGAGGGAAAATTGATATACCTCTTCATACCACATAACACTGTCAGATGTTTTAATATACTAAAACCTTGGATATAGCAAGACTGTAGTTTAATGTTACTTGAATTTGTTAGCAACCATTTTTAGCCACAGCTGGTTGGGTCTTTGTGGGATTTGTCAAATGTCAGACGTATCCTTTTAATGCTTTGCCCTGGTGGTACTATGCAAAAATACCAGGCAACATACCTTCTCATATTTTTCCTTCAGTTTGGCTGCCTTGGCCTCATAGGGAGCCTTGTCTTTGGGACTCTGTGTAGACCACAACTCGCCAAGCTTCTTGGCAATGTCACCAATGGAGATACCAGGATTCTCTTCCTTGATCCTGGGACGGTGATCAGAGCAGAACACGAAGAACGCAGAACTGGAGAGAAAAGGGGATGGGTTAATGCCAGAAAGCTTTCCTGCATAAAAGTAGCTAGAATTCAAATCTGATAAAAACACTTTAACTTGTTTGTTTTAAAACCCTACATGGGGCCGGTGTGGTGAAGTTTAAAGACTTACGGCGCCCTTTTGGGTGCATTGGGGTCCTTCTTCTTTTTGCCCTTCGCAGTACCTTTAGGAGGGACATACGTTTTCATCTCTCTGTCATAACGGACCTTGTCGTTCTTAGCCATCTCCTCGAACTTCACCTTCTCCTTGGCTGACATGGTCTACAAAGCAGAAACCAATGAGTTCAGTAAATGGCTCAAAATTCTGATTCTCCTAAAAATATTGTATACTTCCAGAAGTCTTCCTGTATAAAATACATACACTTGCATTTCAAGTTACATTTATTGAGAATAAATGTGTAACATAACATGGATACTCTCCCACATAAACAATGTTGTCCTTTCAAGTACTTCATTCCCTTTCCACTTAACTATAGGAAAGTGCAAATGACCATGATAAGGACTGAAAGCATGGATGTATAATTAGAACTGGATACCAGACCCAAAAAAACAGCACCTATTCATTCCAATGAGAACTGCTTGCCTAGCGCATACAGCAAGCTCGGGTTTTACGGCCCACTGAATGAGCACTAGTGTTTCGCCCAATTGCCCTGCCTCAGAGTACCCACTTGGCCCATACACTTGACACTGTGATAACGTCACAGATTTTTTAAGTCATTTTTCTCAGCTTGAGGGACGTTTTACAAACCTCTATGGAACAAAACTTAATAGAAAGTTAGAATTGACCTTGTTTGCAGTTCAAGGTGTCACGTCAACAGTTTTACAGAAGTCTTTTATAATGATGGCCTATGGGGGAAAAGCTTTTTAGGGACTCAGGAATGTTTCGTTGCAATACCATGAGTGGCCACTGGAATAAAATTTGAAGCAAACGCTGGGCGTTTTAATAATACACCTATGCATCCCATAGTTACATTAAAATAAATGCCACCCAGTTTAAAAAATTGCTGGTTCTGTTTCTTTACAGAGACAATTACATTTCAGTCAAACACAAATCCTTAAATCTTAAGTTAAAAGAAACTGCCAACTCACCCTCCATCTCTCAGAGCATTTCTTGGAAAACTCTGCAAAGCTTACACTGGTCCCTGGGTGTTTCTTTTTGTGCTCTTCACGGCAGGTCGCAACAAAGAAAGCATAGGAGGAGGTTTTTCCTCTTGGCTTATTTGGGTCCTTTGTCATGGCTGCAATTGATCTAGAAATAATGACAAAAAAACAAGACATGAAACGAGCAGTATAATGTAAAAGTTAGACCTATCCTTACTCTAGCTTGTATCAGCATAATAACCAAACTTAACACATACGTGTTTTCAGTTTAGTTCATGTCGACCCAAGCAAATATTCAAACATTTTTCATCGTTGGTGTATTACAAGTAACGTTACTGTTGCACAAAAAACGGCAAGCAAGTGCCCAAAAGTGTTTTAAGGCTCTAATCGGATTTCTGCTTCTCTGGGACAAAAAGACGCGACTCCATTTTGTATCTTCCCGCCTAAACTTAACTGCGCCAAAAGCTTAACGAGCAAAGTAACCTAATATCCATTACTTTAATTTCATACGACTGCCAGGCTGCCTTTAATTACAGTGCATCTAACCACGAGAGTGGGTCTAGACCAAATGGCGACTTCATTCAATCATTAAATATGAGAGCTACCGTCTTGTAGCAGGCTAAGCTACCAAACCAAATGGCGTTTGAACTGCATGTTGCGCACTAAGCACACCGCAGTAAACTAACACTACCTGTGTCACAGTATCGAAAGAGACCAAAAACTTCACCGTTTGTAGTTTGGATTAACTAGAATCCGACGGGTTTCCTCAAATAGACATTGTGGAGACGTTGTGATTTGCGCTAAGTTAACATACAAAGGACTTAATTCATTAATAGGCTGTGGCTGGTAAATATGGTCAAAAAGAAAATTTGGTCATCGTAGACATTACACCAAAATACCAAAGAAAACACCGGTGACTTCTAAAACCAAATTAACTAAGTACAATTGCAAAAAACGGTGGCGCCTTACCTGTTCTCAACAAGACAAGTTGTAAACGACTGAATGAGGAAGAAAACGCAACTGTTTTGTCACTGTCTGCGAAGCCGAACTAACTTGACTAGAAGTACTTCCACGACTCCTCCCAGCCATCATCGGATTGGCCAGATTTATGCATTTAAATTTGAACGTAGGTCACAAGAAAGAGGCGTCCCTGTGATTGGTTGACTTCTGTGAGAGCAAGACATCAAGGTTGTATGAGTTATCTGTATGCTGATTGGTTGAACTGGGCTTTTAAACATACGGCGCGAAAAGTCCTTTGTTTGCTCGGAGTCAAAATATGTTTATCTGTTGATGTGTCGGGATTTCGAGTACGTTTTAGCCGTTTGTTTTCTAGATGAGACTGACAGCAGCAAAAACAACTATAGGACCGTTTGTATTTCGTTTCATTCAACAAACTGCATTACAAAGAGACAACTCAAACTGCCCTTGCTAGGTTAGGTCAAAACCAAAACTTAAATGACTATTTGTACTCTCATCTAATATTTGAGAAATTCAGAATCAGAAATACTTTATTGATCCCCGTAGGGAAACTCTTTTAGATTATTATTAGATTAATAATGACAACTACTATAAGTTAGCAGTTTTGACTGAATATACAATATCCCAATATAAAGTGCAATATAAGACTGTGTGATGTACAAACTCATCATAGTCAAAAATAGGCCTGCCGCCTTTTCATATTAAGACATACCAAATAAAGTATAGTATGCTTTCTAAACCAAACCAAATATTAAAGCAATGAGCACTTTTGAAAAAGTTCAGTTTTGCAAAGTGCCTTGAAGCACTAAAACTGCATGGGAGCAATGACAGAAACTACATGTGTTGTTTTTTCTTCATAGGCAGGGACATGTACAATGTTAAAATAGCAGAAAAAAAGCAAAAATAATTAATGTACACAACAATGTGTAGAGTTCTTCATCAATGAACTACATAATGTAACTTGTATAATTTATTGATGAATCAAGCAGCAACAGGTATAGGTTGCATAATATGTCTGGTAAAAACAAAAATTTACAATCATGTCCAAGAGCTTAATTTTGTCACCTGGCAATATTGATAGGTAGGCCTATTGTTCCACTTAGTGTTTTCTTTGCTGCACATTATTCATTTCCAGAGTTTGAAGATCTTTAGGTTTTCTATTGTGTCTTTTCTTTTTCTTCACATCTTTTGCATTTAGATGATTAAATGAAGGGATCCTTGTTAATTTTTCACTTTAGCTCAGCTTAATCCTGGTGGTAATTGTGACCGGTGTATGCCATAAACTCAGAAGGCTGCATGCTGGATCAGCAGTAAAATAAGTTCAGTCTTGTGTTAATGCCTTAAAAAGTGAGATGATGGATGCATGGAGGCTTGTGAGAGAATGGCCTATGCCAGTGCTGATCTATTTCTAAGCAGGTTTGTTTTGATAGCATGGTAGTACATTCCTATTCTCTACAATCATCAGTGAATGAATCACCTTAGTGGTGCATGCTTAGAAAAGGTTTTAATGCTGCAACAAAGGACTAAAAGGACCTCTGCTGGCAAGTTTTCAATGGTAGGTGGTAGCAACACAAACCACAGACAGCCAACACATTAAATGCGAATGCAAACATTTTCATCAACGTACAGAAATTCCCTGGTAGTAAAATGACTTTCAAAACACATTTTAACATTTAAATAACGGGCAAAGTCAACTTCAAAAAAAATCACTAAAAAGAAAACAAAATAGATAAACCAAGTGCACCTGTCTGTTCAATACAATCACCTGGTCCAAATGGAAGTCAGAAAGGAGTTTTGGAAGAAATGGCAGGATTGGTCACAGGAACATCATGCACCTTTAGACAGGAGCCTGGACAAGTTGAAGAATGCAAAAAGATTGTGTTGAGTGACTCCAATGGGGTCTTCTCCAGCATCCAGAGAACCAGCTCCAAATTCCTGTACTTATGAAGAATGTAACTGGGTGGGCACATATGTTAATGCTACAGTAGGAACACAATTAAATTAAGTATTAATTCAAATTTAAACAAAATACTGGGTCATGGTTCCACACCAAATGAAAACTTGAAAAAATCCTGCACAGCAAATTACTCCTCAGTGGGGTCATGCCAGATTTGCCTAACTAAAATAAAATGTTTATGAATTCTGAATATAGTTTTAGATTTTTTTATGTGGGTGCATCTCCACTATTGTTTTGGCAGAGTATACACAGACCTGATGCTCCTCTTTCATCGCTTTAGTTCGTACGACCTGTTTTAACCCCTTTTGGTAGACTGGTGTCTCATGGTTGATTGGCTGTGGTGTTGGTCTCATTCAGTGTGATTACATGCACTTATGTAACCGTGTAACTACTGTCGGTAATCTGATGTAAATGAGAAACCCAGTTTCCTTAATTAGGGTAAGTAGTTGGAGTGGATGGAGGGTGATCTATCCATTGTCTTTAGGTCACCCATGCATATACAGTGGTGTGCAAAAGTGTTTGCCCCCTTCCTGATTTCTTATTTTTTTTGCATGTTTGTCTCACTTAAATGTTTCAGATAATCAAACAAATTTAAATATTAGGCAAAGATAACACAAGTAAACACAAAATGCAGTTTTTAAATGAAGGTTGTTATTATTAAGGGAAAACAAATTCCAAACCTACATGGCCCTGTGTGAAAAAGTGATTGCCCCCTAAACCTAATGACTGGTTGGGCCACACTTAGCAGCAACAACTGCAATCAAGCGTTTGCGATAACTTGCAATGAGTCTTTTACAGCGCTGTGGAGGAATTTTGGCTCACTCATCTTTGCAGAATTGTTGTAATTCAGCCACGTTGGAGGGTTTTCGAGCATGAACTGCCTTTTTAAGGTCATGCCACAGCATCTCAATAGGATTCAGGTCAGGACTTTGACTAGGCCACTCCAAAGTTTTCATTTTGTTCTTCTTCTTCATCTGTCAGGCTCACTAGAATGCTGTATCAAATTCACATCTGAATCCATATAAGGTTCGGCTATTATGCAACAGATGTTGAATAAACATTCGCAAACAGTTTGCTCAACTTATCTCCACTAGGCCACTCCGAAGTTTTGTTCTTCTTCAGCCATTCAGAGACCCCACAACAACATCCAAAGAACTGCAGGCCTCACTTGCCTCAGTTAAGGTCAGTGTTCATGACTCCACCATAAGAAAGAGACTGGCCAAAAATGGCCTGCATGGCAGAGTTCCAAGACGAAAACCACTGCTGAGCAAAAAGAACATTAAGGCTTGTCTCATTTTTGCCAGAAAACATCTCGATGATCCCCAAGACTTTTGGGAAAATACTCTGTGGACTGACGAGACAAAAGTTGAACTTTTTGGAAGGTGTGTGTCCCATTACATTTGGCGTAAAAGTAACACCGCATTTCAGAAAAAGAACATCATACCAACAGTAAAACATGGTGGTGGTAGTGTGATGGTCTGGGGCTGTTTTGCTGCTTCAGGACCTGGAAGACTTGCTGTGATAAATGGAACCATGAATTCTGCTGTCTACCAAAAACTCCTGAAGGAGAATGTCCGGCCATCTGTTCGTGACCTCAAGCTGAAGCGAACTTGGGTTCTGCAGCAGGACAATGATCCAAAACACACCAGCAAGTCCACCTCTGAATAGCTGAAGAAGAACAAAATTAAGACTTTGGAGTGGCCTAGTCAAAGTCCTGACCTGAATCCTATTGAGATACTGTGGCATGACCTTAAAAAGGCAGTTCATGCTCGAAAAGCCTCCAATGTGGCTGAATTACAACAATTCTGCAAAGATGAGTGGGCCAAAATTCCTCCACAGCGCTGTAAAAGACTCATTGCAAGTTATCGCAAACGCTTGATTGCAGTTGTTGCTGCTAAGTGTGGCCCAACCAGTCATTAGGTTTAGGGGGCAATCACTTTTTCACACAGGGCCATGTAGGTTTGGAATTTGGTTTCCCTCAATAACAACAACCTTCATTTAAAAACTGCATTTTGTGTTTACTTGTGTTATCTTTGCCTAATATTTAAATTTGTTTGATGATCTGAAACATTTAAGTGTGACAAACATGCAAAAAAATAAGAAATCAGGAAGGGGGCAAACACTTTTTCACACCACTGTAGTAGATGGGTTATTTTTCTGGAGGGCTTGAGGGTGGGTTGCAAATACATGTCAAAGAAAAACTTCAGCAAAACGTTTCCCCCTTTGTTGGGGCTAATGGTTTGTTGCAAATCTATCCCCCACAAAGTTAAGCACTCCAAGTCAATACAACAACATTAACAACATAACAGCAGGCTATTCTACAACACCACAAAGTAAAGTAAAAGTAAAGCAACCATAGAGTCGAACCATTCTCTTTTCTTATCTTATTCTTATCTAAAACATCCTTAAGAAAAAACTAAACAATAAGCTACAGAAAGCCAGTAATAATACGTTTTTCAGGACACATTTTTGATACCGGTTTTAATCCTACATTATATCTAATGGTAAAAAATGAAAAAAAAAGATGAGACAGTTAGATGAGAAGATCAATACCACTATCATGTTAGGGCTGTACAGAGCTGGAGCAGCTGGTTAGCTTAGCTTAGAATAAAGACTGGAAGCAGAGGGAAAAATGCTAACCTGGCAACAACTCTTACACTTACTAATTTGCACAGTGTAGCTAGTTAATCCGCACACAGTGTAAAAACAACAATTTTAGAAGTAATTACTCACTGTACGCAATTTCTTGTCGAACAACAGTTTACCCATCTGCTGAGAACTTTGTACAGAGCCAAGCTAACTATTTCCCCCTGTTTCCAGTCTCCTGGCTTTAACTTAATACTTATAAGTGTATTTCCCAAAATGTTTAACTATTTGTTTAAAGGAATAATGAAGAAAAACATACACTTAGTGGCCACTTTATTAGGTACAAATGTAAAATCTAATGCAATCCAATACAACAGCTCAGCCATAAATTTACCTTTAGTTAGAAATATTGTTCAGTTTTGATTGACACAGTCAGATAGGTGTTAATTCAACTATAAGTTTATTATTGAGGTTGTAGTTAGCAGTGATGCTGTATTGGACTGCATTATATTGAGAGGTGTTTCGGTTTTGCCAACCCCATTTACAAAGGGGGTAAAATATTAGAAATACATTTCAATATAATGCAGTCCAGTACAATGCTGCCACCATTCTCCACTGAATAGTCTGTCATAGGATTTGACCTATCTCTGAAATAAATTTTCCTCTATCTCTACTGTTAATGAAAAGCTTATAGGCTATGCATGTCCTTCTAGACACGCATGAAACCTATCCAAGACATCAGTGCTCTTTTCTATCTCATTACAAAAGGTAGTGTGTGATAGAGCTGGACAATATTTTAAACTAAGACTAATCAGCCTTTGATAAATGCCAATAAATTTACACAAACCAGTACAAACCATTCTATAATTTAACATTATTGAGACTGTTCATTAGACATTCTTAGATATCCAACCTTTCAGTCACAATCAGGGCATACACATTTTTAGACAACGATGGAATTAAAATATATATCTACAGTCAAAATAATCAGATTCTGGCTAAATAGTATGGTACGGATGTACTGTTACGCATATCAATGTTGTTTTTTCCTGCTTCCTAAACATAATGTGTACAACTTTTCTTCACATGTTCTCCAATTCCCAAACCAGAAAAGACATTGACATAGACAACAATGAAATGCATGGTCAATTGGAAATGATTATTTATTTTTTTCTATTAAAACAACAAAAGTGAAATAAATGTTTCTTTGTGTTGAAATTACTGATAGAGATGAAAAATTCTGTCTTGCCTTAGGCCTATTTCACTATTTACCTCCATACCTCCACAATTTTTCTGGCATTTTGGATATGATGAATAGAATCAGCGCAATTCTCAAACAGGCTTTAGGTGCTCATTGATCATTCTTGAACTGTATTTAGCTTTAAAATGTCTGTTGTTAAAAATGCTGAACTGCATGGACTGTAAAAACCAAACATGGTCAGGTGTTGTACTGTCATTTTGGTCCAGGGAAAACTGTCTCAGCCCAGTCTGTAGTCAAAAGTGGCAGGGTCACATACAGCATTTTTTTCTCTTAATACCACACTTTTCACTTCAGCTTGCAGGTCAATCAGTTCAATTTGTAGAGATCCACTATCTGCCCACTACGAGGTTTGCTTATCCTCCTCTAAAAATGTCATGAGAAGAAAGAGATTCAGAATGAAGATGAGTGGGAGTTTCCTATTCCTACAGTGTCTGTATGAACTTCACATGAGAGAAAACCTCTCTCTTCCCAAATGTGTTGTTTCACACCTGGAAATTGTGTACAGTCCCTTTGGAGATCCGCCTTGCAAATGTCCATGTGCAGTCCAAGACTGGACAGCTGCTATCAAATCACATGCTGAGTTCTTCTTTCCTTCCTAGCTTTAAGTTGAGGTCACTAAGATGTGATGTGATGTCAACCAATAAGGTCATAATATCAAATTTTCTCTCATCTTACGAAAATATAACAAAATATGTGACCTAGTGATATATGTATGTATATATGTTGTGACATGTTGTGATAATGCACTCCTTTACAATTTCTCCATCAGTAAACAGCTTTATATGTTGCCCTAGAATTCACTGTATCCTCATCTAAAACAGCTTTGCACGCTGTTGAGCTGTGAAGAAGAGGCTTTAGTTTCATGTTGACTCTAGACAGAGTTCGGTCAGACACAACGGAACATCGATGATCTAGGATTGGCGGTTGGCATAAACTGGTTTGTGACTGGATCGGGATGGCAACTCAGGTAGAAAATGATGAAGATGATATGGAGTTTGATGACTGGACTCCGGTTTATAGAGGAAGAGGGAGAGGTAAAGTAAAGATGAGACAAGAAGAGAGGGTAAGGGCATCTGCCAGCCAGAGCAGTAAAAGAAGCTTAGAGGAGAACAGTTCCGGGTTGTTTGCAGGAAGGTGGAGAGAGAGGAATTTAAAATAATACTTAAATTCAGAAGGGAAGATGAGCAGTCAAGATGTTGATGAACTAAATAATTCTGTTTGTGAAGCCATTCTAGGGGCAGCAAAGCAAATGATTCAAAGGAAAGGAGGTAAGCATAAAAGGAAAATCGTACCATGGTGGATAAAGGAATGTGAAAATGTAATTAAATCACGAAATAAAGATTTTAAAATGTTAAAAAGAACTCACAATTTTCAGAATCTTATTCAATATAAAAGGTTGCAAGCTAAGGTAAGGAAAACAATTAAGAATGCAAAGAAGGAGTTTTGGAGGAAGTTTTGTAACTCAGTAGGAAGAGAAACAGAAATTGCTAAAATATGGGGAATGATAAAAAGAATGAATGGGGTTAAAAGAGAATATGGATATCCAGTATTGGTGGACAATGGAACTACAGCGGTGACAGACGAGCAGAAAGCAGAGATGTTGGCACAAACTTTTGTTAAAATTCACAGTTCTAATAATAATAGTGAAGAAGGGCAAAGAGGAAGGGAAAAGACAATAGATGAAAATAAGGAACTATTACAGAAAGATGAAGATACCAATGATTTAACAAATATACCATTCACAAAGGCAGAACTGAATCGTGCTTTCAGGAAAACCAAGATGTCACACACCGGGGAAAGATCAGATATGTTACACTATGATAAAATCATCTTAGTGAATCATCAAAGGACATCCTACTGGAACTATATAATAAGGTTTGGGAGAAGGGAAAATTGCCACAAGTCTGTAAAGAAGCTGTTGTAGTTCCAATACGTAAGGCTGGAAAAGATTGCACAAACCCAGGGAATTATAGGCCTATTGCCTTAACCTCCAATGTATACAAAATAATGGAGAGAATGATAAATGTAAGATTGACATATTATATGGAAAGCAAAGGCTATGATTTAAAATATCAGAGTGGATTCAGAAAAGGCAGAAATACCATGGACCCTGCTTTATGTTTAGAACATGAAATAAGGAAAGCACAGATTAATTGGGAAAGCATAGTAGCCATCTTTTTTGATATAGAGAAGGCTTATGATCTGATGTGGAAGGAAGGATTATTAATTAAACTAAGTAAATTAGGGGTTAAAGGCCTGATGTATCGGTGAATCAAAGACTTTTAATATGGAAGATCAATTCAGATAAAAATAAGTGTTATTCAGGAAATGTTTTTGTTGAAAATGGAACTCCTCAAGGGAGTATATTGAGTCCATTGTTATTTTCTATTATGATAAATGATGTTTTTCTGAATTTGGAGAATGGGGTGGGATGCTCTCTTTTTGCAGATGATGGGGCAATATGGAAAAGAGGTAGGAATTTGGAATTTAGTGTGAAGAAAATACAGGAGGCTATTGTTAGAATAGAAGAATGGTCATTTAAGTGGGGATTTAAGTTCTCAGTAGAGAACAAAGACAATGTTCTTTACACGGAAAAGAAAGGACAGTAATTTAAAATTAAGAGTATATAATCAAGAATTGGAGAGAGTGAAACAATTAAAAATTCTGGGGTTGTGGTTTGATGAAAATCACATGGGCAGTACATATTCAGAAGGTAATTGACAAGTGTAAAAAAGTATTAAATGTAATGAGATGTCTGGTGGGAAGTGAATGGGGGCAGAGAGATCAGCATTGAAAACCATCTACATAGGATTAATAAGATCAGTATTAGATTATGGGTGTGTAGCGTTTGGATCTACAGCAAGTACATTTCTCAGAAAGCTAGACAACATTCAATATCAAGCTTTAAGACTATGTTCAGGTGCCATCAGAACAACCCCAACATCAGCATTACAATCAGAAATGGGAGAAATGCCACTGGAATTAAGGAGAGCACAGCTATCGTTAAACTACTGGGTTAATTTAAAAGGACATAAGGAAGATCATCCTAACGCAAGATACACTAAAACCCTGTTGGGAAAAGGAGAGGAGAGAAACAAAAAGTTTTGGATGGACAATTGAGGAGAAAGCAAAAGAACTAGGAATAACTGAAATAAACATTAGTCCAACAGTACCACTCCCAGTAATACACCCTTGGATACTCGGTGACCCGACTGTAGATCTCACATGGCTTGGTAAAAAGAACAAAGATAATACAGATATATATAGAAAGCATATACCACAGTTACGTGAAAATGTATACAGATGCTTCAAAGAACATAGCTAACAAAATTGGTATTTCATTCATAGTTCCAGATTTCAACATTAAAATTGGGAAACGAATCAGTGATGGAGTATCGGTGTATACAGGGGAGATGCTGGCAATTTTGTTAGCATTGCAATAGGTGGAAGATGTGAGACCTTTGAGAGCAGTAATATGCTCTGATTCCAGTTCATCAATTAATCAATTAAGCTTGAAGCACAGCCATTCAGACAGCAGGCTAAATATGACATTTGTATGGATACCAGCACATATAGGAATCAAAGGAAATGAAATAGCTGACAAGTATGCAAAGGAAGCCACAAAAACGAATCACATTGACGTTACAGTACCCCTTAGTAAAATGGAAATGAAAACCATAGTTAAGGATAAGTTGAAATAAAGGTGGGAAGAAGAGAGAACAGGAAGGTGGTTATACAACATTCAAAGGAAAGTAGGTGTGATGAAGAAAACGGGGAGAACCAGGAGAGAGGAAACAATAATATCCAGGCTACGGTTTGGGCACATAGGGTTAAACAGCATGTTATGTAAAATAGGAAAACATTATACAGGAAGATGTACATTCTGTGACCAAGAAGAAACTGTAGAACACGTTATGATTTACTGTCCAAAATATGTTGCTGAGAGAAGAGAACTGACACTGAACCTTAAAGAAATAAAGATGAGGTTTGATTTACGAGATCTTTTACAAAGAAGTTCTAGAGAGAAGTGTTATTTATTGTTGTTTCATTATCTTAGGAGAACAAATTTGATAGAGAGAATATAGATATGGTGTGATTAGTTATATTTTATTTATTTATTTATTTAATTTATTTATTGTTGTTGTTTTGGATTTATCTCAGTTTATTTTCTTTTATTTAATTATTAGAGAAGGTATAGTTAGAGTCAGACGGTGTAGTCCCTCATTCGTCCAGGAGTGTTCTATCGTAGAAAAGGTTTCAGTCGTGCCCTCAGGAAGGAATCTGCCTGAGTATACTCAGGGCTTATGTAACTCAGAGTAGCTTAAATTTCCAGTTCCCGTCCAATTTTTTCACAATTGAGAATGACTTCCGGATGGGAGCCGAAACGTCTTGATTCTGAAAACAGTGTCCAGATGACTACGACTGAAACCTTTATAGTTAGAGTCCCGATCCACACTCCATTCCAGTTGGTGGCGGTAATGCACCATAACGTTGATTGCCAACCGCTATAAAACATTAGGAAGAAGAAGAAGAAGAAGAAGAAGAAGAAGAAGAAGAAGAAGAATGTACATACTCCGTAGCAGTAGGTGGCAGCATGCACCTTCCTTTTGCGATCCGTTAGTTAACACTAAAGAAGTAGAAGAAGCTAGTATGTTTGGTAGTGATAGGCTAGTTGTAGTTCTCAGCGGTTGCGCAGCTGGATTATACCGTGGAGAACGACAGAAATTGAAGAATACTGGAAGCAAAGCGAGAAAGACTGTGGATACATACTGACTGATCACTGTACATTGGGAAAACATATAGGGACTGCGTCCGTAGACTTGGAGAACCTACAAAATGAGTGAAGCCGCTGTAGACTCAAGCACGCTCTGTCTCTTCGATGTTGATGGCACGCTCACGGCCGCGAGACAGGTAATGAATGAATGAATGAATGAATGAATGAATGAATGTGTGTGTGTGTAAAACTAATGTTACACCTGACTCCAGGCATACAAACATCTGACAGTGCGTTATGGTCATAGTTATGTCAGTGCAACATCCGCTTCCACGTTGTTGTAGTTCTTCCGAGCGATAATGTGTTCCGCAGAAACTTTTACTTTGAAACACAGTTCCACCCTAAAACATTAGCCGATATGTAGTCTGACTGCTATGACGAGCTAGACTGAGCACTCACTGGTATAATAGTAATAAATAATTCTGACGTGTTGTCATGAGCAAATTACTTTAGGCCTTTCTCATATCTCAGTTTGTACTGACCCGAACCCCCTAACCCTTTTAAATTCAATTCACAACGTGGCATAATGTGACAGGAATGTCATACCTTTTCTTTTATTTATTTAACACACACAGTATATAGCCTGTTATATATTTTGTGTGACGCACTACAATTGTTTGTATGAAAAGTACTATACAAATAAAGTGACAAACTATATTTTATATGTGACTGAGTTATATAGGCTACAGTATATTATATAGGCCTACACACAAACACACTGACAAGGTAAAATTGATCTCAAATGCAGCCCAAGGCCCCAGTTGCAACTGTTGTCACAGGGCTATACTTTTGGAATGACATTTGCAGACTACATAATGGGCAATAGACTACTATATGATAACATGAAATACAGCAAATTAGTGCTGAGAAGAGAATGTTCTTGTTGATATAATGTGACGTTAGCAGCTGTTTGCACATGTAAACATCATGTCACAATTATAGCAGTTAAACTGGGTGAAGCCCATAAAAAAACATAATTTATATCAAGGTGTAATGTCATTAAGGAATGCAGTTAGAACAGCGTTCACAAACGGTGAAGGGCAGAAAGTTTGATTGTGCATTTGATCATCTTAAATCATTTATACAACTTGTAAATACAAAAGGATTACTTGTGGAGTCCTGCTCCCACCATGGTTTGTATATTCCAGCTGTGTGTCACGCCTCTTGTATACAACAAATGCCGAAAAGAGTTCCGCAAAGGATACACCGGTGTATCCTCGCTCATAGCTCCTCCAGCAAGCCTTCTCTCTCCTCGAGATGCATTTAAGGAATTGAGATGTCCTTCAAGATGGCGCGTTGATATCGATTTACTGGTCACAGGCGGGAGGATGGAGGAGAGGGACCTGGATGCAGACACAATGGCAGACCTCCAGAGGCATCTCTGTCCTCAGCAGCGGAAGTTGGTCTTCTTCGTGTCGTTTTTGCATGAACATCTACACTGGCATGTGTGCGCATAGTCCACTTGTGCCAGAAAATGGAAAAGGACAAAACACAATGACTTTATTAAGTGATTTTGGTGAAATTTTATCATATTTTACAGAGCAGACACCGGCCAGTGTCACGTTCCCTAACCCCTCAGTGGGATTTAGCGCTGGTTTTACGCGCACTGACTAATGCTCCCTTTGAACCTCTGGATCAGGTTCCACTTAAGTTTCTGTCAGCCAAGACAGCTTTGTGGCACCATCTTGTCTCAGGATCCAAGGAGACGGCAGCTCTGCTGTTTTGCGCTCTAATCTGGCCTTTACACCTAAGAGCATCACTAGCTCCTTCAGATCGAGACTGATAACCTTGGATGGTTTCTTCCCTCCTCCTCCCAGCTCGGAAGAGGAGGCCACGTCTCATCTCGTCTGCTGACGCGCTGTCTTGCTACGTTGCACGCACGGCCACCTTGCCGTTCTCAGCGTCTGTAGCTCACTACAGAGAGCAATCTCAAGGTCGGCCTCTGTCTGCACAGCACCTGTCACACTGGTTCTGTGAAGCTGTTTCACAGGTGTATCGCTCCTCTGGGATAGACCCTCCGGAGAGCATCAGAGTGCACTCCACCAGAGGGATTTCATCACATGATAGTGGAAGACATTGGCACTGCAGCTTCATGGTCTTCCCCGCTGTTTTTTCATTCGCTTCTATCTGCCCCGCTTCTCTATGACTCTATGAAATGTAACTTGTATATCTGTGTGTGTTTTCAGCGTGTGACTCCAGACATGGCAGAGTTCCTTGAGAAGTTGAGGACTCGGGTTCGAGTCGGTGTGGTAGGAGGGTCGGACCTCAGCAAGATCAAAGAGCAGCTGGGAGATGATGGTGAGACACACATCTGTACCTCTATAGCAGATCAATTATATATCTATCTCTCATGTATTTAATTAGCTTGACTCTCTATTTTTCTGTGTTCAGTGATCCAGAAAGTGAACTACGTGTTTGCTGAGAATGGTCTTGTGGCCTATAGGAATGGACAATTTCTCTCTGTCCAGGTAAAATTGACTTCATGTGTCCAAAGCACACCTTTTTATGTGAATGCTTTTAAGCCTGTATTGTCAAAGTCCTTGTTTGACAGATTAAGATGATTTGCCATCCTAATCTTGGTTTTGTAAACAAAATACAAAGATAGCCTGAATATGATGACATTACTTCATGTGACAGGCCCCAGAAAGTTTACTTTGTCTGCTTGCTATTATCAGTCCATCCAGGCACATATGGGAGAAGAGCTGCTGCAAGATTTCATCAACTTCTGTCTCAACTACATGGCCAAGATCAAACTGCCTAAGAAGAGGTACAGACATATCAGAGTCATGATCTCATTATTAATATTTATTTGTTTTTTGGGTTAACAGTTCTGTAACTGATGTAATGGGCATGGAGGGGTGCTGGGAAGCCGTAAAAGTTGTATAATATTTGAAAGTGTAGAATAATAATGGATAGTTATGATCTGGTTTAGCCTTATGGAGACTAAATTGCAATGTGTAATGTTTTACAGGGGGACATTCATTGAATTCCGTAACGGTATGTTGAACATCTCCCCTATTGGACGCAGCTGTACACAGGAAGAGAGGAAAGAGTTCTATGAGCTAGATCAGGTAGCACACACACATTCACACTCAAGACATTTCTTTGGTTTGAGTCAGAAAATGCATCACTTAAAGCTGCACAAATCAATATTTCTATATTAACAAAGGATGATCAAATAATTGTTGGGACTCCACAGACTAATTTATTCATTGGGGTGATCGTTAACTGAACTTTTGTTAGGAGACTGCATTCTCAATCTTAATTCTCAACAATCCTGAGAGCCACTGAACGCAGCATTGACCAGTCTGACCTGTGACCTGGATGTCACTACGTCAATAAAAAGGTCAGCAATCATTTGTTCTGTCTCTTTCTTCTGGAATCCTTCACTGTGGCAGACAGCTGTGGCTGTGTCCCTCTCAGTGTCGCCTGCTCACCAGCAGACACCCACCTGAACTCTTTCCTCCTGGCGTCGCCTCCAGCACGCAACAGATGGTTGTCTGCTACCACCGCCATGTAATCTGCTTGGAGCAGAAACACGCAGCAGAACCAAAGTCTTTGATCTTACTGCAGCGACGCAAGAGCCTACTAGATCTCTGCAACAAAGTTTAGCGCCACAGCTGGCACACACAAAGCCTGCCAGCTAATTTCACATGCTAACAGGAGCACATAGCAAGTCAACGGTGTTAACTCTGTAAGGACAACCACAGACAGAGTGACCGGCTTCCTCCGATCTCTACAAGTGGACACTGCACAGCAACAGACGCTTCCACTGCGGAACCACAATTCTTCCCAGCTTGGCTCATCTACAACAGACTGACCGCCAGCTAACAGCAGCACCCAAGCCACCTCTCTTTCCCTCCCATGGATGGGTAACTTAACAACTGGGTATAGCATAGCATAACAGTGTGCTTGGCTAAGCACAGGACTGTTTAGTTAATGATGTACATGTACTGATGTGTTTTTCTGAGGTTTTGTTGTTGTGACGTGTTTCTTTTGGGTTAATTTGGTAGCCATATGTAAGTTGATGTTAGTTTTTTTATGCCACACAGACAGTCTTTGCATACTAAATAAATCCTTTTAACTTGGCACCGGTATCCTAAACAGACCACACAAATCCACCTTTTAATTTGACTTAAACACAACCACACACGGTGGAGAATAATTTTAAAGCTTCCGCTTCACATGTGCCTTTGTTTCTGACCATGTGGGTTCATACTAGTGCACGCGAGACATATGGAGGCAGAACAAAGAAACATACACACATTCCTTTTCGCACACACACACACACACACACACACACATACACACACCCTTTGTTCTGTAGTTTAGTGTATTTAGAATCAGTCTTCATATTGTGTGTTTTGCTTTAGTATTTTTAATAAATGCTTGTGTATAACTATGCTGGCTTCTTTAATGTTTCACAAGAGGGAGTAATTTGCCAACCTCTTCTATGTTGAACTCCAAATCTTTCAACCTACTAGCTATTGGCGGTAATTCTGGTTAAAGTTATTAATTTAATCATTAATCTGAGTTCCAAATTGATAGTTTAGTGTATTTTATGAGACTCAATCAATTAATTGCCATAATTTCTCTTCTTTAAGAAGAGTGGTGCCCCTGAGGACTTTATTTGTTAAAGTAATTAATGATTATCTTTGATAATTCTGATGGGGTTAGGGTTAGGGTTAACCCTAACCCATAATTAATTGATTGCACCTACACAAGTGGGTGCCCCCTTCTAACCATTGTAAATCCCAACAAAATGTAGTAGTGAACCCACAGAGAATCATCACCTGACTCAGCAGTTCTCCTTAGCTTTTTGGAGCGTGTTAGCATCTTTCAACTCTTTGTTTTGGTTTTATGGCCCCGCAAGTTTACTGTTTTGATTCACTCTCACTGCTCTCGACTAATTTCCATCTGTAGCAGGTAGCTGCTTTCAGCTAAAAACCTCATTAACTCAGCAGCAAACACAATTAGAGACTAGCTGGTGCACATAGTGGAGCATTTAGCAGCTAAAGAGACAGATGTTTTTCTCTGGAGTTGACGGAGACCAAAACAGAGCTAAAAGGAGAGTGAATATTGGACATGTCAGGTGGTCTGAAACTTGACTTCAAATGAATGCTGTTCCTGTGTCTGTTGGATGTGTAATTAGGCAACTGCTTAACATTTTTGTTAAATAATATATATATGATTTTCAGCTTGTTCTGCTGCCCCCCAGTGGCCAAAAAATTAATGAATGCAGCTTTATCTTTGCAGTGTGTATCTGTCATTCACAGGATTGCAAGATTGTGATAGAATGTACATGTAAAATGGTATTTTTCTATTTAGCTTTGCTTTTTACACTGTCACCTATAGGTGAATGTGCACATCCTCAAAATACAAATGTATTTGTATTAAACATTGTTTTTTTCATTTTATTTGTGTACATTGAAAGCTAAATAGAAATTTCCAAAATCAACTGAAGTTCCTCTTTAATTGAAGCAGCAATAAAGAAATAATTGTGTCGGAGTAAAAAGATACGAAATACAGAAAATGACACCATCTGCAGGGCTGTGATTTAAATTAAAAACTTTTTTTTTTGCTCCCTACAGAAAGAGAAAATCAGAGAGAAATTTGTGTCTGTCTTAAAAGAAGAGTTCAAAGGAAGAGGATTGTCATTTTCAATTGGTGAGTCAACTGCATTCATGACAATTATAGACGGTGTAGTCCCTCATTCGTCCAGGAGTGTTCTATCGTAGAAAATCAGAATCAGAAAAGGTTTCAGTCGTAGTTATCTGGACACTGTTTTCAGAATCAAGACGTTTCGGCTCCCATCTGGAAGTCATTCTCAATTGTGAAAAAATGGAACGGGAACTCAGAAATTTAAGCTACTCTGTGTTACATAAGCTCTGCCCTCAGGAAGGAGTCTACCTGAGTATCTATTGATTAGCTAGTTTCACCTGAAACTGACCTAATAGTTTCCATGATGGCCCAGTAATCAGGCCTATTGTTTTCTGGCTGCACCTCCCTCATCACTGTTAAGTACCTTATTAGCATATGATTGGCGTGACCAAGGTGCTAATACACTGTGGTAAACTTTGGGCAGATTGAATCTCAGACCACCATTTCTGTTCAAAGAGGGGTTTTCTTTTTTTCACAAAAATGGCTTCCTTGACACCACGTTCAAACCAAGAGAGGAAAGTTGGTTTCATTTTTGTGAAAAAAGAAAACCCCTCTTAGGTCAGTTTCAGGTGAAACTAGCTAATCAACAGATACTCAGGTAGACTCCTTCCTGAGGGCAGGGCTTATGTAACACAGAGTAGCTTAAATTTCTGAGTTCCCGTTCCATTTTTTCACAATTGAGTGACTTCCGGATGGGAGCCGAAACGTCTTGATTCTGAAAACAGTGTCCAGATGACTACGACTGAAACCTTTTCTACGACATGACAATTATACACTGTTTTGTGTTTTAGAGTGAATCTTTCTGAAAGCAACACAGGTCCATTTAAGTCTGTAGGGATCACATCATTGGCCAGCTGGCCATAAAACAAAATACTATTACAACTTCGTACAGAATGATATATCAGGTCACTTGTGGCTGTTTCTTTGTCAGTGTGATGTAAATTCTCCACATCATCTCTTTCTGCCTCTTGGTCTTTGTTTTTCTGTAGGAGGGCAGATCAGTTTTGATGTTTTTCCTGATGGTTGGGATAAGAGATACTGTCTGGGGATTGTTGAGAAGGACAACTACTCAACCATTCACTTCTTTGGAGACAAGACCAAACCTGTAAGTATGCTAACTACTGCAGGACAGCACAATAATGGCTGATGGCTGTGGAACACACGTGATTCTTTCAAAAGGTAGAATATCAATAGAACTGCCAGGTAAAACCAGTGGTAAAAAGTCCAGACAGACAATCCGTCGAGATTACACATTAGGAAAATTGAGCCAAGAAATGGGTTATTTTTGACAACATACTTGCAAGGAAGTCTATGTTGTCTGGTTGTTACTGTAGCTGACACCTACAGTATACAGAATATGTGCTGAGTTAGCCTTGAATCATTTAGCTCACTCTACACTAACCCGGCTAAATTTGAAAACACATCCCTTTCTCTCAGTTTTGGCTGTCCACCCTCGGTAAACTGGCATTTACAGATTTATCCTCTTTTTAAAAAAAAAAAAAAAAATTAAAATTTTTTTTTGTTTGTTTTGGTTGTAAACAGAGGACCAAAATGGAGAGGACATGATGTGTTTTTAAAAATTTAGCCATAGTGTGGACATGCTCTGAAAACACCTGCCTCATGTTTTAGTGTGGAGATTGAGTTGTTTCGTTATTGTTTGGGGGTTTCAGTGTGGATGGAGATCTTTACGAAAACAACCTGAAAACACTAGTGTGGACACATTTTCTTACATACATAAACAGTATTTGCAGATTTAGCTGGCTTAGTCTGTTCTTTGTCAGACTTGCAGCTGATGTGTGTAAATGGTATGTTACAGTTTTACTCATTCAATAATGAATGTTTTCTCATTATTTGTGCATGTACTGTAGGTTTTATTATTGTGGTTTTAAGAGCACAGTGTAGGACCCTTAAACCCCAACATTTTCTTCCCAACTTATTGCTGATGTTTTAAAACCATACAAACACATTTTAGAGTGCAGTTAGATGATGTTAAATCGATGGCGTTATATTTGTGCCTCCATTCCTGAGCGAGCAATGGGAGATTTGGAGCACAGAAAAATATATTTTGTAAGCACATCAATTATATTTTGAAGAGAAATTACATGCAAGCAAAAAAAAGTTTCGTTTGAGCAAACAAATCTATTCTGTGCTCAATAAGTGTATTTGCATGTTTGCTATTATCCATAGTAATGTACAATAATAACCCCTCTCACTAAGTTTTAGTATGAAGGTATTAGTGGAGCAAAACAACTGAGCACCTGTGACAGTGGAATCTGTAGTTGTAGAAAATAGTCACATGTGTATCAGTAAATTTGAAATCATAGAGAAAAATACTATAGGAATACTACAGAATTTTTTTCCTCTCCCACAAACAAACTGTTACACCTTCTCACATTCTTTATTGTAGGTGCACAAATCCTATGCTATGAATCACAAATTACGCTCACATTTTTGCTACAGTTGCTGCAATGAATATGGTGCAAAACACATTCACACACCCTTATCAAAAAATGTGAAGTCATGGACAATGAGAGTTGCACACCTGTAGAATATTTTCTGACAATTATTTTTTTCTTGGACATTTTTTTAGCAGAAACAGTCAATAACTACAACTGCTTGAATCTGCTGCTATGAATTTCAAACCCTGTTTTTTTCTGCGTGTTCTCACTCACCACATATCTCAGTGAAATGTGGAGCAAAACTGATTTGTGAACCTGTAGAGCTAGAGGCGGGAACTGTTCAGAGATCAGAGAACCATTTTGGGTCCAATTTCTGGCTTTCAATGCCAATGAGCAGATGACGCTTGTATATTGAAGGACATCCTGTGAGAGAGAAAATGTGTTAAATAGTAGCCGATTATGTAGTTGATAACAGCAATATGAAGAGTTACTCACTTGATTCCTTGCTGACGTACTTGTTGTTCGGTTATGTTGTGCAGCAAAGTGTATGGTTATACATAATTTGTAGAATGCAGACACATCCAAAACATTTCACATTTGGTCTTACTCTTACCTCTGGCATCTGTGACTGCATGCAGTCTCCTCATCACCATCACCCTGCAAATAGAAGAACACTGCAGTTGATAAAGCAAAAGAAGAAAGAACTGCATAAGATGTACAGTCTTTTAACAAAAGACCTACTCACACATGGGTCAGGTATGCCTTGGAGATCTTGAGTCAGGGGATCTAGCAGACATAGTATAGTGTTGCCACTCATTGAAAGATATAGGCCTACCGTTAGTTATTACCATTGAAAGACTGATACCTGTTGAGGAAAAGCAGTAGACAATACCTTGTATATATTGCTCCTGAATACCTTGGGGAATAATGTCTGAGGAGGCCCCCCCCTCCCACTGCAGTTCCCTCTATTACTGAGCGCCCCTGGTTGTAGCTCAACGCCAACTCTTCAGTAGGTGTGAGGTCCTCAGGTGGAGGTCCCCCACCAGTAGCAGTGGTATTCTGAAGATTCAAAACATAAGCAACATTAGGAACAGTTACAAGAGGTAAATAATGAAACGTGCATACCTTTACAGCTGTTTCAGTGGTGAGCAATATCTGGTAGGGACCATTCCATCTGCGAGCCCGCCAGTTCTTTCATCTGAAATCCTTCACCACAATCCAATCACCAGGCTCCAAGTCATGCAGTTTCCTCTCTGCAGCCCTTGGAATGGCTTCCTTCACCTGTTTGTGAATCTCAGAAAGCACAGAGGATAAGTTTGCGCAATAGCGTAGCATCTCGTCCTCACATTGGCTGGTGTCAGGAAGTTGTCTTTTCACTGGCCCAATACCAGTGTTTAATGGTCTGCCAAATAGGATTTCAAAAGGGCTGAGACCCCCCCCCCCCTGCTTCTTATCCTGGACCTCATGTACATCAGAACAATGGGCAGTGCTTTTGTCCAGAGCAACCCTGTCTCATCACAACACTTAGCAAGCTTGTTTTTCAGAGAACTGTTCTCCCTCTCCACGGCTCCTGCGCTGGCTGGGTGATAAGCACAATGATGTTTTGAATCAATACCAAGATACTCCCCTACACTCTTCAATGCTGCGCTCATGAAAGGTGTACCGTTATCACTGGAGATCTTATTTGGAATACCCCAGCGTGGGACGATATCTCGTATAAGACTCTTTGCTACTGCTGCTGAATCCTGTTTGGCTGTTGGGATGGCCTCTACCCATTTAGAGAACATGTCAACAATGACCAAACAATATTTCTTACCCTCACTGGGTGTCAGCTCAATGAAATCCATCTGCAGATGTTCAAAGGGTCTCTCAGGAGGCACATGGGCTGCCTGTGGGATTTAAATACTTCTCCCCACATTATTGGTTGCGCAAACAATGCATTTTTGGCAAAATTTGAGAGAAGTTATTAAACCCCTTTGTGAACCAGTATCTGTTCACCTCCAGCATCATGCTCCCCTTTGACCCATGGTCTCGCCCATGGGTCAACACAGCATAATAATGGAACAGATACTTTGGTAAGCATGATTTGCCACTTGGTCCATACCACACTTTGTCTTTGATAGTGCAGCCTGCCTTTCGCCACACTGCTTTTTCCTCTGCTGTTGCTCTTGTCTGCAGTTCCTGCAGATCAGCTGTAGGTGCCAGAGGTTCATTAGTTAACGCAACACATTGAATGGTAGGTGTTTGTTTGGCAGCAGCTTTTGCTGCCAAGCTTGACTCACTTGAAAATTAAAAAAAATTAACCCTTCAATGCCTCTAAGAGCAGGCTGTTTTATTGCCTTCCCAGATCATCCATTTGGCATTCACACCTTTTACTTAGTCAGTTTTTAAATTATATTATTTTATTTTTGTTTTGGTTTTTTTTCTTCACACATTCACTCCCCCCTTTTTAAAGATGAGTTCCAAACTACGAATCTTTAACTAACCCAACAGGGAACCTAATGAGTGAGGCAAGAGTGTGTAGAAAAGAATTGCAGAAAAGAACCGGTCTGTAAGAAATACCCCTGTCTGACAGTGAAAATTTTGGCCAAATACTGCAATGATTCACACAGCGGTCCCAGACCTGCCCTGCTGACATGTCTGTCACACACACCCCTCACGGTAGCGAGAATCGGTATACCCCAGGCCCCCTTGAATAAACTCACTAGAAAGAGAGTGCTGCCAGGGTCAGGCTCCTCAACCCGGGGAGAAGAGTGTCCCTGAAGTCTGGACATAACAGTCACTAGGATCTTTTGTAGTTCCTTGTCATCATCAGTGTACTGTTCTCATCACGCAGTCCAAACAATCATACACAGATCAAGTATTGATGGCAAACAATTATGTATAGCATCTGTATAAAGTATTTCTGATGTAATTATATCAGAGAGTCCATTTGTTCTTGCCATTTCAGTGTTTATTTATGTTATCTTTGACTAATATTTAAATTTGTTTGATGATCTGAAACAGTTAAGTGTGACAAACATGCAAAAAAATAAGAAATCAGGAAGGGGGCAAACACTTTCACACCACTGTACATACAAGTATATTTACACATTCATATACACATAATGGGCTGCATACATCGCTATGTACATACTATATGCATAGACATACACACAAAGACAAAATATATTATATTCATTATAGACTACATACCACTCTGGAAAATGTATTTAAGTTTCACTTGTTGCCACATTCTTTTCTGGCTATTGAGATGGCTTGTGATGTAACAGAGAAGAATGAATATAGGTCAGAGAGGAATCACACACCTTACAGAATTAGGTTAGCCTACACCATCATTTTAAACATACATCTATATTATCTAGCCTGCAGATAATATAGCCACAGTCTTACTGTAGGCTAGTGATCTGAATGTTCATTTATTAACAAATACAAAATTAAACAATAAGTAGCCTTGTAAAACGTACACATTTAGTCTGTCTGCAATTTTTTGCCAAGCCATCTCCCTCGCCTTATTAATTGCGGCAGTATTGTCCTTTTTGGTGATGACTCCTTTCCTCATATAGTTCCATCAGCAGGATTTTTATGGAAGCAAAAAATGGTCATTAATATTTTGAGCTTGTGAAATGATGTTCAGTCGACTGATGACAATCGACTGTTCTGGGCTGCTTATGTACTCCATGCGCGCGCTCAATGCTAGATTGTTTAAGCCTGGCTTGAGTTAACGTTGACTAGACATGGCTGAATTGTGTTAGTGCAACGGCTTGATAAATAATCATGCTGCGTTATAACCGGGCTTTTTCAGTTAAGCACAGATTTCATTAGCTGCATTGATGGAATACCCCCCTGCTCGCTGGCAGATTTTCTTCAACAAACCCTGAGTATGTTCCAAATCGCATACTTATTCTATTTACTTGTCATACCTACTGCAGCTGCCCTTACAAAGTACATAATGCCTTTCCTCTTTCTTCTTATGCTCTGAGCCGGTGGGCACTTCTTGGGCTCTATGTTGTAGTGTTCGGATTGGTGTAATCAATCCGGACATTGGTGGAAAGGCATGTCCAGAATGCACACTCAGCCTGTGGTTATCCTACTTGGGCTATCAACAAAGTTAAAAGAGCCAAAAAACAGGACAAAAGGGAAACAGAACCAAGAAGGAACGGTGTCTCCATTCCTTATTCCTTGAGCGCCGTGCATTTGCATCTAAAAGCTACAAACCACACATTTGAAGACAGTGAGGTGAAGATTCTAAGTAGAGAGAAGAGTTGGTTTGAACGGGGTGTCAAAGAAGCCATTTTTGTGAAAAAAGAAAACCCCTCTTTGAACAGAAATGGTGGTCTGAGATTCAATCTGCCCAACGTTTACCACAGTGTATTAGCACCTTGGTCACGCCAATCATATGCTAATAAGGTACTGAACAGTGATGATGGAGGTGCAGCCAGAAAACAATAGGCCTGATTACTGATTACTGGGCCATCATGGAAACAATTAGGTCAGTTTCAGGTGAAACTAGGCAGAGTAATCAACAGATACTCAGGTAGACTCCTTCCTGAGGGCAGGGCTTAAGTAATCACAGAGTAGCTTAAATTTCTGAGTTCCCGGTCAATTTTTCACAATTGAGAATGACTTCCAGATGGGAGCCGAAACGTCTTGATTCTGAAAACAGTGTCCAGATGACTACGACTGAAACCTTTTCTACGCTATTTTCAAAGTTATGTCCTTTTGTTGTTATAGGTTATCTTAATGATTATTTTGTTCACTTAAACCATGCGTAGTCCTATTAGTCCTATCTATTCGACTGGTCATCAGTAGGCATATTACCCCCTTTCACAAATAGATCTCTCTTGCTGGCAGATGGTTTTTTGTTGTTGAATATATTTTCATGCAGAAATGCAGCTGCTGGCACTATGTTCTGTCTGCATGTGAAGCAGCCTTACATTTAATTTAATTTAATTTATTTTGTAACATACTTGCCAATTCTGTTTGTAAAGGTATACATTTTTACAAAACTTTATATTTGACCGTGTATAATCAGATAAAGGGCTGTCAACTCTGGAACGTAACCAACTGAAAACAAATTAATTCCCGATATAAAATCTTTTACAACAAAGGTTAAGTGCTGGCTAAAAGCAAACCAGAGCTATACCCATTTGTAGCTAACTGTACTCTGAATACTGAGTATTGTTGTATTTGTATTTTACTGTATTTCCATATCTGTAGTGTATTGTGGTTTGATGATACTGAAAGCTGTATAGGCCTAGTTTATTTACACTGTACATGTAAAAGCCCAACTAGGGACAAGAGTTGAAAATTAACAATAGCTATAAACTCGCTGGGAAGTTTTAATGCTCTGTATAGGAACTATGTTTAATTACATCATCCCGAAAATCATATAATTGCAGTCCTAATATGTAGTGTCTTTGTATCTCAAACTGTAAATAAACCATGTATGAAATGAAGTGTAGCTGCTCTAGCACCACCCTAACAGTGTTAGCAGGATTTAGAATAGTTATGAAATATAAAACAGTTGTACCAATATAAAACAGCTAACAGGCAGAATAGAATTTTACTGGAATTCAAATAATCATGCTGTCATCTGTCATTGCGGCTTCTGTCGTCTGTCAATCAGCTATTATCTGTCAATCAGCTGTCATCTGTCTGCGCTCTCTCGGCGGCTCACTCGATGTGACGTATCTTAAGCTGCGCAGAGGATTGTGGGTCAGAATAGCCAGAAAAGCATGCTGGCTTGCATACTGCAAAATGCGACCGGATGCAGTATGGTAGTATGGGTATTGGAATGTACAGCGTTTCTCTCATTCTCCTCCCTTTTACAGAGCCAGACGCGCCGTATCAAAGCGTGTATTGAAGCGTATTAATTAGCAGAGGTTTACGGTCAGAATCTAAATCCTTGTTGGATATTAGTTTGTTACTCAGGACTATCTGAAGTTACCGCTTTTATGTCAGTCATTTCTTTGAACAGCGGTTTTTACCCTCACATTTAAATATTACACAGCATCAAATCGCCTTCAGCTCAGAATAAAACCTCTGAATGTCCTTCTGTTCTATAACACTGTGACTCAAGACACACAAGACAGCTGTCAGTTTGTTAGAGCAGCTCCACTAAAATGTTTATTGCACATAATGTGTAATTTCAGTTTAAATTGTAAAAATCGGTATGAGGCTTTAGACACGTATGGGATCAATGAATCTATCACTCATGATGTGATTGGTAGTACTGATGGAACATAATTTCTATAATATTGGAGATTATATGTCTCTTATATACTTACGGACATAAAAACCTGGATGACCTGCAATTTTCTGATGTTAAACTTTGACAAAACTGAAGTTATTGTACTTGGCCCCAAACACCTCCGCGACACGTTATCTAAAGATATAGTTGCTCTAGATGGTACTGCCCTGGTCTCCAGCACCACCATAAGGAACCTCAGAGTTATCTTTGATCAGGATTATTCCTTTACCTCCCACATGAAAAACTTCAAGGACTTGCCTTCTTTTACCTACGTAACATTGCAAAAATCCGGCATATCCTGTCTCAAAATGATGCCGAAAAACTAGTCCATGCATTTGTTACTTCTATGTTGGACTATTGCAATTCCTTATTATCAGGCTGCCCGAATAAGTCCCTTAAGAGTCTCCAGTTGATCCAGAATGCTGCAACACATGTACTGGCAAGAACTAGGAAAAGAGATCATATTTCTCCAATATTAGCTTCTCTGCACTGGCTTCCTGTAAAATCCAGAATAGAATCTAAAATCCTTCTACTCACCTACAAAGCTCTTAATGGTCAGGCACCATCTTATCTTAAAGAGCTCACAATACCGTATTACCCCACTAGAACTCTGCACTCCAAGAATGCAGGGTTACTTGTGGTTCCTAGAGTCTCCAAAAGTATAATGGAAGCCAGAGCCTTCAGTTATTAAGCTCCTCTCCTGTGGAATCAGGTCCCAGTTTGGGTTCGGGAGGCAGACACCATCTCCACATTTAAGAGTAAGCTTAAGACTTTCCTCTTTGATAAAGCGTATAGGGCTGGCTCAGGTGAGTCCTGAACCATCACTTAGTTATGCTGCTACAGGCCTAGACTGCCGGGAGACTTCCCATGATGCACCTCTTTCCTCTCTCCTCCTCTCCCTCTCCATCTGTATGCATTTTTATCCCGTTACTGCATGTCACTAACTCGACATCTTCTCTTTCCTGTAGTTTTGTGCTTTCTCGTCTCTCTCCTCCTCTCGCTTTCGGGGCCACCTGCTGCCCCCGTGTTCATGCTCGACAACTGCTACTACAGTTGTTGTTATTGGCTTTGTTACTATTATTTTCATTATTATTCCTATGACTAATGACTTAAATACAGTAAGATTGTTATTCACGTCGGCGGTAACGACTCCTGATTACGCCAATCAGAGGTCACTAAAGTTAATGTTGAGTCGGTGTGTACATATGCAAAGACAATATCGGACTCCGTAGTTTTCTCTGGGCCCCTGCCAAACCTGACCAGTGATGACATGTTTAGTCGCATGTCTTCATTCCGCAGCTGACTGTCGAGGTGGTGTCCAGCAAACGATGAGGGCTTTGTAAATAATTGGCGGACTTTTGGGGGAAGACCTGGTCTTATTAGGAGAGACGGCATTCATCCCACTTTGGATGGAGCAGCTCTCATAGCCAGAAATCTGGCCGAGTTTATCAGTGGACCAAAACCATGACAACACGCCATTAGGCAAAAATTCTTACTCTAGATGTCTATCTGATATTGCTGTAGCTAAATTTAAGGAAGCGATCCCATCTGCATTTAATTCAATGTTATGTCTCAATATAACAGAGGACTCCTATGCAAATTGCAGCCCCTCCCAAATTGACCATCTAGTTGATAGCGCTGCAGGCTCACTGTGAATGACACTCGATTCTATCGCTCCTTTAAAAATAGAAGATAATAAAACAAAGAAGGTTATGGTATAACCCCCAAAACCGCAAATTAAAGCAAACATCACGAAAACTTGAAAGGAAACTGCGTTCCAATAACCTGGAAGAATCTCGTTTAGTCTGCCATGATAGTCTTAAAACATATAGGAAACCCCTCTGTTATGCTAGAGCAGTTTACTACTCATCATTAATAGAAGAAAATAAAAACAACCCCAGGTTTCTTTTCAGCACTGTAGCCAGGCTGAGAGAGAATCACAGCTCTATTGAGCCATGTATTCCTATAGCCCTCAGTAGTAACGACTTCATGAGCTTCTTTAATGATAAAATTTTAACTATTAGAGAAAAAATTCACCAAGTCCGGCGACGATTAATTCATCTGTTATCATCAACCATTCATCATCAACCTGTCTCTTAGACCCTGTTCCAACTAGGCTGCTTAAAGACGTTTTACCCTTAGTTAGCACTTCTTTTCCTGATATAATCAATCTGTCTTTATTAACAGGCTATGTACCACAATCCTTTAAAGTAGCTGTAATTAAACCACTTCTTAAAAAGCCCACTCTTGATCCAGGGGTTTTAGCCAACTATAGACCTATATCTAACCTTCCCTTTCTCTCTAAGATCCTTGAGAAAGTAGTTGCCAATCAGTTGTGTGATTTTCTAAATAACAATAGTTTATTTGACAGTGCCACTATTTGCAGATGGCCTTGTCTGAGCTAGTATGTAGAAAGCACCTGCTCAGTTTGGTTGTTTTTAGGACTTTTTTCCCCCTCAGAAATGAAAGTAAATCCAGACACATGTATACTAAGGCAGCAGGGTTTGTTTGTGTATGAACTTGACCTTAGTAATCTGTGATTTAGAACTTCACAGTGTAGCTAAACTAACTTCTATGTCTGTGTGTGTGTTTTTTGTTTTGTTACAGGGAGGAAACGACTATGAGATCTACTGTGACCCTCGGACCATCGGCCATGAAGTCTCCTGTCCAGAGGAAACACAACAGCTTTGTCAGCAGCTTTTCCTCTCATGAGAGAGAAGATGCCTAACAACTGTTGTGTTCCTGTAATTTTCACAAGACAGAGAGGACAGATGTCTAATAGAGGTCTTCTTCTATTTGTCAAGATGTAACCCTGAGGTTTAATTACAAAAATAATGAATTTAATGCAGAAAGACCCAGTGTCATAGTGTTTTTGATAATGTCAAGGAAGGAGAGGGAAGAGTCACTGACAAATGAGAGGAGGGATTCCTGGGTATTTTAGAGCTATCATTATCAAATGTGATAATAAAAGTAATGGTTTAAAAATGATCGGTTAACTTTTTTTTAAATGAGATTCTAGCTTGTGTTATCAGCATTACCTCATGGTAAACATTGAGCCAAAACCCTTATAACTATCAACATTTTTCCATTTGCAGAGACTAATGCAGCATAGTTTTTCATCCACATGTAATTCCCATCATGTTTTTGATTGTGAAAACAAAATTCAACTGGAAATCTTTTTATGGTCTGAAATTGCTTGGATTTGTCATTCCATGTACTGCATGTCAATACTACTTAATTCTGAATCTATGCATTCAATGACCACATCTTTCAAAATTCATGAACTGCTTCTCACTCAAACTCAACTACCACCAAAATTGTGTATTTACAGTCCCTTTTTGCACGTTTACATACTATTGTAAAAACTGTTAAATTTACATTCAGAACCTAACATAACACAATTACTGTAATTAGACTGCAACTTGCTACATTCTATTTTTCTAATTGAGACACTGAGCGCCTATTTTAATTCCTTGATGACCTCTATGAAAGACTTGTGCCAGGTGAGGAAAGTTGGCAAGAGAGGCGGAATTGTATGGGACGATTTGGCGTCTCACCATTCTCTTCCAGTCACAGAGTGGTTTACAGCCCATCCCAGAATGGTGTCACTTTTTCTCCCACCTTACTCTCCATTCCTCAGCCTCATTGAGGAATTTGTTTCCTCATGGAGGTGGAAGGTTTACAGGCCACATGATCAGATGTCTCTCCTGGATATGATGAATGCTTGATGTCTGGACATATCTGCAGAAGATTGCCAGGGATGGATCAGGCATGCAAAAAGATTTTTTCCCAGGTGCAAGAGAGGACATAAGGTGTAATGTGGAACTTGTGGCCAAATGCAGAAGACAGGGTTTACTAGCACTGTTGTATTTCTATATCTGTAGCTATCCTATACAAATATGTATAGTGAATAAGTGTAGTTTTGTATTGCATTACTGGAATTACTTTAGTTTCATTTTGTGCACTTGGAATTACTCTATTATTATGCAAAAATGGCAAACAAATAAAGCCTGTTGAACTCTATTGCATTTCTGATTAATTTCTGTAAAATATACTGTAAGGTAGCACAATCCATGCAATAATGAAGTGCCCTTTTTGTTGTAATGGAATCTTGGTTTATGCTAAAAAAAATTAAAACATACTTCAAAGACTTTAGTGATACATATTGTAATGATACCTGTTAAGTTTTTTTTAGGTCATTGTATAATGAGTGACAAAGTGTTACTGTTGGGAGACAAATGTCAGTGTTCTGGTACAAGAGTTGATCCTGAGGTGTGTTGGAAGTGTTTTGGTTGCACTAGTGTATTTTGGACATTAGATTCACTTTTGTGCTGAGCTGCGTGTTGGTAAAGAGAACCGTGTGAACAGTTTTGAAAGTGAACTCAGTATTGAGAAATATCCATCCATCCATCCATCTTCTTCCGCTTATCCGGGGCCGGGTCGCGGGGGCAGCAGTCTAAGCAGGGACTCCCAGACTTCCTTCGCCCCAGACACTTCCTCCAGCTCCTCCGGGGATCCCGAGGCGTTCCCAGGCCAGCCGAGAGACATAGTCCCTCCAGCGTGTCCTGGGTCTTCCCTGGGCCGCCCGTGGGACATGCCCAGAACACCTCCCGAGGGAGGCGCCCAGGAGGCATCCGGATCAGATGCCCTAGCCACCTCAGCTGGCTCCTCTCGACGTGGAGGAGCAGCGGCTCTACTCGAGCTCCCCGTGTGACTGAGCTCCTCACCCTATCTCTAAGGGAGCGCCCAGCCACCGGGCGGAGGAAGCCCATTTCGCCGCTTGTATCCGCGATCTTGTCCTTTCGGTCACTACCCAAAGCTCATGACCATAGGTGAGGGCAGGAGCGTAGATTGACCGTAAATCGAGAGCTTCGTCTTCGACTCAGCTCCTTCTTCACCACAACGGTCCGATACAGCGCCCGCATCACTGCAGACGCTGCACCGATCCGCCTGTCAATCTCACGCCCATCCGTCCCTCACTCGTGAACAAGACCCGAGATACTTAAACTCCTCCACTTGAGGCAAGGACTCCCCACCCACGCCAAGAGAGCAAACCACCTTTTTCCGTCAAGAACCATGGCCTCAGATTTGGAAGAGCTGATTCTCATCCCAGCTGCTTCGCACTCGGCTGCAAACCGTCCCAGTGCATGCTGCAGGTCCCGGTTTGAAGAAGCCATCAGAACGACATCATCTGCAAACAGCAGAGATAAGATCCTGTGGTTCCCAAACCGACACCCTCCGCCCCTGACTGCGCCTAGAAATTCTGTCCATATAAATTATGAACAGAACCGGTGACAAAGGGCAGCCCTGGCGGAGTCCAACATGCACCGGGAACAGGTCTGACTTACTGCCGGCAATGCGAACACAGCTCCTGCTCCGGTTATACAGGGACCGGACAGCCCTTAGCAAAGGGCCCCGGACCCCATACTCCCAGAGCACTCCCCACAAAGCGCCCCGGGGCACACGGTCGAATGCCTTCTCCAGATCCACAAAGCACATGTGGACTGGTTGGGCAAACTCCCATGAACCCTCGAGCACCCGATGGAGAGTATAGAGCTGGTCCAGTGTTCCACGACCGGGACGAAAACCACTCTGTATTGAGAAATATCTGTTACCTATCCTGGTCACAATTATTTACAGTTTTTACAATTGGTATTGAGAAATATCTGTTACCAATTGTAAAAACTGTAAATAATTGTGACCAGGATAGGTACTGAGCAGGACATTTTGCAGTTGAAAAATTGTACTTGTCAGTGCTCTCTGGTGGACAAAGTGTGGAATGGTGCCACATTCTAAATGACTTCAGACACCTCTTTGGCATTTCTATACTTCTCTATATTTATTTCGGCCGATACTGATATCTGCAAAAAGTTTAAATTGGACCATAACTGTCTCTGTTGATGTATCATATTTTTATAAATGGAAGTGAACAAGTACGTACATGCATTAATAAAACGAAAGCTCTTTATGAAATATACAGATCAGTATGTTGTGATGAGACTCTAAAATAAAAAATGGCGTTTTCCCTGTTTTCAGTGGCTGAATTAAATTAAAATTTTGAATTCATACTTTGTAATTCATAGGAATGTTCAGAAGAAGACTCAGTACTGAGAAATGCAATCATCCAATCACAAGCCAAACTCTGAGCCTAAAAGCCCCTAGCCATGGACACATAACAAAATTTGCATTGCACCTGATATCTCAAAAGATTTATCAAACCTGGTCAGGAAGTATGCAGGTCAAAATTCAACTTTTTTTCCACTGACTTCATCAACAAGGGCTTCATCAGTGCCAGTCCCTTCTCATACTGTTTGGCACTGTCATGAACCAATAAAACAACAGTAATGTTAAGTGTTCTAATGTTCTAACAATTAAAAAGCCCCGTTGGGATTTGTCTGTTTGCTGTAGTGTAATTTGCCATCCCACAAATCCCCATGTGGACCTATGCCCCTTTTCCCTCACATTGGAGAAAAATCAATGTCACGTCAATCATGTTGTAGCCTAATCGATCTGGTTTTATTGCGGTTACCGCCTAGTTATGAGGTATCTCTTTTCCTAGTTCTTATAAAGTACATGTGCCGCAGCATTCTGGGTCAACTGGAGAGTCTTAAGGGACTTATTCGGGCAGCCGGATAATAAGGAATTGCAGTAGTCCAGTCTAGAAGTAACAAATGCATGCACTAATTTTTTGGCATCATTTTGAGACAGGATGTGCCTGATTTAGATAATAATAATATAAATTGTAATCATAACTGGATAATGTTTTCCAAGTTTTCAGCATCACCCAAAAATACAAGAGTAACCAGCAAAGCTAATATAAATTAAATCTGTTTTTGTTTTTCAAACTCAGAGTGATTTCATTTTAATATTTTGCAGGCTCATTTATTGAGCCTGTTTACACTGAGGCTGTTATATTAATATTTGGCTTGTTTTTGAAACCGCAGCTATTTGTCTCGCGAGAGTAGACAACACTGCTGCAAAGCTAACAGCCAGAGCGGACAAGAGTCACGAGACGGTTTCCCAGAGCCAGTAAACCAGCTCCAGACAGCGATACTCGCAACTCTCCTGCTACTATAGTTAACATCGCAACAACAGCATATCTTGGCAAACTAGAAAGTAAGCTGAATGTCCGTGGGCAAGTCATTTAACGTTACCTGACACACAAATCATAGCTGTAATAGTGTTGTGTGGCTCGGTTCGAGCCACTTTCTTCATTTCCCATTTACAGAGCCAGTGCCGTGTACAAACCCCGGAGTTTCACCGCGCACACACTCACAACGGACAGCTAGCGGACCGCGAGGAGATATTCGCTGAATTTGACAAAAAGATGTGTATTGGATTCGAATCGCATACCCCACTTTTAAGTGTCCAGCCCTGGACCAGCTAAATGGAATACAGCTGTCACGGACACGCCAGGTTCCACAAACACAACGCACCCCCTCACCAGAATACTAACCAGAAACACCTGTCACTAAACACACACCTGATATCCATCTGCAACACTCCAGCCCCAGTACAAAAGCACACCACTCACCTCAGTCAGTGTCCGGTCTCGTTCGTAACAAGGACAGTTCTCCGTATCCTGCACTATAACGTCTCGGATTCCTAACCAACGAAAAAGAGTGTTTTCCCTTCTCCTGAGCTCCCGACTCCTGCCCTGTGTTTCTCCTGTCTCCAGTGTGTGTGTGTGTGTATTCTACCTCGGATCTCCAACCTCGCTAGCTAAAGGACGGTATCAGTAACCAGTATCCATTCATCTACTCACTGTCTATTTGCATCTTCTGAAATAAATCCATCTGTGTCTCCGGCCTACTCTGTCCGTAACAACAGCCTTGCTTAATGTTATTAATTACAGCTGTGCTTTTCCTGCTTTGACATGTCGAAATCTCTGCCTTGCAAAAGGTCTATTAAAACTAAATGTGTTCCCAGGAGACCAATCAAGATCTTTAAAAGGTGTTATTCTCTTTTGTGAGCAAAAACCAACAGTATAAAGATGCAGTCATGAAAAGACTGTTGATTGCTATTTTAAACTAACTTGTCTCTTATAATTGTACTTACTCATTCGCTGAATTTTTCAGAGAAATGTGTATTAGATTATAATTGCATACCTCACCTTTAACAGTGCTTTTATTGATTAGATAACTTACATCAATTGATACAGAACACACACACAAACACGCTACAGTGACATACACTACAAGTTAAGGAGAGGAGATCCCAGGACTTATGGCTCATTAGATTCAGTCAGTGTTGTTACACACAGCCGCAGGGTGACATTTATCATCACACACTGGGTGACGTTCTTTACCTTCTTATATCTGCATGTTTGCACACCTGCCAGGCCAATGAATATTCTGGGGTTTTTGTTTTTGTTTTTTCCAATTTAATGCAGGTGTGTAAGCCAAAGTGCTCCACAGCTTTAAATAGAGAAACTTTAAAAAATATAACAATTGAAAGAGGGCAAAATCTTTTCTCTTTCTGGTTGTATGAATGTCAAGTGTGTATATATGATTTCCAAGACATGGTTAAGATTAGATTTCATGACAATATCTGTACTAAAATATTTGGTCACCTTTCTTCAATCCCACAGGTGGCCCTCACTGCTCAGCAGTGAATACACCAACTGTCAGTTTTAAGATCCACTACTCAGTTAACATGTGTTTGTCCACCCACATTAAAGGAGTACATGTTCATCTGGAGCAACAGTAGGTTTCCAAGGTTTGCACTGTAAGCTTTAAATACACTAACATAACAATGTGCAATGCAGCAGAATGCACGTACACAGAGATATACCTCTGGACTGTGGAGAGACCATGAAACAAAGTTTTGAATGTGGGAATGTAAAAAGTTACAGACCAGTCAAACAGTCTATATAATGACATTTGAAACATAAATTATCTGTCAAACTTGATTGGATTTCATGATATTTTCTCATCTGAAGGACTCAGTTGGTCTGAGGATAAATATTATTACACCAGTGTGGATATCAGGTCCTTATAGAATGTTATTCAGTACACTGAAACATAACAAAAGAAATGGCTTTAAAATAAAATACTGCACACAAAAAGACAAGAAAATAATGTATTCCAGCATTTGTTGTAAACATAAATATCATTCATATTTTGTTCTTGTTGATTCTTATTCCTGGTAATGACCAATAGTTCAAACTGGTTCAAGAAATCTCCTTTCAGATTGTAAATCTGTGACATTCTCTTCCTGTTATACTTTTACTTTTATCTCCATCATGGCTTAGAGAGCAAACTTGTATTTTTAAAAAGAGCCCCTGTGGAGGATCCACATTTTTCATTTTAAGATGTTATCTTTGAACACTCTGGTTTCCGAACTAAATTAATGTTTTATTCAAACTCTCAAAACTTAAATGGCAGATTTTTGTTTTATGGAGTGATAGTTTTGGAAAGTTAGGAAGAAATCATTTAAGACTTGACAATAGAAGACAAGGCTTCATCTAAGTTCAGGTCAGGGAAGAAACTGAGCAGATTTAGGCTGTTGCTCATTGGCTTGAGTGTGTACTACATAATAGAATATTTTACATTTTGCCTGGCAGCAACTCTCTAGCTTGATTTCCCTTCTTCCATTCAGCAATAAAGCTTCAAATGGGATGCTGGAGGGCTGATCAGGCTGAAGACCACCCACATCTAAAAACCCTCAAACTCACTGGAAACATTAATCTGCTTTCCTCTACATGAACAAATAAGATAATTTTCAAGAGAAGTAATATTTGTGACTCTGAATCAGCTTCTAATTGTATTATTACCGGGTTATATAAAAGAGTGTTTTCCCTTCTGAGGGTTACTAGTAGACCCTTAGACCTAACTTGGTCCAGACTGTGGAATAGGTATGTTATATCTCAAGGAACTCTCAAGGAGATATGACGTTACTAACAGCAGGTCAGTTTTTGAGCACATGTATCTGCTGCTTCCAGTGTGTCTAAAGTTAAAATCTGCTGGCCCTACAAAGAAATACCTCAGAGGAAAAACTATTACTAGTATCATAATGCATATTATTTTACACTGAAGAACAAAGAAGATTGGATGTAAATAAATAATTCAGTAAATCTTCCATCATTTTGCTAATTATTTTTAGATTTAGAAGTGTTGTAGAAATTACATGATACATATGAACACAAGTTTGTTCTACTCTCTGAAAAGGAAAAGTGTTTCATCAGATCAGATTTTTTCACTGCCCTCATCAAGCAGGTTTTGTACAGTATTTGAGGCTGGTTCCATGTAACATTTGTCCATCACACAGTAGTAATAATGCATTCCTTAAACAAAATACATATGACAGTAATTGAGCCCACCTAAAAACTGCATCCACATATTAAAAACAGCCTTTCTGGCCTTCTGCAACAAAAAATTGAAATTTAAAAAATGTCTAATTAAAACACTAAAATAGCTTCTTTTAGTGCCTTCGTCAAAAAGGTGAACTGATAAACAGCCAAGGTTTCTCCCTAATTCACTGTGACTACCCTTAGACCAAGAAGGAATGAGACAAACTACAGTTATCTCCTAGAAAGAAAGAGAAACAATCCAGCTGCCTTTCAGTCAATAAGTAGCCATCTGCCTCTGCTCCCCTCCAGGTGTGTGAATAAATATGTTTGGGGATCTACTGTATGAACGGTGATTTCCTCTTTCACCTCAGCAGGGTTCTCTTTTTCCAGTCAGGCGGTAGTAAAGGCAGCCTCATCTGAGTACGGGTCTTTGCCGTCCTCCCCGCTGCTGGATGAGCGGCTGCTGAGGTCAGCCACGCCCGACTCCAGGTCGCTGCAGGTGGAGAGGCCATCTGGGTCGTGACTCTTGAGATGGGTGTGCAGCCCTAGACACAGGGTGAGAGTGGGGTCCTTGGTCTGAGCCTTCTGATTGACTGGTTCAGAGGAGAGTGCATGACCGTTGACCGGTGCAGGGCTGGTGATTGGGTCTGTGTAAGTGGTGGTTGGGTCCGGCCTGCAATGTCTCTGCCGCAGGCCGCTAGTCCTCCTCGGAACCTCAATCTTCTCCCACGTGATTGGTTTCCCTGTCAGGGCTGCTATCCTCTGCACAGACAAGAGATCAAGATATACACTTTCTTTAATTACCTGAGAGGTTCTCCTTTCATTTATCACCAATATTAACAAACTCTACTCTCACTATGTATATTGAGTGGGTTAGGAGGTGGGCAATGTGGATGGTTGAACTTCAGTTGGACACCAGTGATTAGAGACAGAACTCAGTCATTCTCACTAGGATTATCTGACATTTATTTAACATCAAATTCCCCTTCAAACTTGACCAAGGATGTTAGGCTTTGGTTTAAAATTCTCTAATGAGGAGCCACAAATATTTACACATTTAATTTTTTTTTGCTTTCTCTATTTATCCGTACTTATTTCTGTCCTTGTGCTGCTGCAACAACCGCATTTCCCCTCTGGGGATCAATAAAGGCTTGTTTTATTAATTCTATTAATCCTGCCAGATTAGCAGCACCGGAGTGCCTATATTTAATTTCAAGAGGAATATACTGAGATCCCTTCCAGACATGTTTTAAGGCATAAAAATACTCTCTGATATGGTTTATCCAGAAAAAAGTTCAACTTCCTAGTTAAAAAATATTAAAATTACATCTACTCCTTCTCCCTCATTGATAAATCCAGAATCTATGAATATGCAAATATTGTTTATTTCAAAAGTTTAACACACAAGATGTCTCATACTTCTCCATTCTCAGTGTATGTGCACTTCAGGCTTCATGTTTCCATATCGGACTTGTCTAAGTTGCATATTGGACCATGATTGCCTTCCAAACTACAGTGGTGTGAAAAAGTGTTTGCCCCCTTCCTGATTTCTTTTTTTTTTTTTTTGCATGTTTGTCACACTTAAATGTTTCAGATCAGCAAACAAATTTAAATATTAGTCAAAGATAACACAAGTAAACACCAAATGCAGGTTGTTATTATTAAGGGAAAACAAAATCCAAACCTACATGGCCTGTGTGAAATAGTGATTGCCCCCTAAACCTAATAACTGGTTGGGCCACCCTTAGCAGCAACAACTGCAATCAAGCGTTTGCGATAACTTGCAATGAGTCTTTTACAGCGCTGTGAAGGAATTTTGGCCCACTCATCTTTGCAGAATTGTTGTAATTCAGCCACATTGGAGGGTTTTCGAGCATGAACTGCCTTTTTAAGGTCATACCACAGCATCTCAATAGGATTCAGGTCAGAACTTTGACTAGGCCACTCCAAAGTCTTCATTTTGTTCTTCTTCAACTATTCAGAGGTGGACTTGCTGGTGTGTTTTGGATCATTGTCCTGCTGCAGAACCCAAGTTCGCTTCAGCTTGAGGTCACGAACAGATGGCCAGACATTCTCTCCTTCAGGAGTTTTTGGTAGACAGCAGAATTCATGGTTCCATTTATCACAGCAAGTCTTCCAGGTCCTGAAGCAGCATAACAGCCCCAGACCATCACGCTACCACCACCATATTTTACTGTTGGTATGATGTTCTTTTTCTGAAATGCGGTGTTACTTTTACGCCAAATGTAATGGGACACACACCTTCCAAAAAGTTCAACTTTTGAGTATTTTCCCAAAAGTCTTGATGATCCCCAAGACTTTTGGGGAAATATTCTGTGGACTGACGAGACAAAAGTTGAACTTTTGTGTTTACTTGTGTTATCTTTGACTAATATTTAAATTTGTTTGATGATTTGAAACAGTTAAGTGTGACAAACATGCAAAAAAATAAGAAATGAGGAAGGGGGCAAACACTTTTTCACACCACTGTAGTTGTGACGTCACAAAATCCTGTTTGTACATACTTGTGTTAAACTCAGATTTAAGGTAAACACCTTTAGCAGATGGATGTAAAAAAGCCTTCTAGTATCATACATCATCCTGCACTGTGAAGAAACACAAAAAACAACACATTTTTGAGTGGAGGAGGACTACCTAACTTAAAGGTACGAAGTTCAATTCAATTTCAGTTCATTTATTTATTTATATAGCACTTTGGCGACAGTGGCAAGGAAAAACTTCCTTTTCAGAGGCAGAAACCTCGAACAGAACCAGACTCATGGTGGGTGGTTTCTTAGAGCTGTGAGAGTAAGAAATTCAGAGGACTCAATAAAAGTGAATTAAAAACAGTAAATGTATCAAACCGATTAATATTTAAATTAATCTGTGTTTGCATCCTCTAGTTTTTGCTTGTCCTAGAAATTAGGGATAGCCAGAGAGGTTGCCATTCAAATAATCTTGCAAACTGATAGTATTTAGGCATGTGATTTGCAAAGGACAAAAAAGCAGGAAAATATACACGCGCTAACTCACGGCTATTTTTTCATTTACTGTGTGTGAAAGGGAAAAACTACATGATTTCAGTTGGAATTTCTGATAAAACAATTGTATTAATCTCTCATTTATACAACTCCTCAGTGAGAGATTCTCAGATTCATTCTGGAATGATGGATGTTGAATTGGGGTTATGGTGTTGTAACAGGGGGTGTCTTTGTGTGTTGTATGCCTTGTCTGGAGCCCGGTTGGTGGTGGTGGTGGTGGGCGGTTCCTCCTGGCGGTACCTCCTGGTGATTGGTGAGCTCCCCCTCCAGCTGCTGGGATTCCTCCCTCATGGCAGACAGGAAGTCAGCAGGTGACTGGCGAGGAGGTGTTGATTTCTCCACGTGGTTATAGAGTCCCTTCCACATTCTGGAGACATGGAGAGAGAGGGAGAAAATAATGGAAATACTTTATAATATTTGTTTTGTAATGTTTTTCTTTTAATATATTTTTTTCCCTTTTTTGTAGATGTCTGACTCTGACATTGAGCAGGGACACACTGTTTTGATGAGGAGAAAAGAAAAGCATATCTGCAGTATAAGAAAAAAAAATTCAATACTTTTTAGGCTTTTTCATGCTAAATCTCTGGAGTAATGTTTGACTGTTTAAAAAATATAAAATATACAGATATACAATATATTGTATTATTGTATTGCAGAATGGCAAATACATGGAACAGCAGACGGTGTAGTCCCTCATTCGTCCAGGAGTGTTCTATCATAGAAAAGGTTCAAGACGTTTCGTCTCCCATCCGGAAGTCATTCTCAATTGTGAAAAGTACTTAACAGTGATGAAGTAGATGCAGCCAGAAAACAATAGGCCTGATTACTGATTACTGGGCCATCTTGGAAACTATTAGGTCAGTTTCAGGTGAAACTAGCTATTAACAGATACTCAGGCAGATTCCTTCCTGAGGGCAGGGCTTATGTAACACAGAGTAGCTTAAATTTCTAATTCCCGTCCCATTTTTTCACAATTGAGAATGACTTCCGGATGGGAGCCGAAACGTCTTGATTCTGAAAACAGTGTCCAGTTGACTATGACTGAAACCTTTTCTATGATAGAACAGCAGAATTTATTTTGCCTTTTCAATGGTCAAATGACATGACTCAACACAAATTTTATTTGCAAGAAATATTATAGCCATATGTACCACTACATATTTATCATACACTCCTGAACCAATAATACCTTTAGCTTTCTCTGGCAGAATACAGTCTCATATGGTGTCAGTGGGTATGTTTTCTGCAGTGACTCACTTGAAGCAGTAGGGGGTAGTGTTTGGTCTCAGGACACCTTGACTCTGGCTCAGCTCAGCCTTGTACAGAGGGTTGGTGTATTCGGCTCTGTCCTTCCACAGCTGAGGCCACAAAGAATGACTCTGCTCACGAAGCCTGTAGTCAAACAACACACACACCAACAGGCAATGCAGTCAACAACTTTATGATGCTGCACTGAGAAAAAAATGAGGCTGGAGAGACTAGCGCTGGTTTTCTAGGTGTGTATTATACAGCTTTTTAATGGCTGTATGAATAACATAGCCTTCTCTGCCAAACTGAAATCATGTACATTTTTTACATTTTCAGATGATTTTTGTCACAAATTTGATAATATGATGGATGGCTCAAAGTTACTAAAAATCTGGACACCTTTTCAAATACAGCACTCAATCATTGGTTTATAAAATGAGGGAGCTAACAGAGACTGAATCTAAATCTGAATCTGGATATTCAAGATCCACTAGGCAATATGTTCATGTCAATACATACTAAGCCTATATCACAGTGAAGGTCAGCATTCTGTTAGCTCCTCTTTATCCTATTTGCCAAAATGAAAAGGACTTCACTCCCTCAAAGCCACTAGCAGACATCCAGAACCATGTGCCAGAAGTTCATTCAGGACAGGACATCTCTGACACCAAATGGGCCACACATATTAATCGATTATATGGATGTTATTGTCCTGCGTCATAAATCACAGTGACACAGTGGTCACACAGTGCTGTTTTCTGTATGCATCCTAATTTAACTGCAGTGGAACAGTAAAGTTATATGCTATGTGAGGGCTGTAGATGTGATGCCTTTTGACTTCTTGTGGTTATAAACTGTGACAATTTTGACAAACCAAAAAAGAGCAACAGAAGTTAGCCGATGAGATCAACAATAAAACATGTATCAAGAAGTATAGAGTGGAAATTTTATTCACTTTTATTTATATAGCGCCAACAGAAGTTATCTCATTGCACTTTTCCTATAGAGCAGGTCTAGACCGTGCTCTTTATAATATTATTTACAGAGACCCAACAATTCCCACCAAGAGCAAGCACTTTGGCAACAGTGGCAAGGAAAAACTTCCTTTTAAGAGGCAGAAACCTCGAGCAAAACCAGACTCAGGGTGGGCGGCCATCTGCCGCTGCCATGTTGGGTTGAGAACGAGAGAGAGCGAGAGAGAGAGCAAACAGTAGCACAATGCAAATTCCACATAGCATTTTAAAATAATAATAATAATAATATAATGGTAGTGGTAATATTAACATTAATAAAACAATTATAGTAATAATAATGATAGGAATAATAATGATAATAATAGTAATAAGACTAATAATAATGATTGTAGTGTGATTGTCGAGCAGGAACATGGGAGCAGTAGGAGGCCCGCAATCATAGATCCAGACTCTGCAGGTCCGGAGGCAGAAATACCTGCTGAAAGCAACAGAAGGAGAGAAGAGAGAGACAAGAAAGCACAAAACTACGGAAGAGAGAAGATGTCGAGTTAGTGTATAGGCTGGATATCAAAAACATACACTATTTCCACTTTTTTAATAGTTATCTAACTATAAAGGAAGGAATCTCTGTCTATATGTCTGTCCTTTGATTTTCTCGACAACAGTTCATCCAATCGACTTCACACTTAGCGGGTGTATTGCTGAAGACACAAAAGAGTGTAGTGCAATTTGGCCAGATGGGGGCGCTATAACTACAAACTTTACGTTTTTTGAACCGTAAGTCTCAGAAACAAAACTCTTTTTTCCTGGATTCTGTGGGTCCAGAATAATCTATCCATATAAGTCACGCCCATTTGCGTCTAGATCGTTTTTACGCAACTTTTTGAATTTTGTCCAAATCTGTTTTTCTGCTACTTCTTCTACAAATTTTGAGCAATCCAGCCAAGCCAGAAAAAGTTACTTTTTCAGATATTTGATATTGCATACAGTTTTGCTATAGCTGGCCCTCACAGTTTACTCAAATGCTGTGGGCAAGGCTTATATTACAAAAAATGTGTTATCTTCTGCTGCTATTGCAACCGAATTTGGTGGACATGTGTAGATATGATATCTGAGTGACCATGACAAATTTGGTGCCACTGCTGAGGAAGCGAGGGAGTGCAGTGCGAGCTCTTGAGATCTATGGGACAGCTGTTGAGATCTACGGGACATAATATTTATTAGCACACACTGTTGAGAGGGTGGCCCTATTAATTGTTACACTGCCAAACGGCATGCTGGGTACAACGCACTCTCTGTGCTAGTTGACTGTTTACAGTACATTCAGATGAAGGAAGTGTGGGTACCGCTCACCCTCCGTTGCTCGCTACCATTGGCTGTATACAGTACATTCAAGAACAGGGAAGAAAGAGAGACCGGAGATGTAAGTTTGCCATTTGCTAAAATCGAACATTTCAAGCATCAGCGGTGTAATAAATAAAAAGTCCCTGTTTATGTAACTAACGTTACTACAGCGTCTTCTACTCTTCACAGCAGAGCTCAGGCCCAGACTGTGAAAAGCTAGCTAGTTTGCAGCTACAAATCAGGCTAAAGTCAATTAAAATAACCTAAAACCGGAGGTCTCCCAAATACGTTTAGGCGCTACGGAGCTAGAAGCCAATGGTAGAGTAATCAGAGCAAACAGATGATTGATCGCGTTTTCTCTTTTCTCTTTTGTCCGCCACAGTGAAAAAAATCACAATGACTCGTAGCTGCTAACCAACAAGAGAGAGAGTACAAGAGTAGGAACGTTACATAAACACACTTTATGGCTGGCTAAAGTAACGTAACTACCCCTCACACACTGGGAAAGACTCACTTTCACAACACACCTGCTGGACTCATGGATGTATAAAGAGAAATGGACTCCATCACATACAGAGGTTACCCACAAGGCCACCATCCTTGAATGAGAAGGCTCGGCCGGTAACACACAGGTGCAGTTAGGATGTGGGTGTCCTAACCACAGGAGGAAGAAGTATTCAGGTCCATTACTTAAGCTAAAGTACTAACACCAGCCCCACTTTGAAAATACTCCACTACAAGTAAAAGTTCTGCATTATAAACCTTACAAAGGTATACGTATGCAAGTATTATAGCAAAATTTACTTAAAGTACTCATTGCACAGTAAAATGGTCCCTATCAGTGTTATATACTATTATATATGATGTTTAATGATGATTAATATTACTACGGCATAGCATAGTATGTTGCATTTTAAGATGATTAAGGTTGAGCTAATTTTAACTACTTTACATACGGTTGTGTAGTTTAATCTACATCATATGTTTGTATTATTTGAGAATTTACGGAATGTTATTTTAGAGAAAACGTGTATATCGAGATATATATTGTATATTGCGGCATAGGCTAAAAATGTTGAGATATTATTCATAAGCCACATCGCCCAGCCCTACAGCGATGTACCGTTAACTTTCGGAATGAACGCTTTTGTCTCCAGAAATAGCCTGCTACCAAATAGCTAGCTGTTAGCATTAACAGCAGCCAGTTCATTATCTCACATTCGCTATTGAACGCTATTTTTCCTTGAAATGCACATCCCTAATTGTGTCCTGGGCATCACCATTCATTTGCCCTGACTCTGCTGAATCTTGGAATATAAGGCATGTAAAAAAACAGCCAAAAAAGGCTAGACTTTTGGAATGAACACTGTTGTACACGGTGTTACACAGTATTTGGTGACCCATCAGATTCTGTAACCTGCAGTGTTGGAAGAAGTACTCAGATCCTTTAAAAGTATCAATACCAGGGAGTAAAAAAACTTCATTACAAATAAAAATCCTGCATTTAAAATCCTACTTAAGTAAAATTATTCCCAGCTAATTTTACTTAAAGTACTAAAGTAAAGGTACAAATTTTGCAGAAAATATTTCATATCCATATTCCATATTTATTCATTTATGGATATATTTTTTGCATTGAGGAATAGCAATTTTTCTTATAGTCTTTTCTGCTAATTTTTAGTTTTTACCAAGGTTGCATCACCATTCAATAGCCCTGACTCTATTGAATCTGGGAATATAAGACACCTGATGTAAAATGACAGGCTAGAAAAAAAGGCTAGACTTTTGGAATAAATGTGTTGTTCCCGGAAATAGCCTGGTCCCGAATAGCTAGCTGTTAGAAATGACTAGGTATTAAAAAAAAAAAGGCTAGGTATAAAAAGTTAAGACAAAGTTTATTTTCTGATTAGAATTCATTGTCTTTTGAATCATTTTACTTTAGTTAAATGCCATATTTATCCATATTTATTTATATATTTATTGCGTTGATGAATAACAATTTTTCTTAGTATTTTCTGCTAAAATGTGTCAGTTTCATCTTCCATTGTGGAAAGTGGATGCTAGTGTGCATGACATCAGAGTTTAACCACTGACTATGACATCTAATCTTTGTTGCAGATCATATTTGCAGATTCTATCATTCAAGGCAAAGGTTTATCATTACATTGCTGGTCCCCTTCCAGAGCAGGGTCATACCCCACTCTTTGCCCAGATTCACGAGTGCAATCCATATGTGCAGCAGTTCAAGTCAGTCATTGAGTATATGGCCCAGAATGACAGCGCACGGGACCTTCATTGTGGCACAGTGAACCTTCCATCACCAGATAGCAACATGGCTGCTCCAGGAGCAACGACAACAGAGCAGTTTGAAAAGCTGGCTGTCACTCTTCACCTCAGAGAAGGAAGACTTCAGGCTAATTACTTTTTCAAATTAAATAACGCAATTACAATTACTGAAATTTAAATGGGCTTGTTACTCGTTACTTTTGTCTTACCTGAAAATAGTGGACAACTGCAGAGGATAGCAGACAAACATAGCCTATTCCCCGGTTTGTGATCTAACGTCACCCAACCTTACTGTGGCGCAAGACTGTTCAGGCAATGTGAGCTGGCTTTTCATCATAGTAATGTGTCAAATATAAACTGAAGAAACGTGGGTTCATCAACTACTGTAGCATTGTTTGGTTAACATACACCCAGCTTTGGGTGAGTCTTCTTCTACTAAATCCTACTGTCTAAGTGTAGCTTACAGGTAGGAATGCTAAAATAATATAGCTGTGTGCATTAATAAGAAAATTGAAGCAGGCATTTAAAAGTAACGCAAAAGTTACTTTCCCTAGTAACTAATTACTTTTATATGCAGTAATTGGTAACTAGTAACTGTTCATTCATTATCCATTTCAGTAACTTGAGCAACACTGGTCTTTGTTGATGCCCTGAACAGTGACGCTGAGGTGATACCTGGACGCCTGACCATCCTGGTGGTATGCCAGTGAGTTCCAGGATACAATGGCCTTGGTCCGAATCAATGAAAAATCCGACTTCTTCTTGACCTTCACCTGCAAGTGGCCGGAAATCACAGGATCACTTTATGAAGGTCAGCCAGCCAATCAGAGATCAGACATCATAGCTTGAGTGTTCCACATGAAGGTGGAAGCACTCGTCACAGACCTCCTCAAGTATGACATCTTGGGGCACGTGGACACCTACGTGATGGTGCAGGAAATGGAAAAGCGCCATCTTCCACAAATCCACATGCTCCTGACCATGGTACCTCGCGACAAACCGAGGACCTCAGATATTGATCACGTGGTCTCTGCCGGCTGTTCCTAACAAAGACACAAATCCGGAACTACATCACATTGTCACATCACACATGATTCATGGTCCATGTGGGGAGTGGAACAATGCTAGCCCCTGCATGGCAGACTAGAAATGTATAAGACCATCCCAAAGTCCTGCGAGAGAAGAAAAGCTTCTCTGACAATGCCAATCCTCTCTACAGGATGCAACAATGCATGGGTTGTACCTTACAATCCATATATTCTACTTCAGTATGATGCTCACATCAACCTTGAGATCGTGTGTGCTGTCACCAGTGTAAAGTACCTGTACAAATATCTTGAAAAGGGACCAGATCAGTGCCTGGTCAGACTGGACGTGCCAAATGAGGAGACACAAAAGGTGTTGTGGCATGATGAGGTGACGGGATATGAACTAGGGCAGTAGATCATTGCATCTGAGGGATACTGGCACATCTACTAGAACCTAGTGGACTTAAGACCCCCTGCAACCACACTCACTGCCTTTTTCCAATGCCATGACTCAACATCCAGACATGCAGCATGTTTTGTATCCAGATGTTTCTCAACACATCACCCACTTGCGGAAGCGATTTCAGCTGGGGAAGAAAAGACTGAGTTCTCAGCATGACTGGAAGGCTGACACAGTTGGACGACTCCCCATGATTGCCTTCAACCTTTATACTGCCGAGCTGTACTATCTCCGCATCCTACTGTACCACGTGCCTGGGCTAACATGCTTCCAGGACCTCCGATGTGTTGGCGATAGGGTCATGGAGATCTATCTGGCAACCTGCATCGCACATGTGAAGAGGCACATTTGAGCATGTTGGCATATTTGCCATATTCGTTCTCAGAGGGGAACACTTGCAGTTCTGGGAAAGGCACAAGTGTGTGCTGTGCATGCGGCTCATGCACGCAAGGCCTGCTTGCATGCATGAGGCCTTCCTAAGCCTGATCGAGTTCACGTTCAGCCTTGCATTCCCTGTGTCATCCAGCACGAGACAGAGCACAACACACCGGAGCTTGAGGCTCACATTGCTGAGATAGAGGACCTTCTCAATGATGAGCAGCGTGTAGTTGTCAAGACAGTGATGGAGAGTGTGGAACATGGACTGGGCAAGATGATTGTAGTTGATGCAAGTGGTGGGACTGGGAAAACAATCTCAACAAAGTCCTAGCACAGGGCAAGGTAGCCCTTGCAAGTGGCATTGTGGCTACCCTCCTGCCAAAAGGGACCACCTTTCATAGTAGGACCAGGTGCCCTCTCATTCTTTCTGACAAGTCCACTTGCAACATGAGCGAAGAGGACAGCACTGCAGCACTCATCAGAATGACACATGTCATGGTGGTGGATGAAGTGTCCATGATGTATTAGAGGCAGCAGATTGGACATTCCAGTGGCTTCAGGTTCAGTGAAGCCATTCGGTGGCATCACGATGGTATTCAGTGGTGTATGGAGGCCGATCCTTACTATTGTGCCACATGGTAACCGCACTGAGATAGTAGGAAGGTGCTTGAAGAGTTCATACCTGTGGAGGAACGGCATCAGGCAGGCTGTTGGAGAGCAAGAAGAAAAAGAAGATTTTGCCAAATTCATGCTGGACCTTGGGAAAGATTCCTGTGATACCAGAGGAGAGTGTATTTGCTGTTGAGCTCAACAAATCGCTCACTTTTCCCATTGAAAGAATCAAGGACATCGTCGGACCAACATTGCCAACCCCAAGTGGCTATGTGAGCGTGTCATACAGTGCCCGACCAACTCTGAAGCTGACAAGGTGAACGAGTACATGACAAAGATGTTTCCAGGTGAGGAGCATGTTCGCAGCAACATAGATACAGCGGAGTCTGAGGGTCAACATGTGTACCCGGCTGAGTTTCTACATACACTTTGCCGTTTGGTATGCCTCCCCATCACATCACTCTAAAGGTGGGAATGGTGATCATGCTATTTCGGAACTTTGACCAGCAGAACGGACACTGCAATGGGTGTCAATCTCAGCAGTGTTTATGAAGAGGTGCTGGCGAGATAAAGCTCCATGCTAATACACTAAATTGGTGCAGAGTTACAGCTTTACTTCCCGTTGAGCAATAACACCATCTCTTTTGTAACAACCTGTTATGGGGAGCCTCAGAGAAGGCCAAGACATCACAGTATTCTAATCAACAATTAATTACAGTAGTAGCCTAATGTTCAGCAGTTATATGTTTATGTATTGACAAAGGAGAAGGGGAGAAGCAACATGTTGGATGATGCCTTGATCCCTGTTGCGTTGATGCATAACAGTGGTATGGTTTTCTAATCAACAACTTATAGTAGCAATAGCCTCAAGTCTCTTCAGATAATATATACTCCTTCAGACTTATATACTGTATGTGTTTATGTCAGTCCTACCTCATATCCCTGCTTTCCTTCTGGCAGTTGCCCAGAAAGGTCCCATACTGACAGGAGTAGACGTGTGTGCGTATGGTGATGAGGAAGCGTTCATTGAACTCAAAGGCACATGGGAACTGCTCAGACAGCTGCCACACACACTCCAGGAACTGATCGATGACAGGAGACACCTCTTTAGGATCTCCATCCAGGTGGGCGTACCTGCAGGGACACACCTCTGTCTTAACTGTCCATCAGACTACACACTCCTCAAAAAATCAATTATATAGACTTTTTTTGTGACCAATTATTTATACAATGTTAAAAAGGACATACATAAAGATAAAACATGTACACAGAGACACACACACAAAAAAGCCAGAATTAAGCAATCGCAATTCTAAATAGGTGGGTAAGACACACTTCAGTGCTGCACAGTTCCTCCTACAAAAAGCTATAATACAGGGAGGAGGGAAACAAAAGAGCACAAAGAGAATGGAAAAATGCATATAGATTTGTTAAAAACTTTTAATGGATATTTACTGTTGGGTTTGTTATAAAATTAAACTTTAACAAACTGATATAATTTCACAATAATTAAACATTATTAATGTTGTTATTATTTGCAATTTTTATAGTTAAGGTTTATTACTCTAACTGATAGATATAGAGACAGTGGAAAACCCTGTATGACCCCTCTTGATAGTAAGATATCTTGAGATAGTTACCCTTTTTAAAATCTTACTTGACAAATTATTATACTTTAACCAAATATAAAGACAGGTCAAAGGTAAAGAACACAAGAGCCACACTTTTGTAGCTTTTAGCTTGTTTGTAAAGCATTATTTTATTTCAGAAGGCATAACTGTAAATAGGCAAGAGAAGCTAAATTATTGAATGGAAATGATGTAAACTAAGGACAGGTCTATAAAATGAGAAAGTTTCTTTATTACTGTAAATTCTCAAATAGTGGCCTTTATTTACCTCAATGACAGAAAGAACCAGGCATTTATTTTGAACACGCATATATTAGAGACAGGCTTTTATTCCCAATTTCACTTGCTTCCCAGTTAATACAAACTCAAAACTTCCTCCATGTTTACCTTTTGTCTTGATAAATTCTGTATCATTTATATTTCCACAGCACTAATTCCATCCAACAACAGTCACGCCATACTCACCACTCTGCTGCTCTCAGTTTCTCTTCTCTATTATTAGTGCGCATGTGACAACGTGCATGCTGCCTGTTGCCGTTGCTACGTCTCGTTGTCTTACTTTTTTCAACTTTTAGCTTTCCTTTTTCTCATAAAACTTGAGTAACTTTTGTGTAAGTGTAATTTAAACTACGCTCTTTACGAAAATGAGAGTAGAGAGTGTTTTGGGAGGTTTTTTCTCGTGCTACTCGGTCAGGGCACTGCTGCAGAACAGCTGTTTGGCCGCATTGTTTACACCAGGGAACAGCTGATCACGCTGAAGTCTAGCGGTATGGCGCCCAGGACAACTGATATCCCCACTGAGATCTGGAGGACACACCGAGGATGCAGAGGTGGAATGAAGTGGCAAGGGAAGAGAGAGGGGTCCAGACAAAAATGGACGAGCTAACGGTGTTAGCCCGGAGTCAGACGGAGTTCCGTGAGTGTAGTTTGATGTGCTTCTCAGAGACATGGCTACACCAGGATATACCGGATCATAACGTTTCCATTGATGGCTTTCAGACTGTTCGGGCCGACAGGGATCACACCGGGAGCGGTAAGCGGAAAGGCGGTGGGCTTGCTGTTCTGGTCAACAACAGATAGTGTAACCCTGGTCACGTTACTATCAAGCAGAGTATGGGTAGCCCAGACATTGAACTGTTAGCTGTGGGACTCCGGCCATATTATCTGCCACGTGAATTCTCACATGCCATTATTGTGGCTGTTTACATCCCCCCCTCTGCTAACCTGGCATCAGCGTCACACTGCCATAGCACAACTCCAGACTAAATACCCGACTGCACTCATATTAATCTCGGGTGACTTCAAGCATGTCAGTGTTTCAACAACACAGACTAATTTCACCCAGTATGTGAGTTGTCCTACTAGAGAGGAGAGGACACTGAACCTGCTGTATGCTAACGTTAAGGATGCATACAGCTCATCCCCCCTCCCCCCTTTGGGTAGGTCAGACCACAACCTGGTTCACCTCAAACCCTGCTATGCCTCTGGTTAAAAGGCAGCCTGCAACCACAAGGACATTAAGGAGATGGTCAGAGGAGGCCTATGAGACACTTCAGGGATGTTTTGAGGTGACAAACTGGGATGCACTCTGCGAGCCTCATGGAGAGGACATTGACGGGCTTACTGAGTGCATCACTGGCTACATTAACTTCTGTGTGGATTGCACTGTCCCAACTAAGATGGTCCATTGTTATCCAAATAACAAACTGTCTGTAACAAAGGACATCAAAGATATCCTGAATGGCAAGAGGAGGGCCTTTACTGATGGTAATAGGGAGGAGGTGAGGGCAATCCAGGCTGACCTGAAGGTGAAGATCAGTAAGGCCAAGGAGAAGTACAGGAGGAAGCTTGAGTGGAAACTCCAGCAGAACAACATGAGAGAGGTCTGGAGCGGCATGAAAAGCATCACTGACATGAGATCGACTGGCAGAGGAGTTGAAGGCAGCTTGGACAGGGCCAACGAACTTAATTTGTTCTTTAACAGATTCGACACACCAGCTCCTGCCCCCCCCCCAACTCAGCTGCTGTCTGCCCTCAGACTCCTTTGAGTCCACTGCTCCCCCCTCTTCCATCTTCCTGGGAGAGTCCTACTCCCCCCTCAACTGGCTCTCAGGCTAACGGCCCTCTACAGAATGACAACCCCCCCTCCCCCACCTGTAACCTCTGCTGTGTGCCTGACTGCTGACCAGGTGAGAGGACAGCTGATGAAACTCCACTCAAACAAGGCTGCAGGCCCCAATGGCGTTTGTCCCGGGGTGCTAAAAGCCTGTGCCCCCCAGCTATGTTGAGTCCTTCACCATGTTTTCAACCTGTTCAAAGACATCTTGCTTCGTTCTTGTGCCAAAGACGCCGCGTCCCAGTGGATCCAAGGACTACAGACTGGTGGCACTGACCTCCCACACTGACCCTGGAGAGACTGGTGCAGGAACAGCTGCGGCCCATGGTCAGACCCCTCCTGGACCCCCTTCAGTTCGCCTACCAGCCCCGGCTGAGAGTTGAGGACGCCATCATCTTCCTGCTGAATTGCATCTACATCCACCTGGACAAGCCGGCAAGCATGGTGAGGATCATGTTTTTTGACTTCTCCAGTGCTTTCAACACCATCCGGCCAGCCCTGCTGGGTGAGAAGCTGGCAGCGATGCAGGTAGATGCCCCCCTCGTGTCTTGGATTGTTGACTACCTGACTGGCATTCCACAGCATGTGCGTCTGCAGCACTGTCTGTCGGACAGCGTGGTCAGTAACACTGGGGCTCCTCGGGACTGTCCTCTCTCCCTTCCTCTTCACCATCTACACCACAAACTTCAGCTACCACACAGAGTCCTGCCACCTGCTGTGGTGGGATGTATCAGCGGTGGTGATGGGACTGAGTACAGGGCTGTGGTGGGTAACTTTGTCTCATGGTGTGAGCAGAACCATCTGCAGCTCGATGCGACAATGTCTAAGGAGCTGGTTGTAGATCTACGAAGGGCCAAGGCACCAGTGACCCCGGTTTCTATCCAGGGTGTCAGTGTGGACATTGTAGAGGATTATAAGTACCTGGGAGTACACGTGGACAATAAACTGGACTGGGCTAAGAACACTCAAGCTCTTTACAGGAAGGGCCAGAGCCGCCTCTATTTTCTGAGGAGGCTGAGGTCCTTCAACATCTGCCGGACAATGCTGAGGATGTTTTATGAGTCTGTGGTGGCCAGTGCTATCCTGTATGCTGTTGCATGCTGGGGCAGCAGGTTGAGGGTTGCGGACGCTAACAGTCTCAACAAACTGATCCGTAAGGCCAGTGACATTGGGGGTGGTTGTGATGGACTCTGTCGTTGGTGTCAGAGAGGAGGATGCTGGCCAAACTACATGCCATCTTGGACAATGTCTCCCACCCACTCCATGACGTGCTGGTCAAACAAAGGAGTACCTTCAGCGAAAGACTCATTCTCCCAAAATGCACCACAGAGCGCCACAGGAAGTCATTCCTGCCTGTGGCCATCAAACTGTGTCAGTGTCAGTCTATAGGACCATAAGTCGCTAAACTGGACATTGGATCATTAACATCACTGCAATACGTGAAATATTGTGCAATATTCTCTGTTTAATACTCCTGTGCAATATACTCTGTTTTCAGTTTAATATTCCCTGTTTATTGATATTTATTAATACTTATATTACTGCTGTGCAATATCCACCGTCTAATAAGCTGGTTAATCTGCTACACTTAACTTGACAGTACACATTATTGTACTATTACTTATTCCTTATATTATTACATTGAATTATACCGTTCTATACTTATCAACCTGTAAATCCACTTTTGTACTTTACACTTATTTTAGCTTTATACTTTATATCCACTTTTGTACTTAATTTATCTTAGCTGTATTATAGTGTATTATATTCCTGTGTGCATTGACGTGATAGTGTTTACATCGATAATGGTTGTTGCTCAAACGCAGGCAAAGTGGATGGACACTGTCTCATAAATGTCTCACTATCTCTATCTGCTGTATACATTCCATCAGACGCAAATTTAAAAAATGCGCTGCAGAATTATTTCCTGGGTGTATATGTGTAGGCTATGTATATATGTATATAAACAACTGTATATATTATTTTATTTCATTTATATTTTATGTTACCCTATTTTAATAGGAATTTAATTATCTGTTATGTTTTATGTGTGTAGCATGAAGGGACTACAAACTTTCATTATACAACCATGTGTTGTAAAATGATAAATAAATTACCTTGTACCTTCTATTATAACATGTTGTTGTACTGATGGAATTAGCACTGTGGAACACATCATCAAACTATGCTGAATTTACCATGTGAGAGCCGTGGAAGGCTACAGGTAATTTCACCCTCAAATGTGTTATTCTACCTGACCCATATTAGTGACCGACCTTTTATATAAGAACTTACAGTATTTATTTATTCAACCTCCTTCTCTCTCTTTTGTGTATTGTTCAAAGTTAATTTTGTATGTTTACTCTCATTTATTTTCTTTCTTTATTTTGCGTATGTGGGATATGTGAGTTATATACAGTATATTGTACATTGTGTCTGTTAGTTAATTATTATTTTATTAATAACAATATTTATAAATTATTTTTAAAATCAATAAATTATATAATAATGAAAACATTTATTATTGGCAGCACTCATTTTAATCATTTCTGTGGCTCAGAAGTTAGCTAGAGGCAGAAAAAATGCATTTACAGCCATTATTTTTGAAAATCCTGCTTTGGCAGGCAATGCGGAGGTCATCTTTGCCATCTTTCTCATTTTATTCTTCATGGAGCTGTTCCTGACTTCACACCACATGATAGTTGAAGGTGAGTTCCACTTTTGGAGAGCTCACGCAACATTTGTACAACTGTCTGAGATGTTAGGGATAACATTTAGAAACTAGTTTTCTGGTGTAACTGTTGTAAGTACTTATGTTCAGTTGTTATCCTGTAGAGAAGAGGTACTTTATCAATTATGGAAAAACATTTGGAGGGATTTTGACATATTATTTCTAGTATTTTAAATTAACGTAAACCTATTTTTCTGTCTGCTTCTGTATGTCTTCTACTTTTCTGTCCTTCTCTACCTGTCACACACTCTCTTAGACACTCACTTCATCTATACAGAAACCAAACTAACCAAAAGGGACATCCAATTGCTGTTTCATCCATTGCCCGAAACTTGTTTTATTATAGTATTAAAAATTTGATTTTAACTGGTTTGACCCTTTTGAAAAGTAGAACAATAACACTGCTAACTCATGCTTTAGTTTCAAATTTTCTCATATTTTCTATCTGCCATCATGAAATGCAAAATATGTAACTGCAAGGTTCAACTGTTGGAGAATAGCGTTTGGCCCTGTCTTACAAAATATAATACACAAAATGACTGTAATGTTGTTGCTCTGCAGACACTGTTGAAGTTTGTTGAAGTCAGACCCAGTTACTGACCTGTGGGAGAACTTGTGTCCGAAGGAAACCCAGTCTCTCTCTATCAGCACCTAGAAGAGAGGAGAGGAAGCGGTGGAAATAGGAAGAAGGGCAAGACAAAGAGGGAAGGGAGCAGAAATGACAACTCAGAGTTGAGACCAGGAGTCAGAGTTGCAGTCCTACACGCTTCGCAGCGCTTCCAGAGCAGTTACCCACCCAAAACTCCTTACTGATGGTGTCTGCTCCCCGACCACTTAAATTAATAAAATCAAAAGTTAACAGAAGAGGAGTTATTCATAAAAACCTAAACAAAAATGCTGAAATAGCACAACAAAATAGGAGAATTAAATGTGGACTCTTAAACATCAGAGCTCTGTCATCTAAAGCTGTACTAGTGAACGATTTAATATCAGAGTATCATTTTGACTTATTCTGTCTTACTGAAACCTGGCTGGATCATGAAGAATATGTTAGCCTAAATGAATCCACTCCACCCAGTCATATTAATACTCACATTCCTCGAGGCACTGGCCGAGGAGGTGGAGTTGCAGACATCTTCGACTCAAGCCAATTAATCAACCCTTAGCCTAAACTAAATTATAACTCATCCGAAAGCCTTGTTCTTAGTCATTCACACCCAACCTGGAAAACACGACAGCCAATTCTATTTGTTATGATCCTTATTCTGAATTTTTATTAAGTTTAGTCCTTAAAACAGATAAAGTAATTATTGTAGGTGATTTCAATATTTATGATTCGATTTTAGATTCGATTGGCTTTTGTCAGAGTGTACATAAACCCACTCACTGTTTTGACCACACCCTCGACCTTGTTCTGGTATATGGCATTGAAATTGAACATTTAATAGTCTTTCCACAGAATCCTTCATTATCGGACCATTATTTAATAACTTTTGAACTCCTATTACTGGTCTACACGCCATTCAGTGCTATGTCTCAATATAACAGAGGACTCCTATGCAAATTTTGGCCCCTCCCAAATTTACCATCTTGTGGATAGTGCTGCAGGCTCACTGCGAACAACTCAATTCTATCACCCCTCTAAAAACAGAAGACAATAAAACAAAGGTTAGCTCCATGGTATAACCCTCAAACCCGAAAATTAAAGCAAAAATTGCGAAAACTTGAAAGGAAACTGCGTTCCAATAACCTGGAAGAATCTCGTTTAGTCTGGCAAGATAGTCTTAAAACATATAGGAAAGCCCTCCGTAATGCCAGAGCAGCTTACTACTCATCATTAATAGGGGAAAATAAAAACAATCCCAGGTTTCTTTTCAGCACTGTAGTCAGGCTGACAGAGAGTCACAGCTCTATTGAGCCATGTATTCCTATATACCTCAGTAGTAACGACTTCATGAGATTCTTTAATGATAAAATTTTAACTATTGTAGAAAAAAATCATCACGTCCTGCCCTCAACCCGTACCGATTTATCTTCAAACACAGGAACCTTCGAAACAACTGTAAAACCTGATATATATTTAGACTGCTTTGCTCCTATTGACCTTCTTCAACTAGCTTCAATGATTAATTCATCTAAGCCATCAACCTGTCTCTTAGACCCCATCCCAACTAGGCTGCTTAAAGACATTTTACCCTTAGTTAGCATTTCTTTACTGGATATGATCTATCTGTCTTTATTAACAGGCTATGTACCACGTATCATTAATGTAGCTGTAATTAAACCTCTTCCTAAAAAGCCCACTCTTGATCCAGGGGTTTCAGCCAACTATAGACCTATATCTAACCTTCCCTTTCTCTCAAAGATCCTTGAGAAAGCAGTCGCCAATCAGTTGTGTGACTTTCTAAATAACAATAGTTTATTTGAGGATTTTCAGTCAGGATATTGAGTGCATCAGCACAGAGACAGCACTAGTGAAAATTACAAATGACCTTTTAATTGCATCAGACAATGGACTTGTCTCTGTACTTGTCTTGTTAGATCTTAGTGCTGCATTCGACACCATTGACCATCACATCCTATTACAGAGACTGGAACATTCAGTTGGCATTAAAGGAACCGCACTAAGCTGGTTTAAATCCTATCTATCAGATCGATCTCAGTTTGTACATGTTAACGGTGAGTCCTCCGTGCACGCCAAAGTTAGTCACGGAGTTCCACAAGGTTCTGTGCTTGGACCGATTCTATTCACCTTATATATGCTTCCGTTAGGAAATTTTATTAGGAAACATTCCATAAACTTTCATTGTTATGCGAATGATAGCCAATTATATCTATTGATCAAGCCAGATGTAACTAACCAGTTAGCTAAACTTCAAGCATGCCTTAAGGACATAAACCTGGATGACCTGCAATTTTCTGATGTTAATCTCTGACAAAACTGAAGTTATTGTACTTGGCGCTAAACACCTCTGAGAGACATTATCTAAACATATAGTTGCTCTAAACGGCATTGCCCTGGTCTCCAGCACCACCGTAAGGAACCTCAGAGTTATCTTTGATCAGGATTTATCCTTTAACTCCCACATGAAACAAACTTCAAGGACTGCCTTCTTTCACCTACGTAACATTGCAAAAATCAGGCACATCCTGTCTCAAAATGATGTCGACTAACTACTAGACTGGACTATTGCAATTCCTTACTATCAGGCTGCCCAAATAAGTCCCTTAAGACTCTCCAGTTGATCCAGAATGCTGAAGCATGTGTACTGACAAGAACTAGGAAAATAGATCATATTTCTCCAATATTAGCTTCTCTGCACTGGCTCTCTGTAGGTGAGGAGAAGGATTTTAAAGTCTATTCTGAATTTTACAAAGTTTTTAATGGTCAGGCACCACAGTATCTTAAAAAGCTCATAATACATTATTATCCGACTAGAACACTGCGCTCCCAGGATGCAGGGTTACTTGTGGTTCCTAGAGTCTCCAAAAGTCGAATGGGAGGCAGAGCCTTCAGTTATCAAGCTCCTCTCTTGTGGAATCAGGTCCCAGTTTGGGTTCAGGAGGCAGACACCATCTCCACATTTAAGAGTGGGCTTAAGACTTTCCTCTTTGATAAAGCTTATAGTTAGGGCTGGCTTTGGTGAGTCCTGAACAATCCCTTAGTTATGCTGCTATAGACCTAGACTGCCGGTAGACTTCCCATGATGCACCTCTTTCCTTTCTCCTCCTCTCCCTCTCCATCTGTATGCATTTTTATCCCATTACTGCATGTTACTAACTCGACATCTTCTCTCTCCCGTAGTTTTGTGCTTTCTCGTCTCTCTCCTCTTTCCTTCTGTTGCTTTCAGCAGGTACTTCTACCTCCGGAGCTGCAGAGACTGGATCTGTGGTTGTGGGCCACCTGCTGGCCCCGTGTTCCTACTCGACAACTGTTATTACAGTTGTTGTTATTGGCCTTTTTACTATTATTGTCATTGTCCTATGACTATCATTCCTATTATTATTACTTTATTAATATTGCCACTGCCCTTACATTATTGCTATTTTAAAATTCTAGGTGGAATTTGCATTGTGCATCCCTTTGCCCTACCCCCCTTCTCTTTCTCTCTCTCTGTCTCTCGCTCTCTCTCTCTAAAAACCTAACACAGCAGCAGCAGATCGCCACCCACCATTGAGTCTGGTTCTGCCCGAGGTTTCTACCTGTTAAAAGGAAGTTTTTCCTTGCCACTGTCGCCAAGTGCTTGCTCAAATTTATAAAGAGTACGGTCTAGACCTGCTCTATAGGAAAAGTGCAATGAGATAACTTCTGTTATGAATTGGCGCTATATAAATAAAATTTAATTAGAAAGAGAAAGAGTACAGAGGAAGAGTAGGATCAAATCAGAGACAAGAACTTAGAAGGTCTTAGAATAAGAATAAGAGATTGTCAATATTGTGTGTGTGTTACCATGAGTCCTTTGATGGTTCTGTAGAATGGGTCCAACAGTATACTGGCTACAGAGCAGGCCTGGGCCGTCCTGTCCCAGCCATCTGAACAGTGAACCAACACATTGACACCTTCATCAGCAACTGCCTGAAGAGAGAGAGAGAGAGAGAGAGAGAGAGAGAGAGAGAGAGAGAGAGAGAGAGAGCAGTTAAATGACAACAGTATCAAAAGGTTATCAAACCAAATGTTATCACAGCGGCAACCATTTTATATTTCATAGCAATGATTGTGAGGTTATCAGTAGACAAACGGCATTCATGTTACACACATTCTTTGGTTCCAGCTTCTTAAATGTAAGAATTAGCTGCTTTTTATCTAAATCCAAACTGAATATCTTTGGGTTTTGGAATTTTGGTCGGACAAAACAAGCAATTTGAAAATATCAGCTTGGTCTCTGGGAAATTGTGATTTTTCATTATTTTTCCATATTTTGTAGACTAAACTATTAATGGATAAATCAAAAAATATTTCAATTAAGTGATGATAAAATCATTGGAGGCTAGCAGAGGCTGATTGTACTCTCAGTGATGGTCTCATTTTGTCGTGGCCTGTTCTTTTAAATTCTTTTAAACTGTGCCACCTTAACAGATCTCCGCTTCTTGACTCACATGTTAAACAGTCCAAATCACAACACTGCAGCAGCTGATTCTATTGCCTTTATTTGTCTGATTTATTCTCACTTTAAACAAAAATAACAAACCATTTCTAAGTCTAACGTGAGGTCAAAGACTGTACCGATGCCCCATTCTACACACGTTTCCTACATGTTTGCTGAAGAAACCAAGACTCAGTCCCACCCCTTCCTTCTATCACAGCTGATCACCATCTGATTAATTACAATAGATCCAAAATAACTGCTCAGAATATTAATTTGATTTCAAATCTGATTTCAATTGGTTCTGTCCAAGGTTTCTGCCTCTTAAAGGAAGCCAAATGCTTGCTCATGGTGGGATTTGTTGGGTCTCTGTAATTAATAAAAGTACAGTCTAGACCTGCTCTATAGGAAAAGTGCAATGAGATAACTTCTGTTATGAATTGGCGCTATATAAATAAAACTGAATTGAATTGAATTCATAAGTTAGCAAATGTGAGAATATAATTTGCAATCAACACAAAACAATGGAACAAATCAACACATTTGTTCATGGAAATTATACTACTGTCGTATAATTAATGAAATATGCCAATGTGTTAATATGAACATGCTACAGTATATGTCTCACCTTCATTGGCTTTTCACCTGGCATTTACAACAGTCTTTGTTGTGTATCTTTATTATGTAGCTGTAGTACATTGACACCCAACACAAAGCATCTCCGGTTTACACAATACGGAATGTATTTCCAATTCAATTCAATTCAAAGGGGCTTTATTGGCATGGGAAACAGATGTTTACATTGCCAAAGCAAGTGTGAAATAATTTTTTTTTTTTTAAATGTACATAAACAAGAGTTGTGATTTTACGGTTAGAAATATACTATATATACACAGATAAGTAAATGTTGTTTCAAAATTGTTTCAATTGTCTCATCTCGCCATTTAAACAGCCAATAGTAAACACCCGATTTTTCTTTTTTCCCATCTTTCAGTTTCCTGAAAATCAATTTTGAAATGCGTGCTGCGTCAAGACAATTTGATTTGTGTTGTAACCATTTCCATAATACTGAAATGAGGCATATAGTTGGTCACCAATTGTTTACCTCCAAAGCTGATTAGGCAGAGTTTTATGAATTTTTACACAGATTATATTATTATAACCCAATCAGACCGTTTCAGTGCTTAAAATGCTTGTGGTTGCTGTGGGAGTGTGTATGTTTGTCTGAGTGCCTGCCTGTGTGTGTGTGTGTGTGTGTGTGTGTGTGTGTGTGTGTGTGTGTGTGTGTGTCTGCGTACACACCCTGGCTATGAAGACCCCGGCATCCAGTATGGCTTTAATGTGTTTAAGCCAACCAGAGTTCTCCAGACCCCACAGGAAGTCAGTCATGGATGGAGATCTCATCTCGCCAACTCCATGGAAGAGAGAGAGAGAAGTTTACAAACAAACACACACACACACACACACACACACACGCAGGAAAATAGGAAAAGATGCTATCAGACATCTGTGTATTTACTGATACCAGCTCTGTGTGATATCTTTTTTTCTTCCTCTTCGATCAGCTGTTTCCCTGGTCCCATCTCATCTTTACATAATTTGCTCAATGCACACACACACACACACACACACTCTCTTCTTCATACCGTCGATGATTTTCTGCTGGCTGTTCCTCATTACATGAATGTTTTCGATGCCAATGAACTGCAACTTGATGTTGGTGTAGTGGTCCTCGTTCTCATAGCCTTTACCTGCTGCTCGATTTGCCATGGCGTTCAGCTGGACACACACGCACACACACACACACACACACACACACACACACACACACACACACACACACAGAATACTACATATGAGAACATTATAACTCATTGTATATTTGACGGTGTAGTCCCTCATTCATCCAGGAGTGTTCCCTCGTCGAAAAGGTTTCAGTCGTAGTCATCTGGACACTGTTTTCAGAATCAAGACGTTTCGGCTCCCATCCGGAAGTCATTCTCAATTGCGAAAATAGTCTGAGAAATTTAAGCTACTCTGTGTTGCTTAAGCCCTGCCCTCAGGAATCCCGATAACACGCTAACTCGGGATTGCAGAGCGCCGTGCATTTGCATCTAAAAGCTACAAACCACACATTTGAAGACAGTGAGGTGAAGATTCTAAGTAGGGAGAAGAGTTGGTTTGAAAGAGGAGTCAAAGAAGCCATTTTTGTAAAAAAAGAAAACCCCTCTTTAAACAGAAATGGTGGTCTGAGATTCAACTTGCCAACTGTTTACCACAGTGTATTAACACCTTGGTCAAGCCAATCATATGCTAATCAGGTACTTAACAGTGATGAGGGAGGTGCAGCCAGAAAACAATAGGCCTGATTACTGGGCCATCATGGAAACAAAAGAAGGTCAGTTTCAGGTGAAACTAGGCAGGGTAAACAGCAGACACTCAGGAAGACTCCTTCCTAAGGGCAGGTCTTAAGCAACACAGAGTAGCTTAAATTTCTGAGTTCGCAGACCATTTTCACAATTGAGAATGCCTTCCGGATGGGAGCCAAAACGTCTTGATTCTAAAAACAGTGTCCAGATGACTACGACTGAAACCTTTTCTATTATTGTATATTTGTATTACGTACTGTGGCTATACTTGGATGTGTGAGTGAGGAAGTGTGTGTGTGTGTGTGTGCGTGTGTGTGTGTGTGTTACCTTGGGCCTGGTGTCCACCACATACATGTAGTCACTGCCAGGGTTGGACTTCATCACAGCCAGCAGCATCATCTCATCCTCCTGACAGCGTCCACTGAAGCCTGACAGTGGCTGACTACACCGGCACACTGCTGCCTGCATGAAAATCATTGTCATTATCACATTACACATTTTATTAGTACAGATCTTGTCAAGATTCTCTCTCTTTGTATCAGCAGAAAGGTAAAACTTTTTTTTTTTAAACCCTCACTTATTCATTATTTCCAACATGTGATTTTGATGATGTGGATACTTTTGTTACCTATTCAACTCTTACTTAAAGGGTAAGTTAACAGTCCAATCTTCCAAAACATATATTCACATAATTCTTCCTCTGTGTGTGTGCTTATGCGTGACACTAACCAGTGTGTCCTGGTGGAAGTAAGACAGAGCAGGAAATCGTCCTCGACTCCTGAACCTTGAGCTGCCCATGATGATGGTGGGTGTGGCCGACTTTGGAACAAACAGCTCTGATGGGTACGTATCGCACACCTGAGAGAGGATACACACATATTTTAACATCAATGACCCCAAGTTAGATACATATTAGTTCACAGTTAAAGAAACTGTTATTGTCAAGGCTCGACAATAATGGTTGCCAGGTTGCCATTGGCAACCATTTTGAGAAACTGTCAACCAATTCTTGGCCTTTTTAACATATGAAAAATAGGGACAGCAAACAGCAAAGCGTGCACCTCAAAGCAGAGCTCAGGTCCAGACCGTGAAAAGCTAGCTAGTTAGCAACTACTTTTTGCTGTGGCGGAAAAAAATCAAAAGACAAAACGCAATCAATCATCTGATCACTCTGATTACTCTACCCGCAGCTTCCAGCTCCAAAACGTATTTGGGAGACCTCCGGTTTTAGGCTATTTTAATTGACTAGCCTGACTCATTGCTGCTAACTAGCTAGCTGTTCACAGTCTGGACCAAAACCGAGAGTACAAGAACTCACCACAGGTCACCCACAAGGCCACGTTCCTTGAAGGGGTGGCTTAGCTGGTAACACACAGGTGCAGTTAGGCTGTGGGTGTGCTAACCAGATGTGGAATAAGTATTCAGGTCCATTACTTAAACAAACGTATTAATACCAACCCCACTTTGAAAATACTCCACTACAGGTAAAAGTTCTGCATTCTAAACCTTACTAAGGTAAAAGCACAAGTATTACAGCAAAGGTACTCATTCTGCAGTAAAATGGTTCCTCTAAAAGTGTTCTACTATTCAATTCAATTTATATATATAGTGCCAATTCATAACAGAAATTAACGCATTACACTTTTCCTATAGAGCAGGTCTAGACCGTACTCTTTATAATATTATTTACAGAGATCCAACAATTCCCACCAAGAGCAAGCACTTTGGCGACAGTGAGGCAGAGGCAGAAACCTTGGGGAGAACTAGACTCAATGGTGGGCGGCCATCCGCCATCATAGGACAATGACAATAATAGTAACAAGGTCAATAACAACAACAACTGTAGTAGCAGTTGTTGAGTAGGAACACGGGGGCAGCAGGTGGCCCACAATCACAGATCCAGTCTCTGCAGCTCCGGAGGTAGAAATACCTGCTGAAAGCAACAGTAGAGAGGAGAGAGACGAGAAAGCACAAAACTATGGGATTAAAATGTATACAGATGGAGAGAGATTGCATCCTGGGAGCACAGTGTTCTAGTGGGGTAAAAAGGGATTTTGAGCTCTTTAAGATACGATGGTGCCTGACCATTAAGAGCTTTGTAGGTGAGGAGAAGGATTTTAAATTATATTCTGTATTTTACAGGCAGCCAGGGCAGAGAAGCTAATATTGGAGAAATATGATCTTATTTCCTAGTTCTTGTCAGTACACGTTCCGCAACATTCTGGATCAACTGGAGATTCTTAAGGGACTTATTCGGGCAGCCTGATAGTACGGAATTGCAATAGTCCAGTCTAGAAGTAACAAATGCATGGACTAGTTTTTCGGCATCATTTTGAGACAGGATGTGCCTGATTTTTGCAATGTTACGTAGGTGAAAGAAGACAGTCCTTGAAGTTTGTTTCATGTGGGAGATAAGGTATAAATCCTGATTAAAGAGTTTAACATCAGAAAATTGCAGGTCATCCAGGTTTTTATGTCCTTAAGGCATGCTTGAGCAAGCTCTTAATGGTCAGGCACCACAGTATCTTAAAGAGCTCATAATACCTTATTACCCCACTAGAACACTGCGCTCCCAGGATGCAGGGTTACTTGTGGTTCCTAGAGTCTCCAAAAGTCGAATGGGAGGCAGAGCCTTCAGTTATCAAGCTCCTCTCTTGTGGAATCAGGTCCCAGTTTGGGTTCGGGAGGCAGACACCATCTCCACATTTAAGAGTAGGCTTAAGACTTTCCTCTTTGATAAAGCTTATAGTTAGGGCTGGCTTGGGTGAGTCCTGAACCATCCCTTAGTTATGCTGCTATAGGCCTAGACTGCCGGGAGACTTCCCATGATGCATCTCTCTCCTCCTCTCCCTCTCCCTCTGTATGCATTCTTATCCCATTAATGCATCGTAGAAAAGGTTTCAGTCGTAGTCATCTGGACACTGTTTTCAGAATCAAGACATTTCGGCTCCCATCCAGAAGTCTGAGTGTCTTCTGTTTACCCTGCCTAGTTTTGCGAAACTAGGCAGGGTAAACAGCAGACACTCAGGAAGACTCCTTCCTGAGGGCAGGGCCTAAGCAACACAGAGTAGCTTAAATTTCTGAGTTCTCAGACCATTTTCACAATTGAGAATGACTTCCGGATGGGAGCTGAAACGTCTTGATTCTGAAAACAGTGTCCAGATGACTAGACTGAAACCCATTAATGCATGTTACTAACTCGACATCTTCTCTCTCCCGTAGTTTTGTGCTTTCTCGACTTCGCCTTCTGTCACTTTCAGCAAGCATTTCTGCAGAGTCTGGATCTATGATTGCGGGCCTCCTAGTCTCCCCATATTCCTGCTCAACACCTGCTACTACAATTATTATTAGTCTTATTATTATTACTATTCTTATCATTATTATTACTATTATTTTATTAATATTAATATTACCCCTACCATTACATTATTATTATTTTAAAATTCTATGTGGAATTTGCATTGTGCTACAGTGTGCTCTCTCTCTCTCTCTCTCTCTCTCTCTCTCTCTCTCTCTCTCTCTCTCTCTCAACCCAACCGGCAGCGGACCCGCCCACCCTTGAGTTTTTCCTTGCCACTGTCGAAATGAGATAACTTCTGTTATGAATCAGCACTATATAAATAAAATTACTATACTATACATTCTTAGAAAGGTCACTCTACTGCTTAATGTTTTTTTCCCAATACCATTACTACAATTACCAGCACCATTTAACAGGCTTTGGAGTAATGTAATACATACTGTAGTGTTATGTACATACGTATATTCTTGATAAGGTTGACTATTGAAGACATTTCAGACTTGGTTTTAAATTGCTCTACGTTATTTTACTAATGTGCTTATTGGCTTTCTTGCCGAGAGTTAGATGAGAAGATCGATACCATTCTCATGTGTCTAGGTTAAATATTAAGCTACCGCCGGCAGCCAGTTAGCTTAGCTTAGCACAAAGACTGTAAACAGGATGAAACAGCTAGCTTAGTTCTGTCCAAAGATGCCTACCAGCACATCTAAAGCTCAGTAATTAACAAGTTGTAGATTTACAGAGGGTTATGTGCTATTTCTTGGCTGGGACCAGAACGTCCAGTCTTTGTGCTAAACTAAGTAACCAGTTGCTGACGGTAGCCTCATACTTAAACGTCCAGTGTGTAACATTCAGGAGGATCTATTGGCAGAAATGGAATATAATATTCATAGGTATGTTTTCATTAGTGTAATCTCTCTCTTGTACTATCTTATCTATGACCTTGTAAATGTCCTGAGTACAAGGCATATTCACTGCACTTAACAAGAGAAATAGGTAGACAGCTACAGACCAGAGAGTAAATTATGGCTTTAGTAGAGGTAGAGCTTCAACTCCATCCTGTTTTATTCAAGAAGTAACTCTAACACCATCATCTCTAACACCATCATCCAACATAAAGTTATCCCTCATCTCTTAAAAAAATAATTCAAACTCCCCAACTGATTGGTTGTACTATTTTTTTCCCTACACCTTACGCACATGTCACAATTAGACTGACCCTGTATTCGCTGTTGGCCGCTGTAGTGACCCACAGGTTATTAGGAACTCCCATTCTCTTGTAGTCGGCCATGAGGTCTATGAAGTTCCACGACTCTTCTCTCTCCTCTTTGTTCACATTGGGATTAAAAGACAGGCAGTACAGCTCACTGTACTTCTCTGAGAGAAGAGAGGAGAGGAGAGGAGAGTAGAAGAGAGGAACAATTTAAAATAATTTTAAATCAGTATTTTATATGTGCTTAACATACTGTAAAAGCAACACACTAACACACCTGTTCATGACACCCTGCCAGACAAGTGTTTGTGTGCATGAAATCACTTTAACACACATTTAACCACTTACACACATAAATACACACACACACACACCTGGTCGTGACAACCTGACCAATGAGGTGTGAATGTCCAAACAGTCTCTTTCCTGCGGAATGAGGATCTGGAAGACCCGGAAGTCCTTACATCGGAGGATCAGCTGACTTCCGGCGGGGATGGTGGGTGGCCTCTCCACACTGCTCACCATGCTGTGCAACACCTGAAACACACACAGACACACATATCTTTCCTATTACCCAATGTGGACATTCTTTACCCAACCTTAAGAGGTGCACACTAACAAAATACACACAAAAACACGCACAATGCTCAATTTTCTCTATAAGGTCCTTTTGTGAATAACTAATTAGGTTTTTAACTGAAAGTCTGTGATATCAATCAGCTGCCGTGGTTGATTTTCTTTTCCTTGTTCAGCCTTCAATAACTTTAAATAAATAACCACTATCAGGTTCATAGGAACCAAACGCTGAGGTATACAAATACAGAAGGATGAAACTCCCTTCTTCATTAAGTACAAAGTAGTTTATTCTTCGGCTTGCAGAAAGTACAATATAAATCTGGAATACGAAGGGTCTGGATTCAGAATGCAGGACAACAACATTTCTCCCGGCATTAGTTTTATAACATTTCATACTGAGCTCCTCCTGATGGGATCTGATGTTTCTGGTTGGTCAATGATCAAAACACGGAAGTCACTGAAAGTCTCTGATTGGTTATGAATTAAAGGTGGAATTGTATGCCATTGAACTTTTACTCACTAGGAGGCGCTATTACACAAGGAAACTTTCTGATAGGTAAGATTTTAGAGGCAAGGGTCATGTGCCGTTGCTAAGCAACACACCTGTCTGCCTGAACAGTATCCTAGACTTCTGTGGAACAGGAGGATCCAGCCACATAGATACGATTCCTGGCAAAAGGACTTTCACTGTCTCTCCCCTGCGATAACAGTGCTAATCAGCAACTTCCCAGGCTCTACCAAACAAAACAACCTTGGTTCCCACCAATGTTCGTGTGTTGCTTTCTGATCATAAATTCATTGCTTTCTTTTATTAAAATGAAACATATCTAGGAAATGCAAATATGGTTGCTTTGATAAAAATAAACACATCTAGATTATAAACTGATTATGCACTAAACACAATTTCCTTCAACACAGCACTATAAAAAACAAAACTAGCATCAACACGTGTCACATTTTTGTGTAACCTGTCTTGTGATCAAAAATATTCAGGAAGGAATGTCAACGTCAGTTTATGGGGAAGCTCCTGGGCTTTTCTCACAGGAAGTTAATGCTGTGCGGTGACAAAGAAGAAGAAGGAGAAGTAGACGGCTGCTTTAGCAGGAATCTGTCTAATTGGAATCTGTCTTCTTTGTTCCTGCTAATCCAGTAGACACAGTCGGTGTTGGGTGAAATCTGACACCCCTGGATGTGTGTTGTATCTAGTCAGGTCCAGAGGGACAGGGCCGTGTCCTCCACCACCTCCTGCAGGAGATTTGAAAGCACTCACACAATCCTAACAGTGCTGGGGTAATACCAGCTCTTTCAAAAGGCTAGGAAATTTTTCATTAAAAAATATGAACATGCCAGAAGAAGATTTCACTCTACTAGATTCAAACCATACTGAAGATAAAAAATGGCCAACTTTCCAGTGCCCTGTCATCATGACAATTCTACACTTAACACTTAATAATACAGAAGAGGAGTTGCTGCAGAATGACATATTGTAGCTGCAAGGCCAAAGGCTACCGCTGAAGACAGTGTGTGTCATTGTGATTATTTTATTTCTTCAACTGCTTTAACTTTTATGTGCTTCTCCTTTTGTACTGGATTTACTAAATGTACTTTAGCTGATTTTTTTCAAGAGTGATGATCTCATGTCGAAGCTAATTTTCTATCTAAGTAATAAACACAATTACTGAATATGCATTGGAACATCTTTAGCAATAACCTCCATGTAACTTTTTGAACACTGCTTGATGTTGCCTACAGCTACACTGCATTCTTTATCCAGCCTTTCTTCAAAAGTCAAAGGATGAAAAGATCAACTTATCTTCTAAAATCTCTGTTTCATTCAGCTGTTATTCACATAACTGAAATAAGTATTTTTGATATCTTGCTTGGAGAAACTATTTTGATATTTCTATAACTAATACGACGTATGATGAAATGAATGTTGCTATCCAGCGGGTTTAACTGTCAAACAAATGTTTCAGATCAAGTTTCTGTCACAACATGTCTTCATATTGCCATTCACTTGCAGTTACAAATCTGTCTGCATGTCTCTGTTTTACAGCCTCAGGGGAGGCTGCTGTTGCTGCACATTTAAAGGGTAAAAATATTTTTTTTTCTGTTCTGTATAGTAAAATTCACTACTATATCTAGAAATAGGCAGATATACTGTTTCTTGGTGGATATATGGATGGAGGAATATTTGAAAGCAGGTTATTCTGTTGCAAAGGAACAGCCAATCCAGAGTAAGAATAGGGTATCAGGGAGTCAGCAAAGTAAGGAAGAAAGCCAGGATTCACTTTAGACAAATCTATCTGAGATCTCAAGCAGGCAGTGGTGTGATGATGAATAAAGAGAAATACAGTGTCTATATTATTAATACTATTAATTAAATGTATCCACCTTGACTGTGACGAAGGACGAAGTGTTAAAGGTAGTGCTCATGATGGCTCACAGGTGCACCACCCTGATTCCAGCTTACCCATGTCTCCTTGCGTGTCTCGGGGTTGTTCTCTACAAAGATGGTGTGTGTGGCAGAGAGGTAGAGAGTCCCAATGCCGGCCTTTCTCTGGCCCGACGACCGGTCCAGGAACCGCACATTTTCCACCTACCAGAGGCACACACACGAAATATCAGAGATGAAAAAATACACAGATCAAACACGATGAATAGTTAGGAACATAAGATATGGCATGTTTTTTCACTCACCAAGACACACACATAAACATAACACATATTATTTAACTGTAATAACAGCTCACAGTATCCTCTGGCATGAATCAACAGATTGCTATGGTCACTGAGCTCAAATTAAAGTCTAAATCTAAAACTCAAGGTCATTCAGTAACTAGTTTTGTATGGAATGTATGCTTGTATGGAAAAAACAAACATACATGCCTTTGTCTGTTTACATGCAAGAACTAGTTATGAAGATTTGTTACTGTAATGCATGTATCATTGCAGATTCTGCATACTCTGCTTGCCCTATTAACTCAATTATATCCTTTATAAACACTGTAAGACCAGCCTAAAATAATAATAAATAAAACTTTATTTATAGAGCACTTATCAAAACAAAGTACAAAGTGCTTCACAACAAGAAAAATAAAATAACACAGTGAATGACGAAATATAAAGAAATAAAACACATGAAATACATAAAAGCAATAAAATAAACAGTAAAATAAACAGCCAGTTCAGGTAAAATCAGGATATGCTTTCAGATAAAAATGTGTTTTGAGACGAGGACACTGACTCAGATAACCTAATTTCTTCGGGCAAGTTGTTCCAGAGCCTCGGGGCCCTGATAGCAAAAGCTCTGTCCCCCTTAGTTTTCATCCTGGACTCAGGAACAGACAGGAGACCCCTGCCCGAAGATCTCAAACTACGTGAAGGTTCATAAGGGATGTGTCATCCGCATAACAATGAAAAGAAATACCATGTCTGCGGATTACATCACCCAAGGGAAGCATGTATAAGGAGAACAATATTGGTCCCAGAATTGAACCTTGAGGCACACCATACTTGATATGGGAAAAGGATGACATGAAGTTATTAATGCTAACACAGAATTTCCTATTGGACAGATAAGATGCGAACCAGTCTAGTGCAGTGCCAGATATGCCCACCCAGTGCCTCAGTCTGTCTAAAAGAATGCCATGATCAATTGTATCAAAGGCAGCACTTATGTCCAACAGCACAAGAATTGAACACATGCCTGCGTCTGCATTCATTAAAAGGTCATTAGTGACTTTGAGAAGGGCTGTCTCAGTGCTGTGGTGTTGACGAAAGCCAGATTGGAACTTTTCAAAGGTATTATTGTTTTCCACAGCAGCAAGGAGCTGCTTAGATACAAGTTTTTCGAGAATCTTCGAAATAAAAGGCAATTTGGATATTGGGCGGTAGTTATCCAGGAGGGTGGGATCAAGCCCAGCTTTTTTTAAGACTGGCTGGACACAAGCTGTTTTAAAGAAATCAGGGACGCAGCCAGTAGACAGCGAGCTGTTAAAAATAATTTGTAAAAGGGGCGCAATACAATCCATAACTTCCAATAGAAACCTAGTTGGGATTTTGTCCAGAGGGCTGGAGGATACTCTCATAAGAGACATGATGTCTGCGAGTTCGGGCAGAGTAACAGCAGAAAAATTGCTCAAAGAATCCCTGAGCGGGTGATCCACATCTAAAAAGGCAGATCTGATATCAGATCTTATTAACTCCACCTTTCCAGCAAAGTGCAAAAGAAACTTTTCGCAATCAGCATCACACTCAGCAGGGGCACAAGGAGAGGCTGGGTTAACTAACTGATCCACAGTCTTAAACAGGAATCTGGGGTTGTGCTGATGGGCAGAAATAAGTGCAGAGAAAGGCTGTGGCTTACAGGTAGAGCGGGTCATCCTCTAAATGGAAGATTGGCAGTACGATCCCAGCTTCCCCCAGCCCACATGTTGAAGTGTCCTTGGGATACTGAACTCCATATTGCTCCCTATGAGTGTACTAATGAACAGTTGTCACCTCCCAACAGTGTAAGGATGTGTGTGAAGGGCCTCATTGTACTGTAACCACAAGTACAGTACAATAAAGATATGGTAATGAGGAGGATGAAGTCCATATGTGGCCTGTGTGCCTTTGAGGAAAATGGTGGTTGTCAGCATAATGTTACGTCATGGCTGAGCAGATGTAAGAGCAAAATATCTCGAGTTTATTACATATTCATATTCCATAAGTAATAAAAAATAATTGAACGTCTATGGCAGCAGGAGCACATGAGCATCATAACAGCCACATGGCCGGGTGTGTTTATAGCTACGTCAGGGATTCAGTGGCTGAGTCCATTCACAGAGATTTTACGTTTCCAGTGAATACGGTGGTAAGTATTTGTTAAAGCAAATCCCACCGTACTATTAGCATGATGTCCGATTTCAGTGTGATCAACCGACGTCTTTCTGCAGGCTGCCCCATAACAGACAGACGTCAGTTTTGGGATGCCTCACATATATTGATCAACACTGTGCCGTGCCGTGTAACGGAGGCAGAGACAGATGGGGTGGAGAGATGGATAGAGACAGAAGGGGAAGAAGGACCTAGCGTATCATTGAAGAAACAGCTAGCATGAACGAATGGGCACATCAGCAGAGAAACAAGAACGAAGCACAGAGACAAGTCACTGAAATGCCAAGTGTTATTACCTTGGGCGTCCGGATGTGCTCCATCACTGACAACCAAAATGGTGGAGATGGAGAAAGAGTGCGTGTTTTGTGGTTTTTACCGTCAGCTGTTATATTCCCTGTTTCACGTAAGCAAATGAGCTGTATTCTCCGTGGCTGCTGTTCCAGATCTGCTCTGGAATATTTTCCATGATTTCCTTCCCTCTGTATCCTGGGTTTGTTCGATTAAACTCGAAGAGAAAGGATTCTATACTACCAGTGCCCGTCGTTAACGGTACCTGAGCTGCCTCTGTGTCTGTCTCCGATAGATAGTGATGACGCTCTTAGCAGCTGCGCTACTGCGTAACGTTACTACACCACTGTCACGTTAACGATAATAAAATACAAGACCGGCAACACGTCATCAAGCGCCAGTGCAAGACTGCGGTCAACTGAGCTGTCGCTTGCTAAAACCCGATTAAGCCAGCAGGATTTTAATGCGCGTCTAGTCGTGGTTTTACGGTACGGTTGCTTGGAGCGGCCAAAAAGATCGAAGAAAGACCTGTTATTCAGCAACAATTTATGAAATTTGATATAACATGTTAAAAAGTTAATATTGCACATTATATGAAAACCAGTTATAATACAATTCCAAGTTATTGTGCTGTACTGTTTTTTTTATTTAAAAAAAACATATGACCATATAAATGTTCATATGATTTTACTGTACAATTGTGGAGAAAAGTAAAGGGAAAGTCAGCTCAAATTACATTATAACATGTTCATAATTCCCTTATATTTGAACTATATAGATTCCTGCTGAGGATGACCCTGGCTATGTCTATGTCAAATATTGTGTGATTTTACTGTACAGTTTTTGAAAAATTTAAAGGGAAAGTCAGCTCAAATTAAATTATAACATTCCCTCATATTTGAAGTTTCTCCGCAATTGTACAGTAATATCACATGACATTTGACATGACAAAGTCATCCTGTCATCCTGAACAGGAATCCTGAACAGGAATCCATTGGAAATTTCCTCACCTATTAAGGATTTTTTGAGGCACATAAGATACACGAATATAAACTCTCAGTATGGTAAATAGCAAAATTATGCTGGTGATAGTTAGGCCCTACTACTGACGGATAGCTAACGTTATAACTTGAGTGGGAGGCTGCTGGAGTACAGTAATAGGCTACAGTATAGCAGCAGTAAACATGACTGTCCTCTCTAACTAAATGTTAGCCCAGATCATGCAGTTGGGTTGGTTATTTACAGACACCACTTTGCCTAACGCTACCTGGTGATTCAAATACTGTATGTATAGATGTCCGGATAAGCAATGTCTGGTCGCTGAGTTGGGGATCCGGATCCTGTTGTTCAATCCGATCAACCTTAGTTTATCAAGGTTTCAGGTACACTCAGGTTCAGGCAAGGTCACAAAATCATTATTAGACATGTCTATAAAACAAAGGCTTGTTTAATTCGAAATGAATGTATACAAACTTGTCAAAATTGTAACCCAAACACACGTCAAATTACATTGCCATTTATTGAATCTTCGGTTTTCTAACCCAAAAGGGGGCGCGGCCATGACGTTTTGCGAAGTACCCATATAACAGTCCACAAGACCGATGCCCCGTAGATCTACCAGCGAGTACAGTTACAGAGGCAACTGGAAGAGCGCGACCTAGCCAGGAGGAGAGAGTCTAAAGTGCAGCGCAAAGCCGCCAACATCACCCTAAACCCTGGTGTATAATAGTAAGCATCTATTAAACCTAACACGGCAGCGGCAGATGGCCGCTCACCATTGAGTCTGGTTCTGCTCGAGGTTTCTGGCTAAAGTTTTTTCTTGCCACTGTAGCCAAGTGCTTGCTCATGGTGGGATTTGTTGGGTCTCTGTAAATAATATTATAAAGAGTACGGTCTAGACCTGCCCCATAGTAAAAGTGCAGTGAGACAACTTCTGTTATGAATTGGCGCTATATAAATAAATACAATTGAAAATTAAATTGAATCTAGGAGTGACTACCATTGGTCGTTCCCAGGTTTTTCTTGTGTTTCTTTGTGTCATTCAAAATCAAAATTATTATCAGTTAATCCTAGCTGTGCAACAAGTGGCTCCGTGGCGCAATGGATAGCGCATTGGACTTCTAGTCAAGCACTTGATGAGTGATTCAAAGGTTGTGGGTTCGAGTCCCACCGGAGTCGACGTTTTTCTGTTGCATATCCACAGAGATTAGATATTTCCCGGTATATATATATGCGCTCTTGTCTGGTCTGTGTTACTTTTACATTCAATGCCACCAGATAACTCGTGTATCCGAGTAAATATGTGTTTATTTCAGCATTTATATATATATTTGTTGCTGAATAAGTCATTTTCAGTCTTCCTTAGGCCATATGAAGGACCAAAATTACATATTCATCAATAACTAAATACATTTATTCATGCAGAAACAAATAAATAAATGACTAATTTATTTCTACAAATCTACATTTTTTTCATTTTTTTCCGTGTTTGTATGTTAATGAGGTAGGTTGTACTAATGTCATTGTAAAGCAGGATTGGTCACAGGATTGATTCAGCTCCACTTCTGCTTTGCGAGTGGTGTATAAAGCTGAGCTGACTAGTACACTTGCTACTGATGTTAGCTAGCTGCAAAATTATTAGCTTCTGCCTGGTTTGCCCAGCTGACCAATCATGCTTTACAGTGAGGTTAGTACCACCTACCTCATTAACATACACAGAAATGCAGAAATAAATAAAATAATATTTGTAGAAATATTAAATACATTTATTTGTGCAATTACCAACATTTATTTAGTTAGTAATTTATTTATACATTTAATTATTTATTTATGTATTTATTTCAGTGTTTGTTTATATATTTGAGCATATATTTATGTATGTATTTATTTATTTTAAGTCATTTTTCATCCTCCATAACATACAACCAAACATGACAACTTGTATATATTGTACAGATAATGACTCTATTGTTAATCAAGTTGTTGATGTTGCTGGGGATTACAAACACCCATTCATAATTCCAACATTCTTTCACTACCATTACAATAAATAAGTAAAATTATAGCCAAGTGAAATTATTGTAAACCCTTATGAGTGGGCAGTTTGTAGGTTCAGTATGATGTACTAGGTATAAGCAGGAGATGATGACTATTTACTCCAACCACTAGATGGAAACTAGTTTACCAAGTGTAAATCCATGTGCAGTGTAATAATCTCCAGCTACACAGAGTCACAGTGAGAAAGAGCAGTGAAGTGATGCTACAGCATCAAACAGCTAAACAAGGCAGAGGAGAGAGGACATCAGTGAGACTGTATAGACAGAGTGAGACAAGAGAGTGTGGCAGTTTGATTCAGTCACCGATCAGATTATTGATTATGGGAATGATGAGCACATCAGTGGCCTTTCTTCTTCACATGGCTGCCTCTCTGGCGGTAAGAAATTCCAGCTAATTCTCAGTATATCATACTAAATACTATACTATGAGATTTCTAATCATTCCATATTCATATTTGGTTTTATGTGCGTAGGTTTTGAGATATTTGTCTGAAATTTCTTTTGTGGTGGCAAAAATGCCATTTGCAAAACAACAGCAATCTCTTTCCTGAAACAGTGTCCTTGTTACACTGGAAAATCCACAGACTTCACTGTGAACAGTTTTTATAGGGACTATTTGTTAGGTACAGTAGCAGTTTCAATGAAAACTGTTCATGGCAAGGTTTATCCAGAGTAACAAGAACATTGTTTCTGGAAAGACTTTTAATATTTAAAAATTTATTTTTTCAATGTTAAAACAATAGCTAAAGACAAACCAGACGCGGTAGGATTTATAGTATGTATGTTTGTTTCTGTGAGATTAAGTACGTGTGATGTTAGTTTTGGATTCAAGGTGATCATTCTGTGTCTGGGCTGCTCTGCTTGCCCTTTTCCCACCATGAATCTGATCTGGATAAGCAGCTAGAAAATGGATGGACGGATCTTATTATGTGACTTAATCATGAGGAAATCAACTATTTTACTTCATTAATCACAGACAATGATATTGTTTAAGGAGGAGTCATAGCATTAGCATACTGAAGAGTGAAATTAAAATTAAAGTCTCAGTTGCTCAATTTGTTCTATAAGCTGAAAGTTGCAAGGGATCCAGGAAAGTATGATGTAAGCAATTCAAATATAATGTTTTTTTCGTTTGAAACCAAAAAACGGAAACACGAAAATACCATGTTTTTTTTCATTTTAAACCAAAAACGGAAAAACAGAGCCGTTTTTCATTTTTTGTTGTTAGAATCAAAAAACAAGAAAACCAAATTCAAATAACGGTCCAATTTGGATTTGTTCGTTTTTCCTTTTGAAGAAAGACATGAAGAAAAGCAAGACAGGTGACTTGGAAGTAAAAGTAAATATATCTAAATAAAAGCCAAGAGGATAGAATGGCCATTCTATAAAAATGTAACATTAAGCAAGCAAATGATCTATAGCCTACCAGGGAAATGTTAGAAGATAAATCAATAAAACAACATTCATTTCAGAAGCTAAAAGTTTAATTCTGTTTCCTCTGGAGGCTTCCCTCTGTCCTGTCAAGTCAACTACAATTTTTAGTTTTGCTGCCTAAATGTCTCACGATATTTGCTGTGACATTACGTGGTTAAAGCAAACACTCATAGGCCTACATCAATACAACACACAATAAAGAAATCACCTTGAAAGTTTGTGCTGCTCGACATAATTTAAAAGGCAATATAGGCTGGTGCAGGTGGAGAGAAATGTCCAGTGCGGGTCTCTAAATCGGAATACAATTATTAGTTCGGGTGGGTGGCGACTGGATGATTTATGCGTACATGCGGATTCGGATGATGTCAGAGTCTATCTATCTATCTATCTATCTATCTATCTATCTATCTATCTATCTATCTATCTATCTATCTATCTATCTATCGCAAGCATAGCCAATGACAATGTTTTTGTAGAGATGCAGTAGGAGCATATAATATATGACAATAAAAACAAGTACTTGTTTTTCGCTTTTATTGTTAGCTATATCTATTTATCTTTATCACAAAAATTCAAAATCACCACATATGGAGATACATGGTTTTCACCGTAACTAGTAACTAAAGCTGTCAGATAAACGTAGTGGAGTAAAAGGTACAAAATTTGCCTCTGAAATGTAATAGTCGAAGTTGCATAAAATGGAAATACTCAAGTAAAGTACAAATACCTCAAAATTGTACTTAAGTACAGTACTTGAGCAAATATACTTAGTACATTTCATCACTGGTGAATATTAGCTTGATCATGACATAAGACTATGAAGTTATTTGGTAGCCTGTTACTAGGCTATGTGAAACGTTGAATAATAATTTGGTAGCATGTGGGGACCTCTGCTGGTCACTTTAGACAACACTATTTTGGAAAGACCACACAGGCACATATAATTAATTAGGCTATTAATTCAACTAAATAATATATCACACACATTTTGGATAAAAGAGAGGCTATTCATGTCTAAATGAAAAGATAAAAACAAAAAAGATCTTTATTTATGTAGGGCCATGTATGTCTATGTATGCATTTATTTATTTATCTTCTAACGTTTCCCTGGGAGGCTATAGATCATGTGCTTGCATAATGTTACACTTTTATATAATGGCCATTCTATCATCTTGGCTTTTATTTGAATATGCTTTTCTTCATGTCTTTCTTCAAAAGGAAAAAGAAAAAAGGAATTTGCAAAAACCCAAACACTATACCCAAATGAGACACCATACACCTAAATTATGCTGTAATTAGAAACCGCATATAATGCCATATCAGACCCAAAATATACTATACTTAGACACTATTATATCAAATTATACTCTAATTAGAAACCAAATAGATCATAATACACAGACATCATTTTACAAGGTCATAGTCTAATTAAATCAAATACAATACCATATCAGATCCAAAATATGCTACAGTTAGACGCTATTTTACCCTTACTACCAAATTATGCTATATTAGTCACCACATTTAATTCCAACATGGGTCTATGATAGCTTAACAACACAGGCTGTCATTAGATGTACTGAATGCCATATTATATCGGACACAGCCTTTATAATAGTCAGACAAAACACAGAGAGCTCAGAGGACAATACATTTATTTGGCCTTTACTTAACACAGTTTCACTTTCTTACAGGGTCATTTGTTGCTCATTAGAAGAAAACTGTACCGTAAACTAAAGCCATGGTGGTGGTGGTGGTGTGTGGGGGAAGGGGATAGGGTTAGGGAGGCACAATGCAGACCACGTAGAATTTTTTATTTTTATTTATATAGTAGAATAGTAATTGTAGTGTTCATATTAATAAATTAGTAATAATAGGAATGACAGCTATAGGAAGAATAATGTCAGCATCAGTAACAGAGCCAATAACAACAACTGTAGTAGCAGTTGTCGAGCAGGAACATGGGGGCAGCAGGTGGCCCACAACCACAGATCCAGTCTCTGCAGCTCTGGAAGCAGAAATACCTGCTGAAAGTGACAAAAGGAGAGAGGGATGTGACCCATGACCAGTTCATCATAGTTTATAATAATGCAGCGTAGTGAGGATACAGACGTTTCATAGAGGAGAGGAGTGTATATCAGAATCAGAAATACTTTATTGATCCCCGAGGGGAAACTTTTTTGTTACAGCTGCACACTATCACGTTATTGCACACAGGAATAGAAGTACTAAGCAAAAAATATAATACACTATAATACAGGTCAGATAAATTAAGTACCAAGTGGGTATAAGTATAAAATTAAAATAAGTGTAAAGTACAAAGTGGATTACCGGTTGATGATAAGTATGTACGGTATAATAATACAATGTAATAGTATAAGTAATAAGTAGTAGTGCATGAACTGTCAAGTTAAGTGTAGCTTATTAATATTATTATGAGACGGTGGATATTGCACAGCAGTAATAGAGGTATGAATAAATATCAATAAATAGGGAATATTAAACTGAAAACAGAGTATATTGCACCGGAGTATTAAACAGAGAATATTGCACAATTATTTCAAGTATTACAGTGATGTTAATGATCCAATGTCCAGTTTAGGGACTTAAGGTCTTATAGACTGACACTCAGAGGGAGGAGTTAAAGAGTTTGATGGCTACAGGCAGGAATGACTTCCTGTGGCGCTCTGTGGTGCATTTTGGGGGGATGAGTCTTTTGCTGAAGGTACTCCTTTGCTTGACCAGCACGTCATGGAGTGGGTGGGAGACACTGTCCAAGATGGCATGTAGTTTGGCCAGCATCCTCCTCTCTGACACCACCGACAGAGAGTCCAGCTCCACCCCCACAATGTCACTGGCCTTACGGATCAGTTTGTTGAGACTGTTAGCGTCCGCTACCCTCAACCTGCTGCCCCAGCATGCAACAGCATACAGGATAGCACTGGCCACCACAGACTCATAAAACATCCTCAGCATTGTCTGGCAGATGTTGAAGGACCTCAGCCTCCTCAGAAAATAGAGCCCGCTCTGGCCCTTCCTGTAAAGAGCTTGAGTGTTCTTAGTCCAGTCCAGTTTATTGTCCACGTGTACTCCCAGGTACTTGTAGTCCTCAACAATGTCCACACTGACCCCCTGGATGGAAACCGGGGTCACTGGTGCCTTGGCCCTTCGTAGGTCTACAACCAGCTCCTTAGACTTTATTGCACTGAGCTGCAGATAGTTCTGTTCACACCATGAGACAAAGTTACCCACCACAGCCCTGTCACAGCCCAGACAAAGTTACCCACCACATATAACACAGATCTATCTGTCTGTTTACTGTTAACAGAGATTCCAGTCTGCAGTGTAGTTCATACACTTATCTGATAAACCACAGAGAGTAACATTAGGCTTCATAATCAATCCCGCTTCACAGGACGCTTCGGAGGAAAGGACGTCTCATTTCTCTTAAAACACATTTCGTTGTTTCCTCGCTCCTTGCATCGTTTCCTTGTGTCTCTTCCATGCATCCCCGGTGGGAGGGATTAAGACGCAGGAAAAGACGCAGGAAAAGACGCAAGTGAGGGAAACCTGGAAACCTAGGCTGCATCTGCAAGACTTGGGATGCAGCCTATGGCTGCGTTTCATTAGTAGTTTCACTTCCCCTCATTCGCTTCCCCTCAGCCCTTGGTATTACGTAACAGCATACGTTGGCGGGGGAGGAGCGCAGGATTTAAATGCATCTGAACTTGTACACTTTCGGCCCAAATTATCATGGATTGACCGCAAGTTGTAGGCTTAGCGCTATACTGCTTTTTACAAATCATCAGAAATACCTGCAGACTAATTTCAATGAGGCGAAGGCGTCTTCTGCGGATAAATGCAATATGTAGGCACTTTGTAATTAGCTGCATCAGTTTCTGATTTAGAAATTCAGTTTGGGTTCGGGAGGCAGACATCATCTCCACATTTAAGAGTAGGCTTAAGACTTTCCTCTGAGGTATTTCTGCCTATTATTTTAAAATTCTAGGTGGAATTTGCATTGTGCTATCCCCCCAACCCAACTGGCAGCAGTGAATGACCGCCCACCCTAAGTCTGGTTCTGCTTGAGGTTTCTGCCTCTTAAAGGAAGTTTTTCCTTCCCACCATCGCCAAGTGCTTGCTCATGGTGGGATTTGTCGGGTCTCTATAAATAATATTATTAAGATTACGGTCTAGACCTGCTCTATAGGAAAAGTGCAATGGGATAACTTCTGTTATGAATTGGCGCAATATAAATAAAATTGAATTGAATTGGAAATTTCTGTTTGTAATCTGTATCATGATTATCATAACTATTATTGCTACGGGTTTATGATATCTTTCAAAACAGAAATTTTTCCATGTTTACAGATAATTTTGGGAATACAACAATCCAAGTAAATATTAACTGCAATTATTTGTATGACATTTTTCAGTAAAATATCAAGCTATCAATGAGATTTTCCTAAGAAACTAACTAGGCAAGGAGTTTTATGTACTGTCACCTAACCATGGATGTATTTTCTGGCACCAAATGCATAACTGAAATGCATTGTGGGCGATACACCTCTGGAGTGACCATTGTTGTTGACTCACTCCCTCAGCTCTCCGAGGGTCGATCTCACCAAGTTCACTTCAGTTTTTCAGACAAATGGAACGACACTTATGATGGCGGCGGGGATTCCCCCGAGGGCAAGTGCAGAGGGGAAGTCAACAAGTGGATGTTAAACGAAACACAGCCGTTTCCTCGCTCCTCGCATTGTTTCCTTGCGTCTCTCCCATGCATCCCATGGATGTATTATAAGAATTGGATACCGGACCCCAAAATGGCGCTTATTCATTCCGATGAGAAAACGTTTTCTAGTTTCCTTTCTTACTTCCTTCATTTTCTTCTTCTTCTTCTTCTTCTTCTTCTGTTGAGTTTTATGGCGGTTGGCATCCATAATTGTGCATTACCACCACCTACTGGATTGTAACAGCTTCACAGTGTAAACTATTTACAGTGTCCACCCAAAGTGATCCCATGCCATAGTCCATTCTATAACCCAGACCCAATTGTCTGAGTTGGTGCAACTCCTTCCCTCAGTGTAACATCTAGATCCTCTCCAGATATGTCCACAACATTCAAGAACCTTCTTGCAGCGTCCAGCACCATATTAATCCTTTCCGTCTTCCCCTTTATTTCAGCTGCACAATTTATAACCATGGCAATAAATGCCAGAAATCGTTTCTTGTTCATACTGATGCTCTGATCATCCCATTTTCCAGCTTCAGTGTATGACAATCCCTTTTCTGCTCTGATCTTATTCATTTTTACTTCCTTAATTCTTTTTGGCCACTGTGCTGACCACTGTGACTTCCCTCGCAGTGCAGGCACTTTTCTTGTTCTTTCTCCACTTTGCACTCCTCCACATTACAGTCGTCCTTCCCACATTTCCCACATCTGCCTCCTCTACATACTGCAACAACATGTCCATATTCCTGACAGCAGAAACATCTGAGAGGAGCTCTCTCATATGGCCTCACCCTGTAACACACATAATCTAGATACACTCTTTTCAGACAAGTCCCCCTCAAACGTCAAACACACCAAGTTACTGTCCTCCTTCTCCCATTTTCTGAATCTTGTCAGCCTTCTTGCCTCTCACATATCTTTAACCTCCTGAAATGACTCGGCCACTACTGTCAGTGGCATGTCGCTTACTACTCCCTTCTTCTTTATTTCTGCTCCAAGTGGGAAGCAAGTCACACTGCTATAATCTCTAAATGCACGAATGTTCAGGGCTTTATCGCTCTGATGCTTTGATACACAGTCAATGATAACCAGCTATAATAGACCCATATTGGCAGCATTAAATGTGGTGTCAAATATAGCATAATTTGGTAGTAATGGTAGAATAGTGTCTAATTGTAGCATATTTTTGATCTGATATGGCAGGCTATTGTATTTGATTTAATTAGACTATGATCTTGCAAAATGGTGTCTAATTGTGTATTAGGATGTCCTATTTGCTTTCTAATTAGAATATAATTTGGTATATTAGTGTCTAAGTATAGTATATTTTGGGTCTAATATGGCATTATATGCTCTTTCTAATTTAGGTGTATGGTGTCTAATTAGGGTATAACTGTGTTTGTTTACTGTCTAATAAAGGACATATTATTTCTAGTTTTGGTCTAATTTGATACAAAGTATGGCTTATGTCTTATTAGTGTACTATAAAATAATGCATCTAACTACCCTTAAAGTCCAGGGTAACCCTTGGTGTACGGTCTATTAGTACCGGTGTTACTAATCTTGTCTTGCTTTCTCTGTCCAGGCCCCTATGCCATGTGAGGAGAAGGTGGTCCGTGTGGAAGCGGAGATCCAGGGACTGATGAACGTGATCAACGACCAGCATCGCTACATCCAGGAGCTCCACAACGGGCAGGCCCAGCAACTGGAGCACATACCCATCTCACACCTAGTCCCTGATAACCTGTACAGAGGTAGGGCAAGATTTCCATGAGAGATACGTTTGTGTCTGGTTCCTAGTAAAGAAAAATTCAAGCCGCTAATAATCTCACAAAGTCGTAAAGCAAATATGTCTGTGTCTGTGTGTTTCTGTTGGCTTCCATTAGATCCAAATAATTTATTTACCTGGTTTGAATATTTTACCTTGTATATCTTTTTGTTTGTTCATTCAGACTGCTCTGAGGTGTTTGCAGATGGTAACGTGGCCAGTGGGCTGTATGTGATTCGTCCAGATGGCTCTCCCACTGCCCTGAGCGTCTACTGTGACATGAACAAGGGAGGAGGATGGACCGTCTTCCAGAGGAGGAGAGACGGCAAAGAGAGCTTTGACAGGTTTGTGTGTCAACTTCAAACACGTAAAAATAGGAATCTATCCTCTGCATGCGTCAAGAAATTTGACCTTCAAAGTGAATGTATAATCAATGCGTGCACTCTGTATGTGCAGAGCGTGGGTTGAGTACAAGCATGGATTTGGAGACCTCTACTCCCCTGATAGAGAATTCTGGCTGGGCAATGAACCTCTACACTATCTCACCTCACAAGGTGTGTGTGTACCTGAATGTCTATGTGTGTGTTTGGATGATTTGTCAGACATTATAGGATGGTTGCCTGTGTAACTTGGTGTCTTCTAGGAAACTACAGCTTGCGGATCGACATGGAGGACTTTGAGGGTAATCAGCGCTATGCAGAGTACAAGAACTTCAAAGTGGACGATGAAAAGGTAAAACAGAGGCACTGCAACAAAAAAAAAGTATAAGAAAGTAAAATAAAATAAAAAGTAATTTAGTCTCATGGGTGAGGGTTGTCTCAACAGTCACTGCAAAATAAAACTGATTTCTTCTACAAGATTCAAGATTTTGAACCAAGTTTACATTTGCATTAAGTGGAGTTATGTCATACTCTTTTGCAGAATTTAAGACATTTTGAATGAATGACAAATGAATAAATCTTTAAATCTGTAATTATATGGACTGTTAAATGGACTGTATAGCACCTTTCTAGTTTCCATCCACTCAAAGCGCTTCAAACTACATATCACATTCACCCCATTCACACATCGATGGCAGATGCTGACTGCACCAAATACAATCCATTTACTACTAAGCCCTGTCTGTTTGTAATCCACTGCAATTTTTCTATCCTGTAAAAACAACTTTTAACCCTCTGTCTGTCTGTCTTTCCTCTGATTTCAATTATTTTTCTGTCTTTAACCTTGCCCTCTCTTCATTTCCCATAACAGTAGGGGTCTTATTTAGACTATGTATTTTTTTCTTTGCGTTTTATGCCTTTGCTATGGAAACAACAGCAAGGACGTCTGACTCCAGGCCGGCCAGCTGTTCATTTCTTCTCTTTCATTCTCCTCTCATCCCTTTTTCTTTCTGTTCTCTTCATACGTCTACCCCTTAATTTTCCTCTCAACACTTTTTCCTCTACTTCATATCTCTATTCACCCCCTTTTTCCTCCATTTATCCCTATTTCCCCCTTTCTCTTCCCTCCATCTTTCCCATCCGCTTGTCAGCCTATTTTGATGTCAGATTATTCATGCTGCTCCATTCAGAGCAAAACCTCAACAGCTCCATGCTCCATCAATCTATTGTAGATGTGAATGTAAGATATGCTACATTTCTTTTAGTCATTACTTTTGATTGTTTATAATGTTTTCTGTTAAGAAATGAAAAGTGCGAGAATCAGATAATAGTGTAAAATGTAAATGTACCAAAGCTCTTTTGCAACAACAAAGATTTATTCAAATCTCTTTGCTTTTACTCCCCTGTCCACACCAAGGATGAGTACCAGTTACATTTGGGAGAGTACAGTGGGAATGCAGGGGACGCCCTGGCTGACGTCCATGGCCCCCCCTCTGCTGGGCAGAAATGGACCGGTCCAGGCTTGGGGTCAAGTGGGGTCAGATTCAGCACCTACGACCAGCTGCAGGACAGCGATGCTGAAAACAACGACACCAGGTGTATCAGACACAGCAAGTCAGGCTGGTGGTTTAGCAGGTAATAGACAGATACTTTAACTTTGGTCTCACTGTGGCACTACAATTATGCTGTGAAGAACATAATTGCAAGTTAATTATGGACCCAGAACAGTGACTTTAAAATTTGGCATCAAAAATAATATTTTGCATTGAAAACAAAACCGGAACTGAAAAAGGAAACATTGTCATTAAAACATTTGTATTAGAAAAAGTTGTATTGGCATTAAAAATTATTTCATTTTATTTTGATATTTTTCGCATTCTGATGTGTTTTTAAATACAATGTTCTGATATTTTCTTTATTTCACAATTTTTTCAGTGACAGTTTATTTTTACGCTGTCAGTTTTATTTCGGTGTCACTGGTTTTCAGTTTCAACTTTCTGTCACAGTTTTGGCGGGGAGGGGTTTGAGGGGAGGGGCAAGGAGAGCGTGTTTTACATATAGAGAGGCTTAGTTCCTCCCCTTCCGGTGTCCCCCATGGGACCTTATTTCGGAAAAAAAATGTACGGTAATCAATGGTGAGAGAAAACTTTTTTTGAGTTGTGCCATGAATTACACATATGATGTTTGTCAATTTAAAGGATAATTTTGTATTTCAAGATAGTCACACTTTGTCATAGGTTTGTTGTAGTACCATTTAGTTTTGTGTGAAACTGCTCAGTGAACTACATCTCTCGGTCAAAAAATTGTCACTCGCCATTGATTACTGTACATATTTTTTCCGAAATAAGGTCCCATGGTGGTCCACCCAAAGGGGAGGGACTTTGCTTCTCTATAATCTGCCTACTAAGCAGAGAACCTCACTCTTCCTGAACCAGCTGTCCTCTTGTCCGCACCGAAGCCTCTGGCATAACCGCAAACCTACGGCAATGGCTTCCAGGAGTTCACCAGGAACTCTCAACAGCAAGTAAGTCTGTTTCTCTCTGCTGTTCTTTACTCACATATAACCGGGCTGGTTAAAATGAACTTTTAACTGACGTTATGCTGGTCTGGCAGAGGTCCGCTGGAACAAGTGCTAATATTAGCAAATATGTAACAGCTAGCTTACGTTATCATTAGGCTCTATGTGAATCATTTCTCACATCATTTCTCACATTTTATACCGTATTTTCTCATATAAGTAGTCAATAATAATAATGGCCAGGGGTGTGGTTGCCACGAACAAATAAAGGCCGGTCCCAAATACAGGCCTTTATTTGTTCGTGGCAACCACACTCGTGGAAGCCATTGCCATAGGTTTGCGGTGATGCCAGAGGCTTCGGAGCAGACAAGAGGATGGCTGGTTCAGGAAGAGTGAGGTGCTTTCCTCAGTATGCAGATTATATGTAAATCATGCTCTTCTTGCTCCCTCCCCTCCACGCCAAAATGGTGACAGAAAGTTGAAACTGAAAACCAGTAGCACTGAAAAAAAAACTGACAGGGTAAAAAAAACTGGCACTGAAAAAAGAGTGACATGCAGAAAAGAGGAGAACATGGTCATTGAAAAACACATTAGAATGCAAAAAATATCAAAATAAGATGAAATAACAAAACTAGTAGCAAAAAAAAATAGCAAAACTTTTTTCAGTTCCAATACTTGTTTCAGTACCAATACAACCAATACAAATGTTTCAATGCCAATGTTTCCTTTTTCAGTTCTGGTTTTGTTTTCAATGCCAGAATTTAAAATCACTGTCCTGGCTCCATAACTAATGGAGAAAAACAAGGGAGCAAAGTTCAAAATGGCAATATACACACATCAATGTATATATACAGCAGTTACTACTGGCTGAGTGTTTCATACATTTTTTTTTTTTTACTTTCTCATGACAGGTGTGATTCAGGCAACCTGAACGGTCATTACTACAAAGGACCATACCAAGCGATGACCGATGATGGGGTGGTGTGGTACACATGGCATGGTTGGTGGTACTCCATCAAATCCGTGGTCATGATGGTACGAGCCACTGAGCATCTGCCGTCGGTCATCGCCCTGTTACCGGGACAACTCGACCCCAGCAAAGCGGCAGGCGACATCGTTGATCTTCCTCAAGGCCAATAGGCTGAAAGCAAGTGTGGAAGCAACATGTCTCCTTACTGGAGCTGAAAAGCTTTCCTGTTTTTATTATTATTATTTTTACATATTTAACTTAATTCACATCTGTTACAGGGTACAAACTGGATAAAGTCAGTGTCATCTCACTTAAGCTTTTCCCTTATTCCTGCTGTTTGACGTTTTCAAAAATGTGTACCATTGAATTAATTTTAATATTTGAAATAAAACAATGTTGCTTTAATCTCATGTCATATTGTATTTATTCTGTGTCCAAAATAAAACAGAACATGGTACACTGAGGCAATTTGGGTACATCTCTTTCATCGGTTTGTCAGGTGTAAACACTGTCCTGGCTAACACCATCCTTGTTAATTAAACTGCATTTTTGGCTCTGAGATGTGTGTGTGGGTGTGTGTGTGTGTCTCTGAACTGGCCTGCTCAGATTTAACATCCAAGGGTGATTACATTCCACATAGTAGATTAAGGTAGAGGTTGTGAGTAGCTCACACATTCAACAATCATAAATGTGTGTTCCTGTTTGCCCGCAGAAGGACATCAAGTTCATCCACTTCTTCCAGAGGTCCAAAGCAGATCTGTGATTGAGCTTCGCACTTTGGGGGAAAAAACCATCCTCTTTAAAAGAAGGGGAAAGGCAAAACAATCCATGCTAATCCACCAAGAAGTACCCGTCATTTTATGATTTGCCAGACCCAAAGAACTTTGAATCTGTTTCCACAAACCTGTATACAGCACAAATCCAAGGCTTTTTTCTCATCCACCTCTTTAGAAAGAGGGGCATAAAAGAACAGGATGAGCTTAAACTGTACAACATGTCAAAAGAAACAAAAAGGTAAGGATAGTCATAACGAGAGTGAGGCACTATGTACAGACCCTGAGGTGTGCCTGTTTGTATGTTTCTTCAGAAAAAGAAGAAAGGTTTGTTGGAGAACCAGGTATTTGGAAGAGACTTATGGAGAGCAAGGCCAGTCCAATGGTCAGAATTAAGTGCATCGGTGCCACTGCAATGTCTTTTCGCTTTCAAAATAAGCATTTTTAATGCAATTTAATCCAAATGTACAAGTTCATCATCAATATCCAACAACACTGCTGTGTCTTTCTCTGTATTTGGAACAGTTTCCATCTTTCTATGCTTGTAAAGGTGATGAGGAGAATCAGAAGGTCAGGGGAGGAAGGGGTTGTTGTTTGTTGTTGGGGTTATCTGGGCGATAAGGGTGCACTTGTGGGGAAGGAGGCAGAGTTTTGTGGTGAGTTGAAGGGTGAGGTGGGTGAGAGGCGGCGGGGACTCGCCAGCAGGTCACCGTTGTGCAGCTTCCACAGCAGCTCCTCATTCTCCATGGACAGACGCTTGTTGACCTTGGACTCTTTCTGCAGCGTCTGCTGGAGTATGGCCTGTTCATTGGACAGCTGCCTGCAGGAGGAGACAGAGAGCTGTAGTGGGCTTCAGGGAGACATGCTGTGGCTATCAGAGTCCAGGTTCATGAAGATTTGAAAGGGTAGAACTGGATTTTAATATCAGTAGTAACTACTTCATACTGGTACATTTTTCACTGTCAAAGGATAAACTCTCAAACAAGAACTAACAGAGGTGACCATCCATGTGTGATCCAACAAAATATACACCGTCTATTAACACATTTCCATGTTTTCACTGGTCAGATTTTAAACTAATCACAAAACAATATAGATGCTGATACTCAAGCTTGTGATTATTTTTCCCATTCAGATTATTTATTAATTTAAGATTATTGTTAGTATTATTTGAATCCAGGGCCTCACAATAAAGACACTTCCTTCATGTGGCTAATGGTGGGATGACCAGGTTGCTCCTGATGTCTCTAGTCCAAAACACAATTTTCTATCTTACAGATTACGAGTTAAAGGAAAGGCAAATGTGAGAGAAAGGTCAGATGTGAGATAAAACCCCATGATCACATGACTGATTGACCTTTTGTTCACTCTGCAAGGCTTAATGGTCCAGTATGTAGGATTTAGTGGCATCTAGCATTGAAATTGTAGTTTGCAACCATTTGAATACTGCTCGGATCATCCTCCCGTTCCAAGTGTGTAGGAGAAACTACAGTGGCCGCGAAACCCGCGAAAAATGCTAAAGGTCCTATCTAGAGCCAGTGATTGGTCAGTCCGTTCTTGGTGGTGCAAAATGGCGACCTCCGTGGAAGGGGAACTGCTCCCTCTGTAGATATAAACGGCTTACTCTAAGGTAATGAAAACACAACGATTCTTATTTATAGGCGATTATACACTAATGAAAACATACTTATGAATATTTTATTCAATTTCTGCCAATAGCTCCTCCTAAATGTTACACACTGGACCTTTAAAAGTCCACAGTGAGCTGCATCTCCACATACATTACAAATATGAGCCAGTTATTTCACACATATAAATCCTCACATTTATATGTATATATATTTATATATCCACACACACACACACACACAACAGCAGGCATACGTACTTGGAGAGAGCAGCATGTTTATCCATCCTGGCCTTGTAGTCCTCGTTCTCCTGTTGGACCTTCTTCAGACACTCACCCAGTTTCACATTAGTCTCCACCTGTGACACACACAGACGCACAAAAGATTGGTTTGATGTAAGCTCCTACATTCATCTGCACATTGTCAATATGGGCCTCATGTTTTGTGCTCATATTCAATAATGAACATAACAGCATTGAGACTACAGTGGGGCACCAACTCTCCAAGATGATAATATGTGATAGCGATAGATTGATGCCCACCAGTTTGTCCATCTCCATGAGCTTCTTCTCCTTCTGGTGAAGCTGGTTGTTCTTGATCTCAAGCACCACCTTAAGACTCTCCAGCTCCTGCTCCAGGTACACTGTGTGGGAGTCCTTCTGCACAAACAAACATACATTTAGAACAGGCTACATGAAACTTTAATGCAGACAAAGATAAAGAAGAGAGATAAAGCTTTTTTTTTACAGTAATACTGATGAACTACAATACAAGTCACCATACATAAGTGATCATGCTTATCATGTCATTTTTGTAAGCTAAGGAACACTGGTGGTTAGAGAGATGTCATAACATGGGGCTCAGAATAAAATTAGAGTGACTCTTCGAAACCAGCAGAGGGAAGTCAGAACCAGATTCAGACCAACACTGTGCTTCACCTCTATGATGACGACTACTCTCCTGCCTACACACTGCTGGTTGTACCTTAGTAGATATTAGCATATAGTGTAAGAATGATGCATGTTTGATGGTTTGACTTGAGAAATCGGTTGTGAATTTTACCTCATGTCTTGAAAGCAGGTTTGATGCCCCCTCTTAACCCCCTCTATAATCGCTTGTTTTGATTGACAGTTTACTGTGTCTCGTTGGGGCTTTAGAAACTTTGCTGAAGGGCGGAATTTAACTGCATCCTGTTTGTTTATCTGGCTGTCTTTGTTTGTGCCACATACACTGCATCTATTACACTTGGTTAATATTCCTTTATTAACTTTACCTGTATTTACACAATCTCCAAAATCTTTGTGTGACAGAAAGCTATTATAGATGTAACAATCTTTACCAGATTTTTGTCACTGAGTATGCACTTCCTCCTCTCCTCCTCTGCTTTCAATTTCTCATTCAGAGCCTCCTTCTCTGCTGACAGCTCAGATACTTTATCCTAGTAAGAGGTGATAGACGTGCAGACAGGGGAGGAGAGAGACAGAAGCCATTATTGAGTGAATACTGAGCTTTTGTTCTTTTAGAATCAATTTTCCTACAGAAATCTGTCTTCTTTGTTTATGTGTATTCATACCTATTGTAGCTTTTTTGTGTGGATTTTTTGCTTCTGACATTACAACTGAACTACAGAATTTTACTCAACCAATGTTAAATTGCAGGGAATTTGGCAGACAGCATACAGACATTAAATTATAAGAAAGAATTTTTACATGATAAATCATCAACACTCCTCTAGAGGAATTTGGGCATTTTTGAATTTTTTTCTTGAAACCAAGTGCAGAACTGAAAAGTCTTGGTTCGGTTCAATTGCTGCAGCAGCTGTTTAGTGAGCAAGACACTAAACCTCAAACCACAGGTGGTCTTATCAGCTGCCTACATTCAGTGCATACACAAGCTTTACTTTAACCACACCACACAGTAAGTGTGTAACTGAGGAGTTTGTTTCATTAAGACATTGAAGTTGAATACCTTTTTTTGAAACTTAGTGTAAATATTAATATGTAAATGGCTCTTACAGAGAGAGATGTTTCAGTCTCCTTAAGTGTTTTCTCCAGGTTCTCCAGGTCTGTCTGCTGGATCCTCTTCAGCTCTGAAATGCACAAACATTTACACAAACACACATTATCAAGTGATCTAGCAAAATGACATCTGACTAATCTTGAAAATATTTATTCAATATATGAAAGCAATTAATGCTTGAACAGTTAAAAATATAAATCACTTTAGATAGTTCAGTATGAAAAGTCCTCAGTTTTGTGAATGACTATTATTAACTATAAAATGCTGAGCTGTGAAAAGTGTGTATTTGTCCAGCACACACCTTGTATGGAGGTCTCATACTGCAGTTTGAGAGACTCCATCTTCTGTCTGTGACTCACTTCCTGGTTCTTCCTCTCTGCTTCCTGTCGTCTCCTCAGCTCCTCCACCTGAGGGATGCAGACATAAATCAGGGCGGCGTACAAATTACTTTACTAAAGCCAAGTAACACCAAGAAAGCACCAAATACTGATCTAATCCCTCACTTTTACTGGTAGTTCTGGTACTGTCCTCATCAGTATCTGGTTATTACATATTAGATTAGATTATAAGTGTTGTCATTCTTCTGTTACTACTGTAATGCAGACTGTTTCATAAAATTTTTAGATTACACAAAAACTTGAAAGTGTAGAGGGAGGTGTTGTTGCAGCAAACACAAAGATACAGCAAAGAAAAATAACATATATTAAAAGTGTAAACTAGGGTTTCCAGTAAACACAGTAAAACCAGAGCTTTGTTAGTCACACCAAGCTGTGAATCAATCAGAGTTCAATGTAACTCAAAGAACCAGTAGACACATTTTGGTTGAGTGACTGTAACGAAATTTGATGTGTTTGTGTGTGTATGTGCTCTGACCTGTTGTTCCATCAACATGCGGTATTTGTCAGCCTCCTCTTGGTACGTCTGGTGGACTTTGTCCCACTCTGTTTGGTAAAAATTCCTCAATCTGACACACACAGAGGAACATACAATTAGAGACACAAATTACATCCAGAACAGTAGAATCAGTATAGTAATTTCCAACAACAGTGTGGTAACACTGAGGCGTTGTAGTTATAAATATCCCATGTTTGTGATGCTGAGTGTCCAGCTGTGAGCACATCAGCAGAGGTGAATGCCACACCTGTCCTCCAGCTGCACCAGCTCCTCCTTGTGCTGCTCCTCCAGCCTCTTCAAAGCCTCCTCCAAGCTGACACGCACCTCCTCCTTCTCCTTCTGCAGATGCTTGCAGCACTGTGACGACATGACTGGAAGGAGAAGAGAAGAGCAGGAGGAAATGTTAATTTGTACTTAAACATGTAATAATGTAACCATTATTTAATCAAGAAAGTCAGATACATGAAGAGCATAATCTAACCTGGAATTTACAGCATAAAATTCCAGGTTAGATTTGTCTTTACAGCAAAAGACAAAAGTCTCATAATGACAACAGTTAAATAAACCAGTGATAGAAAACAAAACTCAATGACAAATATTATATTATATATTGGTATTAGAGCACATATATACATATATATATATATACAAGTGAAGTCCAGCAAACTAAATATCTTGGATCAAGTGGCATTTTTTTAAACAATTAAATAATCTTCTTCATTTTTAAACAGTTACATGTTTCAATGACCTAAGAAAATCTAGAACAATTTCATCCAACTAGTCCAAATGGGTCAGGGTTTGACCTGCTGGTTGAGATCGTTGCAAAACAAGAAAAAAGAGAGAAAAGAATGAACAGGTTGGGAATCAGCTGTTTATTACACAACATAAACTCTCAGTTAGAAATCCTTTTGAGGGCAGATGTGACCGTTTTACCATTAATCAGAGTGTCATACACACACCAATACAATCATCATATCACATTACGTCAGTCCAGATGGTACTGAGATGGGACATGCCTGGAACAGTCAGTGTCACAACAGGTAATGAATAACAGAATTTCTGTGTGTGTGTGTGTGTGTGTGTGTGTGTTCCTCAGCATTCCCTGAATGTGGTTACATTCCAGTTTAATTACTGTTACGGCAGACATGAGATCCAACCCCGAAACATCTGCAAGTCAGCTCAGAAGTATGCAGTAGGACTCATCCCTCTTATGACTAATTTAAACTCTCACAAGTACAAGCAGGATTCCCTCCGTCTCTACATATCACACGCCATTTTGATTTATGTCTGTTTCTAATCTGAAATATTTGGGAAAAAATCCAGATAAAGAACTTATTACTTGGACTACCAAAGATATCTGCCTCTCACTGCTTTCAGGACTGTAATTTTCTTGGCACGCAGTTCATAGAATTTGAAACAGTGATCTGTCACTCAGTGTGTTATGTATTGGAGCAGCAGAACCAATCATTTCACCAGGGACATAGGGATGCCATCACTTGAAAGATATATTTGAACAGAAACCACCCTGCACACACACACTGACTGTAATTTAAAAAAAATCCAACAACAGTGGTAACAACTGGCTGTAGCTGGGACAGTTGCGGTTTTCCTCTGAATGGAGCTGTATAGTGCAAGTGTAAGTGCTGTCACCTTGGTGATGGAGACAAAAAGCCAACAACAGCTGAGAGCAGCTTAGACACCAGCTTGTTCTTTAGCATATACCGGACAACACAAACTCTGTGTGTGTGTTGTGTGTGACAGCAGGTGCTTGGCACCAGTATGAAATGTCTGCCTGGGGGTAATTTTTTGAGGTTGTGAGGGGGAAAGGCTTTACTGCTTCTCATTCAGACAAAATGAAAACATGAGACAGTGAATGCAGGAAAAGTCATTGAAACAAGGAAAACAGATCACGTTCAAGGATGTGCACCTGACTTGTTTAGAAGAAAGTCAAACAGCTTCAGGCTGGAGTATTTATAACAATTTTATTGTCTGTAGACACAAAGATTTTACTTTAATTAATCTACGATCTTTCACAACATTTTCCTCCTATTGATAGGATACCATAAAAGTGTCACAAATGTGATGAAAATTCTGCACATAGCTAGTGAACAGGTTTAGGTTTAAAGTGCTTCAGGAACGAATAGTTCCTACATCTGGATCCAGATCCAGAATAAATCACTTCTCAAAAGGTTTTCAAAAAAGCCTTTTTTAAATTCTAGTACTCTGTTTTTGTTACAGACACGCCAGGCTCCACCTCATCACAGCCACACCGCACTCCCTCACCGGAATACTAATTCCCAACACCTGTCACCCATCACACACCTGCACTTAATCAGCCACTCTACTCCCTATAAAACCCAGCTCCTCACCTCAGTCAGTGTCCGGTCTCGTTTATACTAAGGACAGATCAGAGCAGTCTTCCTGTACACGCTTCACGGACTCACCACTACGATTATTGGATCTTTCTCCCTAAGAATTCTGAACCCCAGCTTCTGTCGATCTACAGTCTCCAGATTGTGCCGCTCTAACTCCCGGCTCCAGTCTATCTCGAATCTCCTGAGTGTGCCGCTCCGAATCCTGGCTCCCGTCTGTCTCCTGTGTCCGGAGCTCCTGTGTGTTCCCCGTCTTCAGTGTGTGGCGCCCCAGTGCCCACACACCTCAGCCATCAGTAAGAGAAAGGACAGTATCTATTCTTCTCTATAATACTTCTGTGTTTGCAATAAACTCTCAGTATCCTTACCACTCGCCTCCGGTTGTTCTGTCCGTAACAGTTTTATTGCCAACATATCGTATCTGTTTTATTATTAGTAATTATCTTTATTATTGGGGGTTTTATTTAATTTTATATTTTATTTCACTGTATTGCTGTATTTTTAAATGCCTGATTGTATTTGCCTCAGTCCTAAAACGTTTTAACCCCGATTCAACCATGTAAAGCACTTTGTAACTTTGATTTTGAAAAGTTCTGTACGTATGTAAACATCAGTCATGTAAGAAGAGACTTCAACCTGTTCACCTGAAGTCTTTGACTCTTCCTGAGTATAAACCTCTCTCACACAGTGCTTCTGAAACATTAAACTGCATTTATTCTGATTGTAGGACTATACTTAATTACAAAATAAACTATTTGTCATTTCAGGATAAGTGAGACCTATGTAGTAGCAGAGTTAAAGTTAGTTAAAGTAACTAGTAAGACAGCTTTGTGTGCGTGTAGTGACAGCAGAGGTCTATACATTGCTGACATTCCTCAGCTCTGTGTGTAAAGAGATGAGCCAAAGGTCAAACACGCAGTAAAAGAAAAGATTATAGTCACTGCTGTTCAGAATGATGGACAGAGAGAAAGTGGAAAGAGAGGTGGTGTTTTAGAAAGAAAGTGATGGGGAACAGGAAAAGGCTTTCAGGATGTGCTCTTCTGCTCTCTATTTCTGTGTTTGTGTGGTGCCTGGCATGCCAAATTTAAGATGGCATTCAGAGCATGTTTGTGTGAGAGAGAGAGAATATTTCTGTGTATGTGCAATCTTTTATAATCCTTCTGCATCAGCCAAACTTGCAGAACTGCTATTGACATAATTCACACTCTCAGCTATCTGAGTACACACATACCAGCATTAGTTATTATTTAGGACACAAAGTGTAATGTCAGATAATGTGACCTAAATGTTTTTGTAAAATAGAAAGCTTTAATCCTAAGGACACATATGTGAAAATGTGCTCTTGTTTAAGATTACAAACTGAATTGTTGTACTCTCTATAAACAGTTTGTGACAGTAAATCATCCTGAAACTAACGTTCCTTTAAGAACCACAGTATATTATGTATGTAGGAAGTGTCTGCGTTCACTTCCCCTGACAGTTTTCCCTTCTTCTTTGTAAACACATTGTTTGTAATCATTAAGTTTGAACTTGGGCATTGTCTCAATAACAGTTAAATGTCAGGCTGCCAAACTCTGCGGAACACAGGCGTATGAATTAGCACTTGGTAGCATGAGGGTGTGTGGATGTGTAGAAAAATTGTTCTCTGAAGCTCTTACCCATCTCGTCTCGGAGGTTTGCCAGTTCCAGCGACAATGCCTTCTTCTGCTTCAAGGCATCCTCGCGCTGCACAGAAGATAAGATCAACTCAATTAAAACTCAATTATGAGCAGAGATTGATAAATGCACACTGAGGCTTTGCCTAAAATCATTCACTATTCAGTACACACTATATAGGGAATTCTACGTGGAGGACTATATAGTGTGTTAGATGGCACCCCCCACAGATGAGATTGCAACCACTGGCTTCATAGTTAACTACAGGGACCTTTGTAAAGGTCAGTTGTGGTTGGAGAGGCAGGGTTGTGACCAGGAATGCAATACAGATAAAAGTGCCAGTGATTTCCCAAATATTAGAGCAAGCTTATGAATGTAGGGTGACCGGATCCAGGTTCAGATTCAGATCAACTTTATTATCCCACACGAGGAAATTTGTTTGGTCCATGTACTCCAGACATCAAACACCATAAAATCCACAGTAAAAACAATAGAATACCCAATAAGACCACAACATAATCGTTATAAAACACAACAGATAACATTGAGACAGAATAATAATAAAACAAAGTCAAATAAAACAGTCAATCCAAATCATCCACCCATCCATCCATCCATTTTCTACCGCTTGTGACTTAGTGACTTTGGGCCTTAGGCAGGGCACACCCTGGACAGTGGCCAACTCGTCGCAGGGCGAACACAGACACAGACAAGGACAGACAACCATTCACTCACACATTCATTCATTCAATACGGGCAATTTAGAGTTATCAATTAACCTACACATGCATGTCTTTGGACGGTGGGAGGAAGCCGGAGAACCCGGAGAGAACCCACGGTAACACGGGGAGGACATGCAGACTCCACCCAGAGAGATTGTGTGATGTTGGTCTGGTCCGGGAATCGAACCCACGATCTCCTTATTGGGAGGCAGGAGCTCTAGCCGCTCTGCCACCGTGCACCCCTCAATCCAAATCAGTAAAATCAAAATTGATATCAAAGTGCAAAAGTGCAAGTGACCAACTAAGAAACCTGTTGATTAAACCTGCATGTTATACCAGCCGGTTCTCATTCCCAGGGCGTCAAATACCGATGTTTTGTCACACCTCTCAGAATCATATAAACATGCACAAGGTACCCTTTAGCGTCTGTATTAGACGCACAGGGCTGCCAGAAAGTCTTTATGAAATCAGGTCAGCGACAAAGAGTGAGGAGTACCTGGCTGCAGCCTGCCAAACGGGGTGGCGCTCCAAGTTTACGTTAAATTTGTGTTTAAAACAACAACTCAACAACTTCGACTGTAAATGGGTCAAATAAACATGTAAATTTGATCATTTTCTTTTAGACTACTCATCAATTCTTTTTCCCATTATAGCCTGTAAGGCATATAATATTTGATAGCCAGCCCAGCGTTAAAAATTATTTTGTTTAATACTTACTCTACAGGTGAACAACAATATTGGATGCTCATGTCAGACAGTTCAAATGATGTCTGTTTTATGTATTTTTAACAAACAGATGAACATGAGTCAGACAGGGAAAGTTTTGAGGAAGTCTTTGCAGGGACCTCTATGGAGACAGGTATGTGTGACGATTATGTAGTGTGAAGTGTGTTTCTGTGGATACAGTCTACTGGTTCTAATTCAGTTCTGTGTTTAAACACTGTTGACTGAAATAAATAATTCTGATAATAAAGTAGGCTATTAAGTCAAATTAGGTGTCAGGTGATCATTACATTAATTAATTAATTCAACTGTGAATTTTTGCTTTCTGTACACACAAACATGGGGAGGAAAACCTTGGAAAATTAGTTTCATCGTTTTACATATTAGCCTAACACAAACAATACAAATTAACAGATTGTGGTTTATTTTTTAATTAATGATTTATTGATCGACAAACATGTTGCGTCAGTTAGAATTTATCAAACTCAGACCACTTGAAAGCAAATGATTTAATGATTTTCTCCAAGCATTTCATAGGGATTGATGTAAGGGCTACGGGCCGGAAGTCGTTCTTTTCTTTTGGCCTGTTGTTTTTGGGTACCGGGATAGCCAGGGACTTCTTCAATAAGTCTGGAAGTATCCCACTGTTAAGTGACAGCTGGAACAGTTGCTGGAATGGCCTATCTTGTCTTAAGACAATCAAGAAAACAACATCCATCATGACTGCACCCAGTCTTGTACAGCTCACAACAGCAGCTGTAACTGACCTGAAAAAGAAGAAATCTTCCCAGGCAAATAAAACTTGAACTTGAAGTCAATTCCAATTAAGAATGAACAAATAAGTCTGTTTTGATTTTTTGTTTTGTGTTTTCTTTTTTGCTGTGTTTGTGTTGTTTCACATTTGTGTTGTTTCATGTATGGATATACTGTAAGTTGTTAAAATGATACTTTTTCAACATGATCAGCTGATACGTATATCTCTTTGTACAATATATTATAATATTTGAAATATGATCAATAAATATATGTCCTTAAGGCATGCTTGAAGTTTAGCTAATTGATTAGTTCCATTTGGCTTGATCGATAGATATAATTGGGTATCATCCGCATAACAATGAAAGTTTATGGAGTGTTTCAGGCAACACCACAGCCCAGTCTCCCCAGTCCTCCACAGACTGGCCTCAACAGCCAGGCAGCACCACAGCCCAGTCTCCCCAGTCCTCTACAGACTGGCCCCAGAAGCCAGGCAGCACCACAGGCCAGATGACCCAGTCCTCCATAGGACAATACTGACCCTCCAGCCTTAGACACAGCCCCTTGCCCAGCCAGAGTAGAGACAATCACAGAGTAACAGGGACCACTTCGTCACCAGCTCCCTAAAACTACAATCCTCATTGACTCCAATGGCAAATTCCTGGAGCACAGAAAGTTGTTCCTTCATCACAGTGTGGGGAAGTTCTTAAATGACCTGCGCCACAAAGGAGAGAGGTTGGCAGAGGCCATCATTAAGGTGGCTCAGACAGCACACAGGGAGTTTCTTTTCTTTAAAAAAAAACTTTATTAAGTTTCAACAAGTTCAATACAAAAAGACAAAAACAAAAGCACAACATAGATACTTCAATACAAAATTATACATGGATATTCTACATAATACAAAATGATAAAAGTGTTTGCTAACATGAGGATCCAAGCAATAATGTGCACAGAGAAATCAGATCTTCACATTAAATGTCCAGTATGTTCCAGGGAAGTAATAGTCTTTTATCAATAGTTCTCCTCCGGAGGTCAGCCAGTACATGTTTTACAACCATGTCGCTGTCAATGACGTCTGATGTAAAACCATGGCACATCTGGTTTTCCAAACAATGCAGATAATGAGCTGAAACTGTTCTTTTTGTTTCGGAGGTATTGTCTCTTATAGGACATGCATACATGACTGAGTTGTAGTTGAGGTTAAAAGAGATTACTTATATTACTGCTGTGCAATATCCACTGTCTAATAATCTGGTTAATCTGCTACACTTAACTTGACAGTACTCATTATCACTTATTACTTATATTATTACATTGTATTATACCGTACATACTCACCCTGTAAATGCACTTTTGTACTTACACTTATTTTAGCTTTTATACTTATATCCACTTTGTACTTAATTTATCTTAGCTGTATTATAGTGTATTATATTTTGATTTGCTTAGTACTTCTATTCCTTTGTGCATTGACGTGATAGTGAGCAGCTGTAACAAAAGAGTTTCCCCTCAGGGATCAATAAAGTATTTCTGATTCTGATTCTGATAAACAGGGTGATCACCTCAGAGTGTGCAACACTTAACAAGGTCAACATCGCCTATCACCCCACTCTGACATATGAGCACCTGTATGACCACGTCCACCTGGATCGGGACGGACAACAGCCAACAGAGAGCCTCCAGTCCCACACCGCACCACAGGACCACCACAGCCCAGCCATGGACAGCAGCACACACCACATTGGCCAAGGGAGAGGAGACTGCTATCTAGGAACAGCACACCCAAGCAGAGGCTAGCCTACCAGAGCCCAGCCTGCCGAAGCCCAGCCTGCCGGAGCCCAGCCTGCCGGAGCCCAGCCTGCCGGAGCCCAGCCTGCCGGAGCCCAGCCTGCCGGAGGCCAGCTGACCAGAGGCCAGCTTACGGAGCACCACCCACTATAAATCAGGCAGACAGTGGTTCCAGACTTCGAGAGCGCATATCTGGAGCAGCATACTATGCAGAAGCCCAGCCTGACATGGTTCAAGCAGCCTGCCTATGCACAGGTAGTGGCCAACCACTCAGACATCGGAGAGGTGAAGCAACTGCTACAACTCATCTTTAAGATTATTGGATAGAAAAAAAAAATTCCAGGCTGTTGCCTGCTCCTTAGTTCCTGATTGTATTCTGTACTTTCTGTATTTAATCATTATTGAATTGAATTTAAATTTTAACATATTGTTTTACTTGCCATTATATATGATTTATATTTGTAATTAATTATTAATGAAATCTCTGTCTTTTAGTTCATGGAACATCAGGGTATGTGCTCTTTGGCTTTTGGACTGAAGAGCACAGACCCAGAATTCAACTCTAGTATTAAAAATCAAGATAATGTCATATTATTAGAAACATAGTGTCGAGATGACACAGATACCCGATGTCTCTCAAACTATAGAGAGATATTACTACGATCCCTCAAACAGAAACACATACATCACAGTAGAGATTCAGGTGGGGTTATTGTGACGTATAAAGAGGATGTCTTATCTAAAAGTAATTTAAAAAGCAACAACACACATCGGGCTTAAGTTAAACAAAAAAATTGCCAAATGTGATAATGATCTTGTGGTAGTTTTGGGGTGGTCACTTCCTGGTTTATTTTGTAGTATTCTCTTTCCCTTGTGTGTCTTGTGTTTTTACTTCCTGTCTGTGTTTTCCCTCCAGTTTTGATTGTTGGTCCTCCCTTGATTGTTGGCACCTGTGTCTTGTTATCTCACCTCCCCTAGGGTATTTAGTCTTGGTCTTTTCTTTGTTCGTTGTTGGATCATTGTTGTACATATGGTTTTGTTCCTTGCCGAGCCTTGACTCTGAGTTTATATTGGATTCTTTGTTCTCCGGTGGACCTTGGTTGGATTCTTGGATTTTGGATGTTTGGATTTTGCCTGCTCTCTTGTGTACTGTTTTTCTACCTTGGACTCACGCCACTGCTTTCACCTCCGCTAGCCGGTAATTTATCTGCCTTTTGTCTGCCTGTACTTGCCTGCATACCACCCCACAATAAACACGGAAGTTCCGGCTACTTCACCTTGAGACTGCTTCCTCGTCATCTGCTTTTGGGTCCACATACCTCTATATAGCACCCCCGTTACGACAGATCTGTACGTGTGTGCCTATACTCCCTCTCTTGAGTCACCCTATTATGATGAAAACATTTTTGAAAATCTCCACAAAGAAATCTGAGATTACCCAGGGTAATGTCCTGTTGGTGGGAGATTTAAATGCCAGAACAGGATGTGAGCCTGAAATACTGGATCCTGCTGGCAACAGCCCCATCTTTGGACAGTCCTCTCTACACCTCACTCCCACCACTAGCCACAATCAAGACCACGTTGTGAACAACAAGGGGAGGGAGCTAGTGCATCTCTGTCGCTCCTTAAGTCTGTATATGCTGTATAAGCCCTGTAAATTACATAAAATAAATAATCAATATACATGGATTCTTGATGGTGAAGTTAGATTTAAAACACAAAACACAGACCTGAGACAAAGTTATGTTGAAACAATACAAATAAAAGAATACAAATAGATACTAAGACATAAGAAAAAACATCATGATCAGAAACTCCAGTCCATTGATCAAAATCAGTTCTGGGAGCGATGGAACAACTTAAACAACAAAAAAAGACAACATGGCCCTACAAAATGTTAACATTTGGAAAGATCATTTTGAAAAACTATATGAGCAAATGTCACCTAACAATCTCAATCATGAACAGAAAGAAATTCAAGAAAAATTGACAATCCTTGAATCAACAATCAAAAATAATCAGAACCCCCTTGATTAGCTTATTACAATGAAAGAGTTGGAAAACAGCATAAACAAACTAAAATCTGGCAAAGCATGTGGACCTGATGGCATCAGGGGACAGAGATGCTGAAACACAGCAGCCCTGAGCTGAGACAGGCCCTGCTTCAGTTGTTCAGTTGGGTTCTTCAGTCAGGTTGCTATCCTGACATCTGGAGCCAGGGACTTATTTCCCTAATACATATGAGTGGAGATAAATTGGACCCTAACAAAATTCTTAAATAAATTAAGAATTTATATTTAAAATTAAATTCTGGTTACATCTCAAATTGACCCCCAAAGACACACAGATTTCAGGCACTACAAACCCAAGAACTGAACATCAAAAAGAGTCCCTTCTGTCAGCTGGTCCTGAGACTTACTGATCAAGTAACACCCAATACTGTTCAACCTCAGACCACCACTGCTTTCCAACCACTAATCAGAGTAAGCCAAATTATGAAATTAACAAAAGATGCTTATCTGGAACATAGGACAAATCAAACCCAAAGCAGAGACAGATCCTGACCAAATACAGACTCAGTGACCACAGTCTAGCAATCCACAGTCGAGAAAGGACGACACAAGCAGTCCTGGCTACCAACAGAGGAAAGAGTCTGTGGTCACTGCATGACAGCTGAGGTAGAGACAGAGATGCATGTCCTCTTATAATGTAACAAATACAATAATATCAGTGTGGAATACTTTAAGAAATTTGATTTGTTAATCCCAAACTTCACAGAGCTAAATTACATGAAAAAGAAACAGGTTCTATTAGGAGAGGTACATGCAGCTAACTTAACTGCATAATATATGACTGCATGTCACAAACTGAGGGACACATAATTAACACAACATCACTGAATATGACAAATAATTATCTTGACATAACCAAACATACACACAAAAATATACATATACACATACATTTTGGTCGTATATACGATTTTGATGTTATATACTGTATCTATGTGTTATTGCCAATATTACTGTTATTATGTATTTGGTTTCTAATATTACTGTTTTGTGTATTTGTTTTTATTTTTATTTATTATTATTTGTTTTGTGTATTGTCCAAATATTTGGTAAATTTGTACTTGGATGCTTTGGAAAAATTGTTTTTCAAAGCTTTCATTCCAATAAAGCCTTTGAATTGAATTGAAGAGAAAGAAAAGAGCAGCAGCAGATGAATGTAAAGCAGAATCTCACATCTACAGCAGTAAACACACACACCTTGCTTTTCTTCGTGGGGCGATGAGAGGGAGCCTTGCTGGGCTTTGCATTGGCTTTGCTGCCCATGGAGCCCATATCTCGGTGAACAAAGACACACACACAGACAGACACACACTTAAAAAAATGTGCTTTCTCTCTCTCACTGATTCCTTCCCTCTATTATCAGTGGACAACACAAACTGAAAAAGTCAGACTGTCTCTCTGCCCTCCTACTGAATGGGACACTCTCCCTCTCTCTCTTACTTATGGCTCACTCGGCCACTTCCACTCCTCCCACTCTCTATCTGTTTACAACAGAGCTCAATGTCCTCCCTCCCTCTGTTTTAGTTATTTCTTCACCACCTTCCTCTCTTCATATCTTTTTTCTTATCTTCCTTTCTCTTGTTCCCTATCAGTCGTTTACACACAAAACTGGTGTATCTGCATTTAACTCTTGACTCTTTTGTCTTTACTCATATCCTTCTCTAACTTTCTACTTCTTTGTCTTTCTGTCTATTTAAAGTTTACATTAAAACAAACTTACATTAATCAGTCAAATTAATTCAGTCTGTGGGATGTTAAAGAAAGTTTACAGGTACAAGTTCTTTCTATCAAGCACAAACTAAAGTTTTACAGCACTGAAGAGAAGAACAAAAGCTGGAACATATTTTTAAATTCAGGGTAGTTTTTGTCTCTGTTTTCTTGCTCTCAAAGTACACCACAAAACCATGAAACACTCTGAAAGAGGATTTTTCAATTTTAACTTAACTTTCAGTATGTCTAATTTGGTTTCAAAACAATATCTACTAAATGTAACAGAGAGAAGTGGAAATGATAAAGCAAAACCAAAAAAATTAAAAATACCTGGCATCCATAATAATTCAAGCTGTTAAATTAACTTAAAAAAAGACACTTGTACCTTTAAAGAAATGTCAATTACACTTCCTTACAGAGTTTCTGCACATTGAAGTTCTTCATGGTTGTTCTTCATTATGGTTTCCAACATGAAATATGAAACACTCACAAAGTGCACTCACTAAAGCCCCTACCCCTGTCAATTTTATAATTCACCAGTCACCTTTCAAGTGTGTAGGACAGATTAGATAGAATTGGTATTCATGCTTTAGATAAAAACACATACACATTATCTCAGACATGGAAATCAAAGAGCTTCAGTGCATGAACTGCAGCTGCTGCATTCCTCCACCCCTCCCTCTCTTCTATCCATCACTCGCCCTTCAGCCCCACTTTCCACCAGGCCGTCCATCTAATCATTAACCCAGTCAGGGAGGCTCCTGCACTGTAAACCTCTGAAAGCTCTCTCTCAGCTGATATTTACATGTTATAATCCCACACTTTCACAATAAACTGCTGGAGAATAGCCACAGAAATATGGCGTTTATCCTGATACACAAACCCATGAGAGTTATGTAACAGTTAACAGTCTCTCTCACACACACACACACACACACACACACACACACACACACACACACACACACACACACACACACACACACACACACTCATATCTGTGGAATGTTGTTACTGCTGATAGGTTATTCTACAGCTAATGAGATACTTTTCCGTAGAGAGAGACATGCTGCCAGGTAACAACTGTCCTGTGCTTCTTACACACTCACTGAGGACAAGTTTGTGTGTGTAGGCTGGTGTATTCCTGAGTTCATGTACATTTTTATCATCTTGAAAGCAAGAATATAAAACAAGTAACTTGGTATTGTTTTCATGTTGTTTATTATCAGTAAAGGGTCACCTTATGTGTGTGTGTTTGTCATTGCTGACTTTGTCACCACAGAGGAAGATAATGATTCTGAGTACATTAGTCAACTTTAAGGTTTTATATTTTGCTTCAATATTGTTGTTTCATAAGAATGTAAAATCAATTATCAAAAACTATAGTTATGTACCAAAATTGACATGCTCTTAATAAAATATATCAAAAGATGATAGTTTACTTTGGGTCTCAGATTTTCTTTTATTTCCAAACATGAATAGTACCATTTTTAATCTTTAGTTAGTGAGAATTACACAAAGTTACTATATTCTGTTCTGAATAAAAGTTGTCTACTTCCACCTTTAAATGTTGATTAAAAATGTTGCTGTCTGTTGATACTTTGATCCTTTGACTAGAGCTGAAACAAGGTAAGTTAAGTTTGTTTCTTCGTGTCCGACCTCCCCCTTCTCCTATGAGAAAGCTGATTAGCCGAATTAAAAAGAAATTGACAACTGGTTCAGGCAGCGTATTGGTGAAATTTGTTTTTGATTGGCAGAAGATTGTAAGCGGCTGTGGCTTGCTGGTAGATCGGGTCATCTACCAATCGGAAGGTCGGCGGTTCCATCCTTCCCAGCCCACATGTCGAATGTGTCCTTGGGCAAGACACTGAACCCCAAATTGCTGTGTTGTGTGTGAGTGTGTTTGACTGAGTTGGTTTCTTTGTTCTGATGAGCAGTTGGCACCTGCGAATGGGGTGAATGTGATATATAGTGTGAAGCGCTTTGGGAGGTAAGAATGACCACTCAGCATAATTCACCATAAGCCTCTGATTGGCCAAATTAAAAATGATTGACATTTACCCTCCCATTTAAAGTCTCCAGTCTGCAGAGATACCCTACTTGGGCCTTGCGCTGGTAACGAGGTAAAACAATGCAAATTACTGATTGGTTAGAGAACCGCACCCTCCTCATACCAGTTGGTGTCCTTGACTCTGCCTCAGCTCAATGTGCAGCAGTAGGTGGTAGTGAGTCTGAGCGGCTGTAATTTAGTGAGTTGGTCTTTTTTCGGTAGTTTTACATTACACTTCACCATTTTACATCATGGCAAATAATTGTTTTTGTGCAGATTGCACAAACTCAGTCTGTCAGAACATCGAGTCCACCGTTTCCTAACAGAAAATGCTTGCTAACTAGCTAGCTTAGGTGCCTGGTGGGTTTTGCAGGTGAAGAGACGGGACTTCACTGTGGCTTCTGTAATGAAAACCATGGTCGTGTTTGGTGCTCATTTTAGACAGGAGGATTAGGTTCCTGATAATATGAAGGAGTTCAGGACGGGATAACGACTGACATCTACTGCGGTTACTTCCAACACACAGGTGCTTCATCAGCTTATCTTCAGCAGACGGCTGAACATTGAACATTACGGCTGGTAATGTTGGTGTGTTATCAGGTTCAATTCAATTCAATTTTATTTCTATAGCGCCAATTCATAACAGAAGTTATCTCATTGCGCAGGTTTTGGGAGATACTACAGTAATGAAGGGACAGATCAGATGCACCTACACCAAGTGTTGCAGTGTGTGTAGACCCACAGCAAGAGGTCTTCTCTCCACTGGCTCCTCAACCACCATCTGTGCTTCACTGTGGCTTACGGTGTGACCTCAAACCTTTCCATCACTCATTAGGTAGTGTAACTTTAATCTTATATCTAGCATTAGCTGTGCATGTATATAGCAAACAAATCCACTGCATTTATATAACGTAGGAGGGTAAAATATTAGAAATACCTCAGTATGATGCAGTCACTCAACAAAATGACCTCAATAATTAACATATAATTGAATTAAAGGTGGGGTATGTGATTTCTAATCTAATACATGTCTTTTTGTCAATTTCAGCAAACATCTCCTCACGGTCTGCTAGCTGTCCATTCTGTGTGTGCACTGAAAAAAAATATGGTGTTTGTACACAGCTCTGGCTCTGTAAATGGGAAATAAACAAAGTGGCTCGGACCAAGCCACACAACACTATTCCAGTCATGATTTTTGTGTTAGGTAACTTACTTGCCCACGGACATTCAGCTTACTTTCCAGTTGCCAAGATATGCTGTTGTAGCAGTCTAGTCCATGCATTTGTTACTTCTAGGCTGATTATTGCAATTCCTTATTATCAGGTTGCCCGAATAAGTCCCTAAAGACTCTCCAGTTGATCCAGAATGCTGCGGCACGTGTACTGACAAGAACTAGGAAAATAGATCATATTTCTACAATATTAGCTTCTCTGCACTGGATCCCTGTAAAATCCAGAAAATAATTTAAAATCCTTCTCCTCACCTACAAAGCTCTTAATGGTCAGGCACCATCGTATCTTAAAGAGCTCACAGTATCTTATTACCACACTACACTCCCAGAATACAGGGTTACTTGTGGTTCCTAGAGCCTCCAAAAGTCGAATGGGAGCCAGAGCCTTCAGCTATCAAGCTCCTCTCCTGTGGAATAAGATCCCAGTTTGGGTACGGGAGGCAGACACCATCTCCATATTTAAGAGTAGGCTTAAGACTTTTCTCTTTGATAAAGCTTATAGTTAGGGCTGGCTCAGGTGAATCCTGAACCATCCCTTAGTTATGCTGCTATAGGCCTAGACTGCCCTGAGACTTCCTATGATGCACCGCTCTCCTCCTTTCCATCTGTATGTATTCTTATCCCATTAATGCATGTTACTAACTCAACATCTTCTCTCTCCCACAGTTTTGTGCTTTCTCGTGTCTGTCCTGTCTCTTGACGCTTTCAGCAGGTATTTCTGCCTCCGGAGCTGCAGAGTCTGGATCTATGATTGCAGGCCTCGTACTGCTCCCATGTTCCTGCTCAACAACCGCTACTACAATTATTATTATTAGTCTTATTACTATTATTACCATTATTATTATTATTTTATTAATACTAAAATAACCACTACCATTACATTATTATTATTTAAAAATTCTATGGGGAGTTTGCATTGTGTGTGTGTGTGTGTGTGTGTGTGTGTGTATATTTTTCAGCTCAAAACGGCAGGCCGCATCGCGCTGCACAGTGCTGTGTCGCTCGCGATCAGTTAAGACATTCCAATAGAAAACAATGCAATTTAACTGATTATGTCAGCAGTTTGGACATGGGTTAATGTGCCTACCCAGAATGTCTTAGGCCCAGCAGTACTGCCGGGACACAATATCAACAGCTAATCCTGATAATCTTACTATTAACATCATCAGTGTGATATAAGTAGTGATGATGTAATTGTATGTATATATATATATATATACATATATATATATATATATACATATATATATATATATATATATACATATATATACATATACATATATATATATATACATATATATATATATATATATATATATACATATATATATATATACATATATAATTTGGCATTTATATGTACATATATATACATATATAAATATATATATATATATATATATATATATATATATATATATATATATATATATATATATATATACATATACATATACACACACATATATATATATGCTGATGCTGGCAGGAAAAGCATACATGGAGCGCCATAACCAAGTGGCTGGCATAGTGTACAGGAACATCTGCACTGAGTATGGACTGGAAACCCCGAGGTCAAAGTGGGAAACACCTCCAAAGGTGGTAGAGAATGACCGAGCCAAGATCCTGTGGGACTTCCAGATCCAGACTGACAGAATGGTAATGGCGAACCAGCCTGACATCGTGGTGGTTGACAAACAGCACGTGGCGATACCAAGCAATGGCAACATCAGGAAAAAGGAACATGAGAAACTAGAGAAGTACCAAGGGCTCAGAGAAGAGCTGGAGAAGGCCTGGAAGGTGAAGGCAACAGTGGTGCCCGTGGTCATCGGAGCACTCGGGGCAGTGACCCCCAAACTGGAGGAGTGGCTACAGCAGATCCCTGGAAGAACACCAGACATCTCGGTCCAGAAGAGTGCAGTACTAGGAACAACAAAGATACTGCGCAGAACCCTCAAGCTCCCAGGCCTTTGGTAGAGGACCCGAGCTCGAAGTATGAGACCACACGCGGAGGGTGAAGGACAAAGGTTTTTTATAAAAAAAAAATAATAATAATAATAAAAAATATAAAATTATATATATATATATATATATATATATATATATATATATATATATATATATACACACATATATACACACACATATATACACACACACATATATATATACACACACACATATATATATATATATGTATACACATATATATGTGTCAGAGAGCAAACACAGACACCACCAGCTCCACCCATTGCAATCAGCAGATCGCACTCACCTGAGTATTGATTACACACCTGCCACTAATCATCTACTCCACACCCATCTTCGCATCTGGTCCCTCTTTTTCACCCGTTTCCACTTCTCCATCACCTATGGACCCGGAGACAAGAACGTAAAAGCGGATTCCCTCTCCAGAATCCATGCTCCCGAGGAATCCCTCACACCAGAACCCATCCTTCCTCCAGCCATACTTGTCAGCCCTATCCAGTGGGACCTGAACGACCAAATACAGGCCGCTGCAGTCTCGGAACCTGCTCCGCCGGGAGGCCCAGAGGGTAAGATCTATGTCCCAACCAGCTTACGTAAAGACATTCTGGGCTCAGCGCACGCTTCTCCGGGCTCTGGACACCCAGGCAGCCAGCGTACTCTCTTGCTCCTTCAGGCTCGTTACTGGTGGCCCAGTATGGTCCGGGATGTCTCCCAATTCGTGGAAGGATGCTCAGTCTGCGCCATCTCCCGCACGCCACGTCAACTTCCTGCTGGCAAACTGGTTCCCCTTCCGATACCACATAGACCTTGGTCCCACGTCGGAGTCGATTTCGTCACAGACTTACCCAAATCAGACGGTTTCACCTGCATACTCGTCGCGGTGGACCGCTTCTCCAAGGCCTGCAGGCTCATTCCCTTGAAGGGCTTGCCTACCGCTCTTGAGACCGCAGAGGCCCTTTACCAACAGGTATTCCGCAACTTTGGTATCCCGGAAGAAATTGTCTCTGACCGAGGACCACAGTTCACCTCACGTGTGTGGAAGGCTTTCTTCAAACTCCTCCAAGTAGCAGTCAAACTCTCCTCCGGTTATCACCCTCAGACCAACGGCCAGACTGAGCGAAAGATACAGGAGATAGGGAGATATCTTCGGACCTACTGTCACAACACCCAAACCAGCTGGAACCGCTTCCTTCCGTGGGCCAAGTACGCACAAAACTTGCTAAAACAGAACACCACGGGTCTCACCGCGTTCCAGTGCGTACTCGGCTACCAACCCCCGTTGTTCCCCTGGACAGAGGAACCCTCTGAAGTCCCAGCCATTGACCACTGGTTTGAGTGTGGGACTCAGCCCATATCCACCTGCAGCATGCTGTACGGAGACACAAGCAGTTTGCTGATGCCCGCCGATCCCCTACCCCGGTCTATCATCCAGGGGATCGCGTCTGGCTCTCCACTCGGGATCTGCGTCTCCGTCAGCCTTGCCGTAAGCTGAGTCCCCGCTACATAGGTCCATTCCCCATCGAGAGGCAGATTAATGACGTCACCTACCAGCTCCAGCTCCCCCCGAGGTACCGCATTCACCCTTCATTTCATGTCTCCCTCCTAAAACCTGTGTCTCCATCTTCCACAGAACCCGAGGAGCTACCCCTAACTCCTCCTCCAGATGTGATCGAGGAACCCCTAATCTACCGGGTGGAGGCCATTATGGATTCCAGGCGACGGGGCGGCCGGCTAGAGTACTTGGTGGACTGGGAAGGATACGGGCCCGAAGAAAGATCTTGGGTTCCACGAGACGACATCCTCGACCCGGCGTTACTGACGGACTTTCACAGGGCTCATCCGGATCGTCCTGCACCCAGAGGCCGAGGCCGACCCCGTCGCCGTCAGCGGGCATCAGGAGCCGCCCCTGGAGGAGGGGGTACTGTCAGAGAGCCAACACAGACACCACCAGCTCCACCCATTGCAATCAGCAGATCGCACTCACCTGAGTATTGATTACACACCTGCCACTAATCATCTACTCCACACTATATAGTCTCACTCCCCCGGTTCACTCACTGTCTGGTCTCTAACCTCTTATGAGAACTCAACCCGACCACAGCTTCTATTGACAACCCCTGTTGGACTTTGGACTTCTCCGTTGTGTGTTTCGTCAGCTCCCGGCTTTCCTGCCACCCGTCTCCTCCAGTGGATCTTACTACCAACGCTACATCAGATAAGACCCATAGACTTTACTAGCTTAGCTCCCGTCATTGCTTCTCTCTGTCTGCCTGATTCAATAAACTCCCTCGTCTCAGTACTAACCTCTGTGTCCCGTGTCTGTTCGCTGACAATATGAAAGATAAGATCATGGTGAGGATGAATACAAGGCAACCCCGACGCCAACTACAACGGCTAAGTGAAGTACCATCAGAAAGTCTCCTAGAAGATGTGAATGCAGCATTGAGAGCGATCCCTACCACAACCATCACTGAAACCAATGAGCTGATATACGCCTCAGCAGCAGTGATCCTAGAGATGCTTGGCTACAAGAGCAACCATGGGAGCCATGAGAGACAGTACCCACCATGGAAACGAAGGTTGGAGGCAAAAATCAAGGAGGCCCAGAGAGAAGTGAGCCAACTGACAAAGGCTGAGAGAGGTGCAATGAGAAAGCAAGTACCCAAGAAGTACAACCAGATGCCCATACCTGAAGCACTCGAAACTGCCAAACAAAGGCTCCAAGCCTTGGCCAGCTGTCTAAAGAGATACACGAGAGATAATGAAGCCAGAAGAATAAACCGGCTGTTTGCAACTCAACCTGCAAAAGTGTATGCTCAGTGGCAGGGTAATAACAGCAGAGCAGACCCACCAAGGCTGGAAATGGAGCAGTACTCGAAAAGTATATGGGAGAGGGAGGCATCACACAACAGCGATGCACAGTGGCTGGCGGCTCTGAGAAAGGACCACAGCAACCTCCCTGAACAGAATCCAGTCACCATCACAGCGGCAGACATCCAAGAAAGAGTCTCAGGTATGAAGAACTGGACAGCACCGGGCCCTGACAGGATCCACACCTACTGGCTAAAGAAGCTCAAGCTCACTGCACTCCATGAGCGCCTAGCAGCACAAATGAACCAGCTGCTAAGAGATGGGACGCACCCTGAATGGCTTACCGAAGGGCGCACAATCCTGATCCTGAAGGATCCCGCAAAGGGTACAGTCCCATCCAACTATCAGCCAATAACCTGTCTCTCCACAACATGGAAGCTCATGTCAGGCATCATCGCGGCTAAGATAAGTGGACACATGGATCAATACATGAGCAAAGCACAGAAGAGCATTGGCAGAGGAACCAGAGGAGCCAAACACCAACTCCTGGTTGACAGAACAGTCACCCAAGACTGCGGAGCCCGACACACCAACCTGTGCACTGCCTGGATTGATTACAAGAAAGCATATGACTCAATGCCGCACACATGGATCACTGAATGCTTAAAGATGTACAACATCAACAGGACTCTAAGAGACTTCATTGCAAACTCGATGAGGCTGTGGAAAACCACCCTTGAGGCCAATGGCAAGCCACTTGCACAAGTATCCATCAAATGTGGCATATACCAAGGAGATGCTCTGTCCCCACTGCTGTTCTGCATAGGTCTGAACCCCCTCAGCCAAATAATCAACAAGACTGGCTATGGATACCGACTCAAAACGGGCCACCATCAGTCACCTCCTCTACATGGATGACATCAAGCTATACGCTAAGAGCGAGCAGGACATCGACTCACTGATCCACACCACCAGGATCTACAGCTCTGACATTGGGATGTCATTCGGGCTTGAGAAGTGCAGTCGAATGGTGACAAAGAGAGGAAGGTAGTCCACACAGAAGGGGTCTCACTCCCAGAAGGAACAATAGCAGACATTGAGGATGGTTACAAGTACCTTGGAATACCACAGGCAAATGGCAACCTCGAAGAGGTAACAAGAAAGACAGCAACGGCCAAATACCTCCAACGAGTGAGGCAAGTCCTAAGAAGTCAGCTCAATGGCAAGAACAAGGCCCAGGCAATAAACAGCTACGCCCTGCCAGTGATCAGATACCCTGCAGGAATAATAAGGTGGCCAAAGGAAGAGATACAGACCACAGGCGTTAAGGCAGCTCCTCACCATGCATGGAGGGTTCCATCCCAAATCCAGCACCCTGAGACTGTATGCTAGCCGTAAGGAAGGCGGCCGTGGACTAGTGAGTGTGAGAGCCACTATCCAGGATGAAACATCCAAGATCCACAAGTACATCAAGATAAGGCCCCAACAGATGGCGTGCTCAGGGAATGTCTCAGGCAATGGGGAACAGAGGAAGGCGTGCTGGAGGAGGGACCATCATGGGAGGACAAACGCCTACACGGGATGTACCACGGAACATAACTGAAGTGGCTGATATCAAGAAGTCCTACCAATGGCTAGAGCGGGCTGGATTGAAGGACAGCACAGAGGCACTCATCATGGCTGCACAGGAGCAGGCCCTGAGCACCAGAGCAATAGAGGCCCAGATCTACCACACCAGACAAGACCCAAGGTGTAGGCTGTGCAAAGAGGCCCCTGAGACAATCCAGCACATAACTGCAGGGTGTAAGATGCTGGCAGGAAAAGCATACATGGGCGCCATAACCAAGTGGCTGGCATAGTGTACAGGAACATCTGCACTGAGTATGGACTGGAAACCCCGAGGTCAAAGTGGGAAACACCTCCAAAGGTGGTAGAGAATGACCGAGCAAAGATCCTGTGGGGCTTCCAGATTCAGACTGACAGAATGGTAATGGCGAACCAACCAGACATTGTGGTGGTGGACAAACAGCAGAGGAAAGCCGTTGTGGTTGACGTGGCAATACCAAGTGATGGCAACATCAGGAAAAAGGAACATGAGAAACTAGAGAAATACCAAGGGCTCAGAGAAGAGCTGGAGAAGGTCTGGAAGGTGAAGGCGACAGTGGTGCCCGTGCCGTGGTCCAAACTGGAGGAGTGGCTACAGCAGATCCCTGGAAGAATACCAGACATCTCGGTCCAGAAAAGTGCAGTACTAGGAACAGCAAAGATACTGCGCAGAACCCTCAAGCTCCCAGGCCTCTGGTAGAGGACCCGAGCTCGAAGGATGAGACCGCCCGCGGAGGGTGAGAGACAAAGTTTTTATTTATTTATATATATATATAAGCAGCTGGATAGCTCAACTGGTCACAGGACTTTCACACGGGGGAACCAGGTGCTTAGGCAAGACCCTTCATGCTACTGCCTACCTCATGAGTGACAATGAAATATATGAGATGCCGGCTCAGACGCCGCCCGGCCAAACAAGGTCTGCGTCAGGTGTTGGGGAACCAGATCACCGGAACATAACTGAAGTTGCTGATATCAAGAAATCCTACCAATGGCTAGAGCGGGCCGGACTGAAGGACAGCACAGAGGCACTCATCATGGCTGTACAGGAGCAGGCCCTGAGCACCAGAGCAATAGAGGCCCAGATCTACCACACCATACTATATATATATATATATATATATATATATATATATATATATATATATATATATATATATATATATATATATATATATACACACCCTCCCTCTCTCTCAAAACCTAACACGGCAGCGGTGGATGGCCGACCACCATTGAGTGTGGTTCTGTCCAAGGTTCTGTTTCTGTTTTTTCTTGCTACTGTCGCCAAATGCTTGCTCATGGTGGGATTTGTATATCATACACACACACACACACACACACACACACACACACACACACACAGCATAGCATAAAAAAATGAAGCCAGTTTATTTGTGCTGCAAGTAGAGTATAATACCAATATATGGTAATTTGGTTTTCAAAGAAGAATCCTCTCATTAAAACTAAACAAGCATTTAGCTTGCTAACCAGCCAGCAGGCTAAAAAGGCCTCTACTGGATATATTAAAGCTACACTCAAATCCCAAAATTTCATCCCAGCTCACTTTTGGTGTTTTGAAAGTCAACACAGGTCACAGTTGAGATCCAAAGCGTCACCCTAACATTGATTTTGGGGGCACAAACTAACAAAATCAGGGGGTGTATCGTTGTGTGCAAACTGGCTAGACTTAAAAACAGGGCAGCGATTACTGTAGCTGTCCAAATATTAATGTTAGCTAGCTAATAAACTGAGTGGAATCTGGTGTTCACATGCAGTCACTGTCTTTACCAAAGTCTTACATTAAAACAGTTACCTCTCATTACCACCAATATGTAAAATTTAGAGTTTGCAATTCATATCTGTCCTGGGAAGTAGGAACTCCATTGAATCATTTCTTTAAAAAAAATTAGCTTGTGCTGATTCCTGCATGGCCTTTCTTGCAGCCAACATTCCAGAAAACAGCTATTACAGTACTTCTTCAAGCTTGCCTAAATAAGAAAACATTATCACCAGCAACAGCACTGGATCTTTTTTTGTCATACAGCTATACTGTATGTTCACTTGTCTACATTTTAGTGTTAGTACATTGTATAGTTCATTATATAGTACTATTGAGGCCAACATAATGTGCAAAACATTTGTTCACCTTCATGTTTTAATGCAGTTTGAAAAGCAGTAAATAAGAAGTACCTCAGTGAAGAGATGTTGGATGACTGTAGCCAGAGCCTCCACTCTCTTATTTCCCTGGACGAGCAGCTTCCTCAGCTGGTTGATGGCCTGGTTCTTCTTCTCTGCCTGCTCTTTGCTCTGGTTCTGTTTCATTGTGACCATCCCGTCTGCCATAGCAGCCCTGGCTGCGACAGGCTTGAATGTATTCTGTAGGTGGGATCCTGTTTTGGGGCTGGATCGTGACCCTGTTCTTGCTTTGAACCCAAGACCAAAGGCCCCAGTGGTGCTTGACCCAGTGTTGGTGATATCAGTGGGAGGCACTGGGAGAACTGGCGTCACTGGTGCATTAGCATTCACCACGTCCGGTATCTAGCAATAAAAAACATCACATAACGTCTTCAATGAAGACACCAATGAAAAGACCAGATTTTTATGGAAAGATATTAGTTCAATAGGTAATGTGAAAAAAACCTGACTGAAATTATTCCATCTTAAAAAACTGAGTAAGTAAACGTCTTAAGATGAACCCAAATACAAATCTACTCTTAATGATATTAGCACACCACCAGTCAGTACAGAAGTGTGGTCATTTTTTTTAAATGTTTAACCACATTTTGGAGAAAAAGTCGTCCTAACAATTTGTTAACATGAGAAGAAGAAAATATGTAGTCAAGAAATGCAAATATACAGCGAAATGATCCAATATATTTTGTTATAAATAAATATGCATTTTGCTACCATCTGTGTCTCATTGATTGATTAGTTCAACTTGTATAGTTGCCAGCTTTGCTGGCACCACCAAGAGTACAGGAAGTGATGAAGACACAAATTGAAAGAAATGAGGAGAATGAGGATCTTGTAGATTACCACTTGAAATATTCCTGGAAATGAACACACTTTATACCTTCTTTCATCAATCAGATATTGCTCAGTAATGGTCTCTGACGGAGTGTCTCATCCATGACTGAGCTTAGTTTGCATCTTAAAGCGCAAAACAGAAGAGGACATACCAGGTCAGGTGGAGGTTGTTGCTGGTTCTGGTTGTTACCTCCTGCAGATGCTGCTACCTGTGAGCTGTTATTGGTGTTTGTGGGTCTTGCCGGCACCTCCCGGGGCTTGTTTTTGTCCACTGCAAGAGAATGGCATCCTCTTAGTGTGTGGGTGGCAGGTACAACATACAACATGGTGTTCACACACACACACACACACACACACACACACACACACACACATAGAATACTCACTAATTCCATTAACAAAGTGTACAATGTACATGCCACAGCAGGGTCCCAACATAAAACTACAAACACTCATTAATAAAATAACAACATGTGTGTAAAAGAAAACCTAAGAAAACAGAAGAAAGTATATGAACACACACAGTGTTGGTCAGTCTGGGGTCTGGACTCGACCACCACCACATCATTCAAACACAGAAAACATAAAAACCCTGCGCACACACACACACACACACACACACACACACACACACACACACACACACACACACACACACACACACACACACAGACTCGTCATTCGCTCTCATCTGGTAAATGAGAATACGCCCTACTGACTGTTCTAGGCTGAGACAGATGCATCATGGGATTGCATGGTAATGATGGCCAGTCTGTGTGTGTGTGTGTGCGTTGGGCCCAGAGTGTGCATTAAGGAGTGCATTACCAGAGACAAAGTAATTAGAGAGAGATCAACACACATCTTTTCTGTCTCTTCCTCTGCTCTCCTGACCTCCACTTCTTCGTTCCCTGTAGTCCATCTCATTACTCTCTCTCTCCCCCAGTATTTTCCCTCCATTCTTCCATCTATTTATTGGTAGTCTGTCAGCTCTACAGCATCCAGAGTCACTCCCTGACTGGAAATAAAGATCACTGTATTTCAGTCTAGGGGTGATATGATTTGATTTGATTTGATGTCACCGACTGAAAATCAACAAAAAACACACTACAGCTCATATAGAGCTACAAGGACATCTAACAGGCTCTCCTCACCCACAGGCAGCTGGGCTTCCTGACAAATCACACTTGCTACAAAGACATGAGGTGCAAAAAAGCCTCTAAATAATTCAATAGAAACCAGTCTTTTGGTATGATGTCAAATAGGTTTTCTGTGCAGTGCAGTCTTTGGGTCAGAATGCAGTGCAACCTGCAGGACCATGAGTGTTTTGGTGTTATCTGGAATCTGATGTTTTGAGGATTATTTCTGAGGGCTGGGACTAATGAGTTGAGATTTTCACTCAAAAATTTTAGTTTCATCAATAGAAAAATTCAATCAGTCTTAGTTAAAACGGTCACCTAGGGCATCGTCAGATTTCAATTCATACCGAGTTAAAAATTCTGCTCCCAATTTACTTTTAAAATCTAATACAAATTCTTCTGAACTCAAATATGTCTGTACTCTGCAAGTCAGTGCTGGTGCTCAGGCCCTGAAGCTAGTAATGACTTCCTTAAAAGATACTGCCATCTACTGGCAGCCACCAAGCAAAACATGTTGGTCTGTATCAGTCTGTTTGATCAACCAGAGCTGTGAACAGAGCATGCGGGTGAGGAACAAGAAAGGTCGAACATAATTGAAATGGATTGGACTGCTGTGCACTTTAGTATGAGAGTGATTAGGGGAAGAGAAAATCATTAGCTCACACTGACATTTGAGCAACAGTTGAATTAAAAGCTGTCAAACACTGACTCACTTTTAATCAGTGAGTCATCTTCAGTCACCTAACGACAGAAGCAAACATCCTGATCACTCTAAAGTACATCAGCCTGCTGCTGCTGTCTTATAGTCAGACACTGAAGGACAAGCAGGAGCCAGAACACTTGCTCTATGTACTGTATGTGTTTGACTTGACAATCTACTTGATCAGTTCAGTTTCATTACAACAACCCACAGTTTTCTAGATCACACTGTGGGCACTACAGCTGCGCATTCATCACTAAAACACAGCAGGAGTTTCAGTTTAGCCTGATGAATATTTAGCTCTGATCATTAATTCAGTGTGTGGAAAATGTTGGTGGGTGCAGAAATATGAAGGAGAGTGGGAGGTGAGAACATGTTCCTGCATAAATGTATGAACATGTTGAGCATAAATGTATGCCTCAGATGGAATTGCACACATTAGACAAACAGTAAAAGAATTAAATAAATGTATAATAACTGTGCCTTTACAGTGTAAACAATTCAGTTTCTCCCACATACAGGTCTCCATCCTTGTCAAATGATCATTAGTTGGTAAATTAAAATATCATCAAGTGCAGTTTTTTTTAATTGTGACATGACATAGGGCCAAAATTCACTTGACATCTAGATAGAAACACACACCTAACTCTTGTAAAGACAGTCTCATCCAGGCTCATTTAGATACACTGCAGTGAAAATAAATGCTCTTGTTGCAGGATGCAGGGCTGCCACAATGATAATTGCAAGTTAGTGTGTGTGAGAGCTGGTCAGAGACACACAGTACACTGACACTGTGTGTCCTCCTTTAATGACAGCAAAAAACAGAGACTAGTCACATTACACAATTGTGTTAATTTTGCCCTTGTGTTCCTGAATGCTTCCACACATTGCTGATGGAGGGAGAGATGAGGCACTACTGAGTTACCAACAGAATGTTTAAACAAAAAACACCAAAATGCAAAAGAATCCTCTCCACCTCACTTAACTTCGTACAATTAACACTGTTGTCATAGCACAGGGAGCACACTGTGACTCACTGTAGGAATAGTGCAATGAGATAACTTCTGTTATGAAGTACTTGTTTTAAATCAACAAAACTAGCTGGCAATTAATTAAAGAGAAGTTATTAATGGTAAACAAAATAACATGACAACTCCAGTGATGGAAGTAAATGATGCTCATGATGGATATGTAAGTGCTCTCCACATATTTGTTTAATTCTTGTCTTCAATTAAAAGTTGCAGAATAAAGGGAAGCTAAATAATGAATAAATTTAATGTCCATTCTACACTTGCAAGGCTGAATTACAGTAGACAAAAACAATGGTAAGCAAACATGCATGTCAGCCAATGCAAATTCCACTGGAAGCATGGAAATTAGACTGGCTGTTGATAGTCAACAGCATTTTTGACATTCAGGAAGCTTATGTGTTCACTTCAACATAGATGATAATCCATTTCTAATTTCCATTTCATTTTATTCCATTTCAAAGAACATTTTAAAATGTGTTTACTAACTGTAAGGGAGTTGCTGCTAAGACAACACATCTCAAGTGTTTGTCTCTTGTTGAAATGTGTGATGGTCTATGTGAGTGTTGGTGATGATGGTTTGTACATGGAGTCTGCAAGGCAGTAATGCAGAGCTGCTGAGCCCAGAGAGAAACAAGACTGTTAGCATTCACATTATGTTACAGAAGTAAAGCGGACAGAAAGGACCATTCCTGCTGTGTCATGAGAATCTCCTTCAGTACACAGTAAGATGACCTCCATAACATATGATAACATAGGGAATCATCATATTAGAATTATTGGAAGGCTGCATGATAAATTCTGGCTGTATTTTCTGGCTGTGAGGGACTGGAGTTGGGGAGTGGAGAATAAAAAAGGTCAGGTGTAGGAGTGAGGGTTTTGTGTCGAGTTATTGTAAAACAACAGCAAATGCGTTGTCTTCTCTCTAAAATAGTTGGATTGTGTTCAACTGCGTGCCAAATTATTTCCCTTTGTCACTGAAAAAGTTGACAGAGCTTCCTGAATGAGGTCCCTCATTTGGAGGTGTTCATCTAACCACACATATGAATAATACACATGAGTTTTTCTGTGAAAATATAATCTAATCTTTATCTTTATGAAGAGGGAGATTCCAACAGAGGTTGATTTGAATTTAGATCTGATTTGCATGGGGTTGGACTTTACCCAGAGCTTAAAATGGCATCCACTAATCAACCACATTAAAAGGTGCAATGTGTATGAATAATGTGTAATGTATGGCCAGAATTTTAGTTTAAAACATTCAAATAATGAACTAACATTATCAACAGAATGTGAAGAAGTAACAGTTATGTCAAAGACGTCTATGTATAGTGTTGCAGAGATATCTACTGAAATGGTCATGCTAACCAGCTAGCCCCAGCCCATCCTGTGTCGTAATACCACTTGTGCCTCGAAAGGCGATAGTGAGTCACTGTAGCGTCCAGTCTGCCCTCAGTCCAACAAGAGAGGACGAAGAAGTAGAACTGCCCCGAGGGCTTGTCAATCACTTTGAAGGTACAGCCCCCGGTTAGTGTCACAGAAACACAAAGATGGCTTAAGCTCTTGGCAAGTGACCTTTAACACCATCCCAACCCGACAAGAAACCGCATACTGTGGCAGAAAGGAAAAGAAAAGAAGCGATATAAAAAGAAGCAAAATAAGAGTAAATATTGGCATGGCTTTCCACTGCTGAAGTCACCTTTTGGCGAGTAAAGATGGTTTGATGCTGAACTCGCAAAACATTTCTTTTAGACTGGTAAGTAACATCTAACGTTGGCTATATAGCGAAAAGTATGGCTTCAAAAAGGTGCCCTCAGGCCCTGTGATTATGTTGTTTTGGGTTATGGGGCACTAGATGTTCCTATCATAAGATAGAAGTGTCCCAGAAGTCTCTGTTCTTCTTACACTGATAACTTGGGACTGAGACAGTCTTTTTCTTTGTCTCATCTTTCTACTGATTTATGATAGATGATGTAACCTGTAAACCACCACCCACCATTCTGCTATAAGAAGTGTACCTTTTGGATGTAAACTAAGTATTGTGTACATACTGCCCCAATCTTATTGTTATTACTTTATAAATATTTCCAATTCTAGGTGGAAATTACATTGTGCTTCCCTCTCTCCCACCAGAGGGTGAGAGAGAGAAAGAGAGAGATATATTTGACATCCAGCCCATTGCGCTATATGGTAGTGAAGTATGGGGTCCACTCAGTCATCATAGCTATACACATTGGGACAAACATCCACCAGAATCTCTATATGCAGAATTCTGCAGATACATTTTACACATACACAGAAAAACACCAACAAATGCATGTAGAGCAGAATTAGGCAGATACCCACTGATAATTAACATGCCCCCCCCTCAGACACACTTTGACCAGTCTTACAACAGCACTGCTTTCCAAACACCAATCAGAGTAAACCAAATTATAACCCAATGTAAAGAAACCTATTTGGAACACTGGAAAGAAGAAACTAAAAGCCAAAGTAGATCAGAATGTTATCTGGTCCTAAAAAGAGATTATGAATTGGCAGAATCTCTCTCTACTGTCAGAGATAGAAAGCAGAGACAGATCCTAACCAAGTACAGGCTCAGTGACCACAAACTGGCAATCGAAATAGGAAGACACAAAAAATCATGGCAACCAAAAGAAAACAGAATATGTGGTCACTGTTCGACAGATCAGGTTGAAACAGAGATGCACTTCCTCCTACAATATACAACATTAAATGAAATAAGGAACATTTAATCTCAGATTTCAAAGAGCTAAATTAAAGCTCAAAATTAAAAATAATCCTAGGCCAAGAAGACAGGTCTTGTCCTAGGATTCAGGTCTTGCTGCCCAATATATATCAACATGCCACAACCTGAGGGACAGTGAATGACCCACACACACACACACACACACACATACAAAATGTGTAGTAATGTGTGCAGTATTTAGTTTTCACTATTTGTATTTAACTACAATTTATTATTATTATCCTATCTTACTTATCTGTATATATTTTAATATCACAATTCTTCTGTTAATGTATGTTTTTATTTTACACATGCTTTGACAATGTTAACATCTGTTTCCCATGCCAATAAAGCTAATTGAACTGATAATAATAGTACCTGATAATATGCATAAATATACTGGAAACCAGTTATTGTTACACAATTAAGTCCATATGTCTGTCAGTTTGTCTGTGGTCAGTGCCTCTACTTAGGATTTTCTGCTTCTACTGTAATCACCATCTTTAAGTAGAACTAAGAAAAACAGAACTCTTACAGTTCAACTGATTTGACACATGTGGACCGAGAGTAAAAACATCAAGCGTCTTTCTTTCTGTCCTCATGCTGGATAACATGATTGTTAGACAGGTGGACAAAAATGACTGAGAGGTTGTTGCTAGGTGACCAGATGGTCCAGTTTGCATGTAAACAGGTCAAAAGTGGACATATACACTTGCGAATAGTGACAGCGTAACCATGGCAACAGTTATGTGGAAGCTGAATCTCCAGTGTACAGACTATATGAGTCTATGATTGTACCTGATAGTTGATCATGAGCAAACTCTTGATGTTTCCAGTCTTGCTTCGGTGTGTCAGGAGAGGACTTGTTATCTTTGCACATTTATTTATGTTCCTCAAAGCAAAATTCTTCAAGCAACCACACCCATCAGTGAGAGCGAGATATTAAGTAATATTTATTTGGTTGTTTGGGGCAGCAGAAACTACTGCCCCCAGTGTAGAGAGTTTATAGTCCCATTAACAAAACTAAATAGAGTCAACCAGAGTAAAGACTCAGGGGGAATGTTCATATGGTATAAGTCAGAACAAGCAGACTAAATAGAAATAATGAAAAAAGGAAAATACCACATTTGGTCAAAAATTTAAAAAGATATTTTCCACTGAGAAAACCATTTTGTGCAATTTATATTCCCCAATAGAATCTCCATATTTCAATAAGGAAATTTTCTCCACCAAGAAGAAGAGATCAGTCATTTCCAGGCCCAGGGAACTGTGCTGATCACTGGAGATTTAAATGCTAGAACTGGTGAGGAGCTAGACTTTACTAGTACTGAAGATGACAGTTACATCACTGGAGCTATCCTTAACTTCCCTATCCTTCCCAACAGGAATAATTATGACAGAAACACAAACAAGAGTGGAAAAAAAGATCCTACAGCTTTGCAGAGTGCTGGGTCTGTACATTGTCAATAGAAGGCTGCAAGGGGAATCCTTTGGACGTAATATATATTGTTCAAACTACAAAACAGCCTGGAACAGTACCAGGAAGCAAAGGTCAGTGAAGAAATCCAGTCTCTTCAAGACTCCTTTCTGGTCCAGATCTACCCTCAGAGTACAGAAGGTGTAGAGCTGTGTCTGGTTAACATTAACCACATATTTGATCACTTGGCCTCATTATCAAAACTTAAATTGCAAAACAAAAACAACCAAAGAAAATGAACAGGGAAAGGTGGATTGATTGAGTGCAAAACCATTAGGAAGACATTAAGAAAAGTCTCAAACCAAAAACACAGGAATTCAGACAGCCAGGCGCTCCGCCTTAGTTATTGTGAGACTCTAAAACAATATAAAAAACACACTGAAAGCAAAAAAAGAACAATGTCTACAAAACCAATTACAATTAATTGAAGAGTGTCAAATAAATTCTGTAAAAATTGGAACCTATTTACCAAGAAACATTACAACGAACAGTCCATTCAAAATGGAGATACATCGAAAAGTCATTTTGAAGATCTCTATAGAAAACCTCCAAAGAATCAAGTTTAAGCTGGTACTAAGTGTGGGTCATTTCCCTGAAAGCTGGAGTGAAGGGCCCATCTTTAAGAATGGAGACAAATTCGATCCCAACAACTACAGAGGCATCTGTGTAAGTAGTAACCTGGAGTAGTTATTTGGTAGTATTCTAAATAGAAGAATTATAGACTTCCTCATTGAGCACAGTGTCTTAAGCAAAAGTCAGATTGGATTCCTTCCTAATTATAGAACAGCTGACCCAGCAGGGAATGCTGACGTGGAGCGGCACTGGAATGGACATCAGAACCAGAGCCTGGAGAGCAGACAACGGGCCGCTAGCTGCATGGCTAACTGAGCTATGGTGATGGTACCTGTACCCAAGAGTTGAGGCAGAGCAGCTGGAGGACATCAGAGGGAAAACCAGAAAATATTTTCTCCATAAAATATGATCCAGTTTCACCAAAATCAGTGAATAAAGTTGTTGTGTTTTTGTACAGTAATCAGTGAGGAAACACTCCATTCCACGTCTATCGTTTTTCCAACCTAATTCTTGTCTCATTTGTGGTCTGATAAACAGTAAATTCATCAAATTAAGTGTCCCATATTGCTAGTTTCACCAAAATCAGTGAATAAAGTTATAAAGTTGTGTTTTTGCCTTTCCTGCCACAAGAACGAGACAAAAATTGAGAGGGACCAGAATGCATTAAAATATTGTATAAAGTGAGTCAATTGACTTTTAAAATATATTTCAAATGAATATACATTGTATATAATCCGAGTGCTACTTCATGGGGGAAAAAAACAACAAGACGACCAGATAGTTATTCATAATGACATCCTCTCTGTCTCACTGTTTTTTCCTTCCACATAACACTTTAAAATGCATCAAAGCTCTACTGCCACAAAAACAACAATTGTTCAGAGGAACACAGCAGTACAATGCTTAATGCAGTACCTCCTGTATAAAAGAAATAAACCCCATTAACAGTGAGGACAGACACTCTGCTATGTTACACAGAAGACACAAGCCTACCACAAGTAGAGAGCACCCTTTTAATGGTTGAATAAGATGCGTACTTGGCTATTTCTGGTTTGTGCATGTGTGTGAGTCACGTGGTTGGTGCCCTCTTGGCGTGGGTATCACGGCTAAAAGGAGCCTGCAGCGATGGCTATTCACGCCACTGCTCAAGCTTTCCTGCAGAAAGCTTACACACACACACACACACACACTCACAGACTCGTGTACACACACTAGTGTTAAGACAACTGATGGCCCTATTGTAGTCCTATACATCTATGGCGGCTGTGGTAGCCAGTGCACACAATACTGAAAGCCCCCGCAGTGGAGGAGAGACGAAGGCAACAATGGCTGCCAATGCAATGCAGGAAAACAGGAGTCAAGGTGGTGTGAGAGGGTGAAGTGGCCTTTGAGGCTGATCTGGAGTCAGGCTTGCCATACCATGATTAAGCTAAAAAAATGGCCAAGAAAGATCCTTACACTTTATTCAAAGGCAAACTCACCCATTAGACGAAGTCGAAAAGGAGGAAGACAGATTGAAAGGATGAAGTAATATGGAGAAAGGTGATCGTAGACAATATACATAAAGTATTTTATTGTGATAAGCCAAATAGATACGAGGCACAGCCAGGTGTTTTTTGGTTACACCCACTTGTGATGCTACATTAGCTTCAAGACATCATTTCAAAATCATTGATTCTTTGAGTTTTTCTAATCACAAAAGGGACAGCTAATGAAGACGAGGTAGGGAGGTTTTTAACAGGGGGGATGGCCCAATGGGAGCATGCATCGCCCGCCTGGCTGGAGGGCGAGAAGGGTTTCCTTGTGCCTTAGTTTTCAGAAGGTAGCCAATTTTTTGCCCATTGAACTGATTTTAAGGGGCATTTACTAAACTCTGAAATAATGTATAATTATTACGTTACATTGCCAAATAAACAAACACTCAATATGCAGCACAAACATTTTTTTGTTTGAAAAAAAAGTCAGAACTGCAAAAAAAAGAGTTTGAGCATTCAAGGGCACTTGGTCCAACCTCTGTTAATTTCTGACCCCGCCTCTGTCATGCAGCTGCCGCACTCTCTCTTATGTCCGTCTACTGTAGAAAATCTAGATAAATTGTTGAGAATTATTACATTTTGACATAGCATTTCTATTTTAACCTGTGCAGCTTTTCTAGCCTTTACAGCACTGGTTTAGCGGCCTGCGAGTCAAGTCCGCGAATGAGGTACAAACACACACTCTCCCTGAGTAGAGACGAGATGAGTCCGAGAAATTATTTCACATGGCGTGCTCTAAAAAGAGCACATGGATGGATGAGCAGGTTGGTGTAAAACTGTGAAAAATCACAACTTTCTCTTACATTTCTAAAAGCAGCTATTGAGGATGGGATCACAGATGGTTTGGAGGTTCGTAACACACTGCGTTGATCAACCTGTTGGCCTGAAATTTGTGTTGATCGACGAGTGGAGAGATGGGTGTGTTGAAAAGATGAAACAATTGATGGTGGAGGATGAGAGGACATGGAGGACATTGGCATATCCAGACCTGCGTGGAACACCACAGTGTTCTTCCTGCATCCCGACAGCAGCTGAAGGTTTCGGAAAAGTCCTTTGGCCGTCAGCTTCACGTGGAAGTTGGACAGCGACAGTCTGGGAGACCATAACATTGTCTCCGTTTGTCCTCCAATACTTTTCAAGATTTGGTTTTAGACTGATGTTTCTAGTCTGGATTGTCTTTGTGTAATAACTTTGACTTTCAGCACTTTGTCTGCTCCTCTGGACTCTCAAAGAGTCCTGGGTTACAGGAAATACCAACCCAGTTTTTTTCTTCTTGTGGTCCAAACTCCCGGTCTTGCCTGTCTGACCACGAATGATTTGAGATGCACAATAGTTAATTAACACTGAAGTCTTAACTCTCTGGTAAGTAAAAATGTTCCTCTTTTCTTCTTTAATTACAGAAGTGAGTGAAAATGATTCCACAAGAAAAAGAAAGAAGAGACTCAGAAATTGTTGCTGCTGGAATTTGTGCCTTACATCCCCATAAAAGCTGCGTGGACATCAGAAAAAGAGACAAAAACAGGATTTTAAATTTAAAAGCTAAACCTTTGACTCAGTACAGAGGGAAATAGAAGCATTATAAAAAGGGAATCCCTTAAGCTGCTAGCTGCCCTTCATCGATTCAAAGCCACTGCAAAACAAAAAAATAAAAAACCAAAGGAGAACTAGTTTCTGTAGCCCAGTCAATAGGAGAAGAGAAACTGGTGCCAAAAATAGCTGCGTGCTTGACTTTCGTCCAGGTGGTAGCAAATCATCCAACGATAAAGGACGAGGAAGAAAACAAGAGAGGTAGTAGAGGTGTGTATGTGTGTGTATGTGTGTGTGAGGGAGGAGAGAAAATCTTCAACGCTGGTGATGATTAATTAGTTGTCCGTCTCTGCTGTTACAAAACACACAGCGATCCGTCCAGTAGCGCACACCACAGAGGTGTGTTTGTCTACTGTCAAAGAAATGAAGCTCTCATTTACACACACACACAAACAGACATGCTGGGTGGTTGGACAAAGACAAGCACTCCCCCTGTTTCACTGCTGTTTCCAAAGCTCCGTGAACCCAGTATACACCCACACACACACACACAGAGGGAGTGATGCTGCAGAGGAGGAGGGGGAGGGATTTGAATAATCTCTCTCTGCTCACTCACTCTTGCCCTCGCTCACTCACTCCTTCCATCATTATTTTCTCAGGTCTCTTGTCATCTCTCTGTCTCCATTTGAAGGAGAGAGTGTCAGAGATGAATCATGTCAAAGATAAAGAAGAAATACCGTAGAGACCAAAAGGGTGGGAGGAGCCTCTCTCTCGTACAAACACACACACGTCTGTGTCTCTTCATATGTCAGTGGCAGGTGCCATATTAAAGGTATTCTCCATATTTAAGAGTAGACTTAAGACTTTCCTCTTTGATAAAGCTTATAGTTAGGGCTGGTTTGGGTGAGTCCTGAACCATCCCTTAGTTATGCTGCTATAGGCCTAGACTGCCAGGAGACTTCCCATGATGCACTGAGCTTCTTTCTCCTCCTCTCCCTGTGTATGCAATTTTATCCCATTAATGCATGTCACTACCTCGACATCTTCTCTCTCCCGTAGTTTTGTGCTTTCTCGCCTCTCTCCTTCTGTCGCTTTCAGCAGGTATTTCTGCCTCTGGAAGTTGCAGAGTCTGTATCTGTGATTGTGGGCCACCTGCTGCCCCCATGTTCATGCTCGACAACTGCTACTACAATTGTTATTATTAGTCTTATTACTATTATTATCATTATTATTTATATCATTATAATTCCTATTATTATTACTTATTACCATTACATTATTTTCTTAAAATTCTAGGTGGAATTTGCATCTATCTCTCTCTCTCAATTCAATTGGGCTTTATTGGCATGGGAAGCAGATGTTAACATTGCCAAAGTAAATAAAAACAAACATAAACAGAAGAATTGTGATATTAAAATATATACAGATAAGTAAGATAGGATAATAATAATAATAATAATAATAATAATAATAATAATAATAATAATAATAATAATAAATTGTAGACTTGCAGTTAAAATACAAATACAAAAAGTGAAAACTAAACACTGCAACATTTTTTTTTTATTAGAGTGTGTGTGTGTGGAGGTCATTCACTGTCCCTCAGGTTGTGGCATGTAGATACATATTGGGCAGCAAGATATGACCTGTCTTCTTGTCCTAGGATTATTTTTAATTTTGAGAGGTCATTTAGCTCTTTGAAATCTGAGATTACACAGTTGAACTTGTTAAAGTAAATGTTCCTTATTTCATTTATTGTTGTATATTGTAGGAGGAAGTGCATCTCTGTCTCAACCTCATCTGTCGAACAGTGACCACATATTCTGTTTTCTTTTGGTTGCCATGATTTTTTGTGTCTTCCTATTTCGATTGCCAGTTTGTGGTCACTGAGCCTGTACTTGGTTAGGATCTGTCTCTGCTTTCTATCTCTGACAGTAGAGAGAGATTCTGCCAATTCATAATCTCTTTTTAGGACCAGATAACATTCTAATCTACTTTGGCTTTTAGTTTCTTCTTTCCAGTGTTCCAAATAGGTTTCTTTACATTGCCTTATAATTTGGTTTACTCTGATTGGTGTTTGGAAAGCAGTGCTGTTGTGAAACTTTTAAGGTCCATACTCTGCTTTGAAAGCCCATATTGATCCCTGTCACCTGAGGGCTGCGGTGGTGTGCGTGAATCAGAGAGGTGTATAAACCTCTATGTGTGTGTGTTTGTGGGGGCTGACTTAAGTTACCTTTGGTAACACATTTCAGACTAAAGACAGACTAAATTGGGGATAAAAGCTGTGTCCTCAATTGGGAAAAAGCTGATTTATGTTTTGGTCAGTGGTTAAGGTTAGGGTTAGGGTTAGGCAAATAGTCGTTATGGTAGGTCTCCAGGAAATTTATGTAAATCTATGTAATGTCCTCAAAAGTGACATTAGTAAACTTGTGTGTGTGTTTGTGTGTGTTTGTGTGTGTGTGTGTGTGTGTGTGTGTGTGTGGCGATTAAGCCATCACAAGGGTGACAGAAGGTCTGTGAGTAGCAGCTCCACACAGGCCCTAGAGAGACTTCCAGGAGCAGCAGCAGAGGAGAGGCAGCCAGGCGCCCGGGACCAGACCAGAGTCACCACATGGGGGGAGGCTGCAACCACAGCCCCCGGCTTCACAAGGCCCACATGGAGGAAACCAGCAGCACTTCTCAGAAGATGGGCTACGGTAAATATGACCAGTCAGTGTTTTTCATGCTCCGACATTAAGACACCATCTGTGATTGCACACACATCTGCTACTTGCATTACTAGCTGATTAAACTGAAATATTGTCTTGATACCAAAATCATTTCTAAAGCTGCTTTAAAATTAGTTTTTGGTGTGACATAACATCAAAACTGTGAAATGTTGAACTTGGTCATTTCCTGCACATTACTGACTGCTTGGGTAATTCAACCAGTGAACAAATGTGTTTACTGGTTGAAAACTGAGTGTTTCAGCACACTAAACAGTACTAAAAGATTAAATCAAATTTAAGTATTGCTGAGATGTAAATATGGTTCCACTCTAAATTCAAAGAAGATAATGTGTGTCTGTGTGTGTGTGCATGTGCAAGTGTGTGTCATGAGCAGTAGAATAATTACAGAGAGACTGCAGAGGGATGATAATTAGGTTTGCTTAAGCTTCCATGATATGAGCTGTAGTCATTCAGCTCAAATGTGTTTGTGTGTGCGTGCAGCTGAACCGTAAACATCCAGCAGTGTATTTCAGAATTAATGGAATGGTCTCATATCACAATTAAACGCTGTACTCAACGTACAAACTGATAGATACAGAATGTAGAGTAAAGGCTGCTAACAGTTGTACTGCACAGTTTTCAGATTGTTTCTAAGTGATCACACCAGACTTGTCCTGTACGCAGTCAACCAACTGAGGCAGCTCTCTATCAGTCAGAGAGTTTTCAGGTTTTCAGTATATTAATCTAAAACTGGTGCCAACAATTTAGTCTTGTTTCTTCATGTGAGGTTCAGGACTGATGGAAGTCTACAATGTGATACTAATTTAATTTTATGAGAAAACACCTTATAATTATTATGCACAGTATTTGCTTTTTAAAAAAAGATCAGATCATGTCTAGATTGTCGATCACTGAAATCAGGCAGACTGAGTGCATATTTATGACATCAACAAA